>JANRMT010062791.1:247828748-247843460 GCA_026402145.1 Polypterus bichir lapradei
ATATATATATATATATATATATATATATATATATATATATATATATAGTCACACATGCGCGAGTAGGGGACATTCAGCTGGCTCGATCATGCATGAAAGTACCAGAGATGAGGGTCTAAGACATGGTATTAACACTCTTCTCTGCTTTTCTACAGAAAGACGCCCAAATACAAAGCCCGTACCTTGACTAACGCACTGATCTCCTCATCCATCCTCACAATGAAGAAACGCTCTTTTCTGGCTTCTTGGAATCACCTTATTTCCGTTCCCATCCTGATGACTTCAGTTCCGTCTATTACATTCTGATGTCATACCCGGCTTCGTCTATCTTAAGTTCCAGGATTGAACTGAACTGGTTTGGAAAGATGGAGGTTTTATATGCTGTGAACCGGAAGTGATGTTATTTGACCAGAACAGGAAAGGATGTCAGTCTGGGTGCTGGAACAGGAAGTGACGTTAAATCAGGTTTTCCCGTATTTGGTCAGCAGAGTAACAGAAATAGGTTTAGAGCACCCTGCCCCTCCCTGGCCTGGCAGTAATTACCTCCACTTGGTCCACTCAGCTTACTCCTAATCACACGTGTGTGACAATATATATATATACAGTATATATATGTGTGTATTTTATATATCTTGTCACGCTTGGGTCACAGATTTGCACAGAGACACAGGAGGTCGTAGAAACAAGAAGGATTTTTATTCAAACACTGCAAACACATGAGCTTAAACGTGCTCCATGACAAGTCAGGGATGACAGTTCCACTAGGAGCAGAGAGAGAGATAAAAGCAAACAATCAATTCCCCAAAACCGACAGGTGCTGCGCAAGGCTTTTAAGTTAGCGGAGTATCGCGTGAGGCTTGTATTACGCGTTATAGCGCAAGTGAGAAGGTAAGGAGCAGTGTGAGGGTAGTCTGTGTTTCAGGGGTATTCCCAGGGGCGTCTTTGTCTTCTTGGGGTGCAATCACCCCTCCAGCTTACAATATATATATATATATATATATATATATATACATATATGTATATATATGTGTGTGTGTGTGTATATATATATATATATATATATATATATATATACACATACATATACATATATATGTGTGTTTGTATGTGTTGTGATGTGAAATTCTGCATACAAGTTGATAAATATTTTGTATGTCTTTAATTGTAACTTAGGAAAAGCAATGTAATATTAGTGTTACATTAGTGAGAAGTATTCATGTTTACCCCCCTTATAGGAATGACTCTTTTTGTAATTTTTACGATAGGGTTGGGGGAAGTGCCTCAAACAAGTTTGGTAAATGTTTCTCTCCTGTTTTTCAGTCAACCCACACAGGAAAGCCAGACTTCCTAGCTGGCAAACCTTAGCTAAACAAATGGTTTTGGGAGTTGGCAGGTGTGAAGATGTTCTATCCCCCCATTGGTCTGAGGTATGGTTGTTTGGAACTGGCTTGTATAAGTAGCCTTTAAGTACCATGACATCCTATTGGCTGTAGGGATTGGACAGAAAATCTATAAATTTGCTTGCTTCACCTCACTCTCTCTCTTACCAAACTGATGAAAGACCATCTCACTCACCATGAACTGAAAAGAACAACACAATGAAGAGCACAGCTGAGCAACCAAATTGAGACAGGTATGCGGCCTGTTCTGAAGAAAGCTGACCACAAATGAACTAGAGACATTTTTAAGTAACTAATAAATCTATGTGCCGCCTGAAACTACACATCACCATTTATCAGGTTGTATGGTTGCCAATATTCAAATGTGCTTTGCATATTGTTATTATTTATGAATATTATCAATAATACATTGCTTAAATTGTAACTTAACTCCTGCTTGTCTTTTACTACACCAAATTGCTTGAGGTTATACATGTAGAAGGGAAGGTGGGGAGAAGTTATATGGTACAATACCTTATAAACAGTGGTAAGTCTGTGAGATCTGAGGCCTTCTGACAAAGGCTACATATTAATAATACAAAAGGAGAAAGTTGAGTAAAATATTACTGTATGTGTGTTTATGGGGTGCCAAACAGGCAATTACAATGTCTTTCTGAATATATAAAGTCAGTGTCGGAATATATAAAGTCATTCCTAAAATTATAAAACCAGTGTCGGAATATATAAAGTCATTCCCGAATATATAAAGTCAAAACTTGAATATATAAAGTCAGTGTTGGAATATATAAAGCAATTCCTGATTGTATAAAGTCAGCGTCGGAGTATATAAACTCATTCCTGAATATATAAATTTAAAGTCAGATTATATTGATATTGATTGAAACGACTCTGGCACATTTCTAGTAAACTCAATGAATTCCTATACAACATAATGAAATAAGTTAACAAAAACATACAGAAAAATATTTAAAGAAAAAAACACTGTTCAGTTAATGTATTCAAAATGATATATGAGCCCGGCCTTTTGAACACTATATTTATTTATTCTTTTTGTATGGGCGCATTTTTGGACAAACCTCACAAGCCCGATCGACTCTGAGTGGTTTCTATTGAAGTTTACCTATCACTATACGGGTGAAATAACACACACAGAAATTAGAGAATATTTGATGGAACTAGACAATTTTATTTGTGAATTGTCCTAATTTTATATATTCGGGAATGATTTTATCTATTCTGACGCTGACTTTATATAATCAGGCTTTGACGTTATATATAATTAAGAATGACTTTATATATTCTATCGCTGACTTTATATATTCAAGTTTTGACTTTATATATTAAGGAATGACTTTATATATTCAAGGTATGACTTTATATATTCCTACGCTGACTTTATATATTCGGGAATGACTTTATATATTCCGACGTTGACTTTATATATTCAGGAATGACTTTATATATTCTGTCGCTGACTTTATATATTCAAGTTTTGAGTTGATATATTCCAACGCTAAATTTATATATTTAGGAATGACTTTATATATTCAGAAATGATTTTATATATTCCGACACTGATTTTATATATTCCGACACTGACTTTATATATTCAGGAATGACTTTATATATTCAGGAATGATTTTATATATTCCAACGCTGACTTTATATATTCAGGAATGACTTTATATATTCTGCTGCTGACTTTATATAATCAGGAACAAATTTCATCAAGATGACTCTACAAAAGATGGCAATCTCTGCTGACATCTTTAGACAGTAAATGTATCAAGTGATTTTCATTTAACTGTATAATGTTGCATAGTTACACTTCACTAACCCTACTGTATTAGCATACCTTCTGTTTAGTTTATCTCAGATTATACAATATATTTGCTCTCTTTACTCCTGAATACATCCATTAACAATATTCATTTTGAAATTTTTGATTAACACTTACCACATTGTATTACAGCTAATGTGCTTCCTGTGTCTGCATCATGCTAGAAGAGTGACCGCATTGATAGGAGTGCATTAAGGGTTTGATTGTCAGTCGCACGGGCCCAGCTATTTGTTCTTTTTCATCGCTGCATGTGGTTTGATTGACCTGATCATAAGTGACTTTACGCCTTTTTTATGTGGTCAACTGCTGTCATAAGTGAAAATTAGAGAAACAGTGAGAGAGAGTGAGACAGAGAGTCCAAGCCTTAATCTGGTGCTAGGCTTGCTGTGATTGACTGGTGCTTGTGTCTTATGTAAATTGTGTGACATTTGAATGTATGTTTGTGTTTATTTTGCGAGACCACTGTTTCAAAAGGGTTTTGGTCTGGTTGTTTTCGTCTGCACCAGAGTAAGACAGTCATATTCTCATCTACCTGGACAAACCTGAATACAGAGGAAAATGCTTCAGAGTTCAGAACAGCTGCTCAAAATGAACTAGCTGTGAATACACCTTTATAGTATGTTTAGGTCAATGTTGTATGGTTCTGTACCATTCTGGTATAATTTCTCATTTGTAAATAGATTTAAGTTTAGTGAGACTTTCTTTAATGAAGACTGCCACGTAATAGAAATTACAATGAGCTTAAAAAATTTCAGGTTATACTTCAAAATGTGGAGGAAATTATTTTGAGATACCAGAAAATGCATTATAATGACATTATGCACTGGAGAGATAGTTATTTCAAGATATTGGCAATGAGAAGTGAAGTGAAAGGACTCCTATTATTGGCTAAATGAACCATTTTACAATGTGCAAACTTTCAAGACTTTTTGAGGCCTCTTCTCCAGGCAGGTTGTCATGGCTAACGTGGTACAACTATTAAAGATATTGGCAAATATTTTCTGGTATTTTTATTTAATTTCTAATATTTTGAAAAAAGTTAATATATTGCAAGTATTTAATTAATTTAAATTTATGACTAAATGCAGTACTTTCCTAGATACCTTTATATACTAATTTACCTTGATGCCTTTATATAATAGAATTTGTTACAATAATTCTAAAATGATCACACTGCTATATTTAGTCAGTTGATCAGGGTCACTCAGAGTTGGACTGACCTGCCAAGCACCTTAGCCTCTAAGCCACATTGCTTAATTTGACTTTCCATAAACACACAAAACCCGTATTTAATGAATTACCAGAAAGTTTTTCAGGCAATTTGCAAGTAAATGAAAACAGAATTGATTAATCTTTTTGGCTGCTGCTGCCTACTTTCTAAGCTTCTTCTAAATGGCAAAAACATCCCATGTGCTATTTTCTACATTTCTGACAGCTGCTGGATTGGAAAAGACTTCCCCCCAAGATGTCTAAGTAAGTATCTTCTGTCCCAATTGGGCTGATTGTGTAGACAGCTGTGGTGCCAACTGTTTCTATTCAGAAGGAATTTGCAACTAAACACTTTAATCACAGTTTTTCTAGTAACATTCATAAGCTACACATCAGATCAACAAAGATTTTCTGCTGTTTTGAATGCTGATCGAAACCATGATGTAACCTTGCGGAAATCGGCCTACTGCAGATACATGGTGTCAGAATTCTGGCTAGTGATAAAGTTCAAGGGCATATTTAATGAAGGAAAAATGGTACAATCATTTTGGGATTTGTAAATTTTCTTGGGACAAACTTCAGGTACTAACTAGTACCACATCTCAGTTTTCCCTTACCTTCTCACAAGCAACAGTTTAATTTATTGTATTTATAAAATGGATTGAAAACTCAAGTGACCAGATAATGTAAACAGCGTGAATTGTGTGGCTGGTGTGGTGCTCAGACAACTAGAGGAACTGACTTTCAGGACGTATTTAATTAACAATATTTTAGCAAAAAATTCTTGTCTTTGGCACATTGTGAGCATACGACTGGGTGATTTGATATGTGGATTATATGACAAGTAACTTAACATTTTTTTCATAGATGTTTTTATATTGTTTGCTCTGATCAAACGTTGGTCTCCACAGAACTGTTCTGTTTGTTATCTTGTTTCTCAATGAAATTATAATATTAAAATTAAAATTTTTTTCTTGATCATTGCTACAAATTGCATGTAAAAAAGTATCATTTGTAGTTACCATAATCCGTTATTTCAATCCATAATAAAGTGACCCAAAACTAAACATAGAAATTAGCTAGACTACCATCCACAAACAAAAATCACTGTATACAGGGAGGTGCTTCCAGCTTTGCCGCCTTCTTTACAAGAAATGTAAAAATTCTGCCAACGTTACTTCTGCTGTTACAGACAGGGCAGAAATCATGGCAGCTGAGTCAAAGTAGAACAGTATGAGGCTAAAAATGCTAATAAGGGAGGAGAGCTGCATGCTAGGGTCTAGTGAGAATGAACAGAAGCATGATCTGAAAATGAGCAAATATCTGCTGCATTGTCATCGTATGTAATGTAATTTTATAATAAAGGCAAGAAAAAGTAACACCCTAGTATGAAATATTTTGTGTGATAGTCCGGGAAATCCATCATACAAAGAAACAGAAAGAAATTACACACACAAAAGAAGGGTTTCATCATGAAAAAGGTACTAATTGATGACCATGAATAAAACAATAAAATACCAACTGGAAGGTAAAAAAACAATAAAAAAAGTTTTAATATCCATTCTTCTATATTGATTAGCATATAGCTGTATATTGTAAAATCCACCATGATAAACAGATATGTTTCTGTGTATCTGGTTGCTATGAATCTATAATTTAAACAGATGGTGATTCACATTTGTAGTAATAAAATGCATTGCTTTTGTCATTTGAAAAAATGTCACATAACAAACATTAACACTGCTTTGACAAATCCTATACCAAATAGCATATAACAAAGACTTATGCATTACCTTTGCCAGTCCAGCAGATGACACATCGCAAAGATCTGTAGTAATACTTTGCCATCTGTTGGAATGACAACTGCAATAATTTTTATTACTACATGCATTACAGAATACATTTCCAATACAGGGTACACTGCAAACGCTACGGTCTATGTTGATTATTCAGATTTCAACCTGTCTTAAATGGGTAGCACTGTAAAAGTAAAAGCCTGTCATCTCATCCTGCACAATAGTTAAAAAGTAAGTTAATTTATTGTATGAAATATTATGACATTACTATATGTATTAGGCCTGAGAAAGTTAATGCATTAATTTTTGCAGTTAATATAGGCTTGTTTAATGCGTTAAAACAATAATAACAATAATACAAAAAAGTGTGAACCTAAAGTATTACATGGACATTCAATATGATATTTATATATTACTTTTAACAAATTTAAGAAATAAAGCTTTCATTTAAAGGCATCAAATTTATTATTATGTGGTTCATAATGCCACACAATATGTCATTACATGGTACTGGTGTTCTTGATTTATACATATCAACATAAGTGCAGGGGAGTGGGAGGAAAGGAGGTAGCAATGCTAGAGGAAAGTCGCAAAGGTAAAAATTACACTCTCTTTTTTTCATTTCATGCTTCTTTAAGAAGGCCGAATCAATGTCATATCACATAAGTGCATACTGTAAGTGGAACTAAAACCAAAACAAGTTTCTAGTATCTCATTATTTAACTTGTCAGTCGGCCAGGTAAATTTCAGTGATGACTTGCACAAAATTCTACAATATAGAAGTATAATAGTTATCCGTACCCATGTTTCCAGTTTGCAGTATCTTCACTAATTTATGCAAAGAACGCAACATAACCATCCATGTAATACATGGTGTCAGTGTTTTTAAGTGAGATAGCAGCGATCGAGAACTTTTTAGAGTGCCAGGGGAAAAAGTGTAGAGCAGTGTTTTCCATCCTTTCTTCTGCGGTGGCGCACTTTTTGTAACCCAAAAAAATCCCAAGGCACACCACGATTCTACCAACCAAAAACATATTAAATCTCATATACATACTAAACTGTCTGAAAGGCCGGGACTACTGGAGATGTTGGCAAAAAAAGTAGCTTGGAGATTCACAGACACAGCACTTAGCGAACACTTTGGATGAATTTCCCAGCTGATTCATCCCTTTGTGTACTCATACAGGTGGTCCTCTCTCTGCCTCACTCATATGGCCACTATCCCCCAGCTCTGTGAGAGGTGTTGGCGAATATATACCCACGCAGATGGAACCTGTTCACATCTCCTTGCTGCTAAAGTGCTCTCTAAGTGCTGTGTCTGCAAAATAGTGATTATGGAGCTGCTTTTCAGCTTCTCCAGGTAGACCCATCCTCCTTGGACAGGTCTCGACCACCTGATAAGCATGTCTGTCTCAGGTCTGGACCCAGGGGAAGCACTATTACTTTCAATGGAAAACCTGGGTAACTCTCATGGTGCACCAATTGAAAAATACTTGTGTGGACTATAAGTATCAAGTCTTTGATGCTAATGAACAATTGAAAATTTTAGACCTATTTCTAACCTGCGTTTCTTAAGTAAAATCCTAGAGAAGACCGTCATTATGCAGCTTAATGACCACCTCAATAAACATGCTATTCTTGATACGTTTCAGTCGGGTTTCAGAACAAATTACAGTACAGAAACTGCACTCTTTAATGTAGTAAATGACTTGCTGGTAAATGCAGACACAGGCTATTTATCTGTTCTCATCCTCTTAGATCTGAGTGCCACATTTGATACCATTAATCACAATATTCTTAGAAATCACCTTAGTCAATGAGTGGGCCTCACTGGCAGTGTCTTAAATTGGTTTGAATCCTACCTGGCGGGTAGAAAATTCTTTGTTAGTTTTGGTAATTATACTTCGAAGACACATGATATTCCATATGGTGTTCCACAAGGCTCTATCCTGGGTCTGTTGCTCTTTTTGATTTACATGCTTCCTTTAGGTCAGATTACCTTGGGGCATAGTGTGAGCTACCATAGCTAAGCTGATGACACACAACTGTACTTATCAATAGCGCCTGACAACCCTGACTCTCTTGATTCACTGACACAATATCTTACTTGTGTTTCTGAATGGATGAGTAGTAATTTTTAGTAGTAATTTTCTCAAACAGAAAGAGAAAACAGAAATTTTAGTGATTGGCAGTAATGGATATAATGAGGTTATTAGAAATAAACTAGATGCATTAGGATTAAAAGTCAAGATGGAGGTAAAGAATTTAGGGGTAACTATTGACTCTGACCTGTATTTTAAATGACATATATAATCAGATTACTAGGACAGCATTTTTTTCACTTAAGAAATATAGCAAAAGTTAGACCTCTTATATCATTGAAAGATGCTGAGAAATTAATACACACTTTTGTTTTCAGTCGACTAGATTACTGTAACGCTCTCCTCTCAGGACTACCCAAAAAAGACATAAATTGAATTGCAACTAGTGCAGAATGCAGCTGCTAGAATCTTAACTAGGAAAAGAAAATCCAAACACATCTCTCCAGTTTTGATGTCACTACATTGGTTACTTTTGTCATTTAGAATTGATTTTAAAATCCTGCTTATGGTTTACAAAGCATTAAATAATCTCGCTCCATCTTATATTTCGAAATGTCTTACACCTTACACTCCAAATCTTAACCTTAGATCTTCAAATGAGTGTCTGCTTAGCATTCCAAGAGCTAAACTTAAAAGAAGTGGTGAGGCAGCTTTCTGCTGTTATGCACCTAAAATCTGGAATTACCTACCAATAGGAATTCGCCAGGCTAATACAGTGGAGCACTTCAAAAAACTGCCAAAAACACATTACTTTAACATGGCTTTCTCACAACTTCATTTTAGTTTAATCCTGATGCTCTGTATATTCAATTAATGATCATTATTATTCATGGTATTCATATTTAAAATCCATACTAACCCCTACTTTCTCTTCTATTCTATTTCCGGTTTTCTGGGGTGACGACCTGCGCCACCACCACCTGATCAAAGCACCGTGATGTCCCTATATTGATGGATTAAAGGCCAGAAGTCCACATGACCGTCATCATCAAGTTCTTCCATGATAACCCTGAATACCATGAGGACTGATCATTTATGTTAGATAGAATGGCTAGATGGGGCTGGGGGGGTCTCGTGGCCTGGAACCCCTGCAGATTTTATTTTTTTCTCCAGCTGTCTGGAGTTTTTTTGTTTTTTCTGTCCTTCCAGGCCATCGGACCTTACTTTTATTCTATGTTAATTAGTGTTCCCTTATTTTAATTCTTATTTATTTTTTCTTTTTCTCTTTCTTCATCGTGTAAAGCACTTTGGGTTGCATTATTTGTATGAAAATGTGCTATATAAATAAATGTTCTTGTTGTTGTAGTTTTAACACAAGTTTTGATGTATGCCCATTTAAGAGATGCTTATACTTTCTATTAAAGAAGTCTTTAGCAGTGCATTCAATGTCTACCTTCATTTTAATAGTCTAATTTTACTTTGACACATTTGTGTCTCATATGCTACGCCAATTTTAGATTTAATACATTAACCTTTGTTATCATCTTCTTTTCAACTTCCTATTAGGAAGGCATTCAAATTCAGGTTGCACTTGTTCAAGTAGTATTTTGTTAAAAGTTCAGGTTTAAGTTCAATTTTTTTTTTATTCGTTTTTGTTGATTTTATGTTAATTATCTGATTCAGTATGAATTTACTTTAACGATTATATATTTATTTTATGATTGCATGTTTTAAGGTTAGATGCGATTAATCCCAATTACATTACTATTACTGCTTGATATCACTGATTCTTAATTTATTGTTCCCATTAGACTGTAAAAAGTTCATAGACACGCTGCCGCTGGCGTTTGTAATTTAGTGCCTGCCCATATAAGGCCGTCCGTCAGCGGCAATCCAATAGAAACACTGCCACTAAATATTCACGGGTGAAGGACTGTGCTTATGCGGAGGAAGATGAGATGGTCAGGGTGGTGTTTGGCACAAACTCAGCGAAACTGCGAGAGAAAGTTTTAAGTGCCGGGACTTGGGTAACATTAAATACAGCCGTGCACATAGCACGACATGGCACCAGCACAGCTGGGAAACTTCGATGCATGTACACCGATCGGCTCACGTGAACTGACGCAGTGCACAGACAAAAAGCAACAGTTCCAAAGAGCGCTGAACAAAAACCGAATTACACAATTAAAAAGGCAGCTAAAAAATATGAAGCGTCTGATACATACAAGCATATTCATAAGTGCAGCTACTGCGGAAACAAAGCACACGGTGGAAAAAGTCAATATCCCGCTAAAGGAAGACTGTAAAAAAAAAGACCCGTGCATGCAGTGTGTCAGGTCTCAGATAAAGAAGAAGACAAGCTGTTTATTGATGCAGTAAGAAACAAATCGATGAATGAAACCTGTCATCTTTACAACAATTGACAAACACGGAATGTAACTTGAACACAACACATCCTACAAATACGAACCTGATTGAAAGAAATAATGATAATCAAATCCTTGATGACAGTAACACTCAATAACACTCACAAAACAATTATATTGACAGTCATGTTACGTTATTTTTAAAATGTTCCCTTTTCTTTTTCATAGCTTCTTTAACAAACTACTTCTCCGCTGCGATACGCGGGTATATCTATACTAATAAAAGGCAAAGCCCTCACTGACTGACTGACTGACTGACTCACTCACTCACTCACTCACTCACTCACTCACTCACTCATCACTAATTCTCCAACTTCCCGTGTAGGTAGAAGGCTGTAATTTGGCAGGCTTATTCCTTACAGCTCACTTACAAAAGTTAAGCAGGTTTCATTTCGAAATTCTACACGTAACGGTCATAACGGTCGATAATGGTCGACAACATCCGCCATGTTGAACTTTCTTATTTATGGCACCATCTTCGCGAAATTTGGTAGGCGGCTTCCCTGCGCTAACCGAAACCGATGTATGTACTTATTTCGATGGTATGACGCCACTGTCGGTCGCCATATTGAACTTTCCAACGTCACTAATTCTCCAACTTCCCATGTAGGTAGAAGGCTGAAATTTGGCAGGGTCATTCCTTACAGCTTACTTACAAAAGTTAAGCAGGTTTCATTTTGAAATTCTACGCGCAACGGTCATAACGGTCAACAATGTCCGCCATGTTGAACTTTCTTATTTATGGCCCCATCTTCACGAAATTTGGTAGGCGGATTCCCTGCGCTAACCGAAACCGATGTATGTACTTATTTCGATGGTATGACGCCACTGTCGGCCGCCATATTGAACTTTCCTACGTCACTAATTTTCACAATGTCCGCCTAGTTGAACTTTCTTATTTATGGCCTCATCTTCACGAAATTTGTTAGGCGGCTTCCCTGCGCTAACCGAAACCAATGTACATACTTATTTCGGTGGTAAGATGCCACTGTCAGCCGCCATATTGAACTTTACAACGTCACTAATTCTCCAACTTCCCGTGTAGGTAGAAGGCTGAAATTTGGCAGGCTCATTCCTTACAGCTTACTTACAAAAGTTAAGCAGGTTTCATTTCAAAATTCTACACGTAACGGTCATAACGGTCAATAACGGTCGACAACGTCTGCCATGTAGAACTTTCTTATTTATGGCCCCATCTTCACGAAATTTGGTAGGCGGATTCCCTGCGCTAACCGAGACCGATGTATGTACTTATTTCGATGGTATGACGCCACTGTCGGCCGCCATTTGAACTTTGCAACGTCACTAATTTTCCAACTTCCCGTGTAGGTAGAAGGTTGACCCCATCTTCAAGAAATTTGGTAGGTGGCTTCCCTACGTTAACCAAAACCGATGTACGTACTTATTTCGGTGGTATGACGCCACTGTCGGCCGCCATATTGAATTTTCCAAACATCACTAATTCTCCAACTTCCCGTGTAGGTAGAAGGCTGAAATTTGGCAGGCTCATTCCTTACAGATTACTTACAAAAGTTAAGCAGGTTTCATTTTGAAATTCTACGCGTAACGGTCATAACGGTCAACAATGTCCGCCATGTTGAACTTTCTTATTTATGGCCCTATCTTCACAAAATTTGGTAGGCGGCTTCCCTGCGCTAACCGAAACCAATGTACATACTTATTTCGGTGGTGTGACGCCACTGTCAGCCACCATCTTGAACTTTCCAACGTCACTAATTCTCCAACTTCCCATGTAGGTAGAAGGCTGAAATTTGGTACTTATTTCTGTGATATGATGCCACTGTCGGCCGTCATATTGAACTTTTCAACGGTCTTTGTTACTTATGGGCCGATCTTCAAGAAATTTGGTACGCGGGTTCCCAAAGCTAACTGAATCCTACTTATGTACATATATATGTCCATAGCCTGCAGCTCGGTCACCATGTGAGGCGGCATTGGGTCCCCCATCCCAACGCCTCCCACGTTGTTGGCTGCCTGCCTATATAAGGCCGTCTGTCACTCCAGTCTCTACATTCTCTTCCTTGCTTCGCCACGGTATTCACGTCCCTCTGCTGATAACTACAGCCGTTTTATTTAATCCACGGCTTCTCCGCTGTTTTATTGTTCATTTATTACGATTATAGTTATTGTGTAGGTATTTTAGATTTACTTTACATTGTTCAGGTACCCATTTCCTTTATCATTCCAACTGTACCCCCATTAACATGTCTATCGAGGTGATCACCATCGATCAAAGAACTGTCACTTACCAAGTGGTTTCCATGCCTGGAGATGGCACCTGCCTTTTCCATTCTCTTTGTTACATATTGCACGGCCATATCAGGCTCACTCTTGATATCCGGAGGAACATTGTGTCTTATGTATTGAATGACTGGGACAGGTTCAAGGTGTGGACTGATGACGGTACAGGAGATAATTATACTACACAGGAGCACTAGAAGAGTGAAATGCTTAAGTGTACCGAAATGGCCAATGCCTCTTAAACATCTTAGATTCACAGGTGATGATTTCAGTAGTGGACACTTTGATGTTTAGAAATGTTTAAACTCTCAAAAGCTGGATGTGAAGTTATCAATGAAACTGGTTTTATACTTACAACGCTTGACAGATGCTGAATGTCTCTTCAACACAAGTCCTACAAATACTGTCGTAATTGAAACAAACCATGAAACTCAAACCGATTATGACAGCAGCAATCCAAGCTGTGAGATTTGAAACAAGATTACTGTTCACATGGCCAACTGTGCGTTGCATGCTCAAGAGTAAGCTCAGCGTACAGCTACAGCTTGGTCATATTACAACTGGAGGGCCGAACTGACAACGTGGCATACAAAGGAATCCTTAACAAATAATTATTGGTATATTTTCCCTCAGTTTAAAAAGGTTTAATTTTCTTCTTAATAAAAATTTTAAGGCAGTACTTCACCACTGCGAAGCGCGGGTATTTTGCTAGTAAAGCAATAAAGTAAATTGTCTTTTCTGGAGTTGTAAGGTGCTGACAATCCTAAACTTCAATTTTGAATGTGTGGTATATGGCCGGCCATTCATCCCGGCCAATACCCCCAGGCCGGCAGATGGAGCCCTCCCTGCAGCATGGAGGTGTCCTGAATGCCAGCAGGGAATCCTGGACAATGGAGCCTTTATGCACAGCCCTGCTGGATACCATGGGGGCCGCAAGAGGATGCCGCAGGGAGGCTCAAGAAATATTTTCCCTACAGCCCGGAAGTACGTCCCAGTCACATGGACAGAAGAAATGACGTACTTCCGTGTTGAAGAAAAGGAGTTTTTATCTGACCCACATGGACAGAGAGAGAAACACTTCTGGGTCGAGGATTATCAAAGACTGTGGGAGATCCCAGACAGGCGAGCTGAAGTGGGAGGAAGGGAACAACGTGTCTGGGAGTGGAGGATTGTATTGATTATTGGTATTGTACTATTGATGATTGTTTATGAGTATAGTGGAGTGGAGGGTGCTTTGTGCACAGTATTATTATAAAAAAGTCAACTTTTGGACTTTTATCTGGTGTCTGGCGTCTGATCCGAGGGGTCAAGGGGACGACAGCGCCCCCTATAAGTCACAAGTGAAAAATTACCAAAACAAAACAACTTTTACAGAAAACATGTCAGTCATTATATTCCATATGACAGATTGCCAAGAACCAGAAAGGTCCATACAAAGGGGTCTACTACTATCTTCAGAGAAGATGGTAAACTGGAACTAACTGGGATAGAAAAAGAAGCAGAAGGCACAAATGCACAACTGCATAAGAGGATAAGGACATCAGAGTCTGTAGTTTGAGAAAGAAATACTTTATAGGTCCTCAGCTGGCTCCTTTTTAAAATAGTACACACCAAATACCAGTGTCATCTGCAGCAGTGAATAAACAAATCTAGGAAGCTAGCCTCAGAGGGAGAGTTTTAAAGAAGAAGCTCTATCTATCTATCTATCTATCTATCTATCTATCTATCTATCTATCT
>JANRMT010062791.1:247843470-247911336 GCA_026402145.1 Polypterus bichir lapradei
TCTATCTATCTATCTATCTATCTATCTATCTATCTATCTATCTATCTATCTATCTATCTATCTATCTATCTATCTATCTAAAACTTGCAATGCAAATGCAAATGTTAAAATTAGCAAAAGTTTGGAATCACCCAGCAATCCACTGTCCATTATCTGTGTTCTTTTGCCCATTTTAACCTTTTCTCTTCACATGGACTATTGAGGTTCCAGAGATCTTTTCCAAGATAGAAGCTAGTTGGGTTAAATGGATTTGATAATGTATGTGTTTATTTATGCTTGCTTAATGCCCATAATCATTCCTGCCTTATAATTCAGTAATAATCCCTTTTAACAGTGCTGTTATGGCTAGCGCACAAAGTTCTATTTATGTATTCTTAGTGCTAACTAAAATATCCCTGTATATGTGATGACTTTTCTTTTTTTTTGAGAATCACTATTTGAATGGTGTTTAAATGAACATTTAGTGATGTTAATTATAATTGTTATAATAGATATATAAATAATGATAAATAATGTATGATAAATACTGTACAAAACTGGGGGAATGCTTAAAAGAAAAACCCATCTACCACTCCAGGTCTGCCCAATCAACCATATGGCAAGACTTTTCTACTAGTCCTCCTGAAAAGTAACTTGTTCTGTTTTTTTTTACCAAGGCAGCTTTAAAACCCTCTCCAGGGGTCACTTTCACCATGTCCCAGAATCATTTCCAGGACTGAGGGACAACCTTGCTTTGACAAATCGGACATCAACCTAGAGCTACATTTAGCCACCCCTGGAGACCCGGCAACCCTGAGCATTCATGTGACTTTAAATGTTTTGGTCTGCTAATTTCCTAAAAAAACAACACAATCTTTATATTGTATATTAAGGGATATGTACAACCCCCCCCCCCAAGTTGGACTGGAGAGAACTGCTCATGTCATGTTTATTTCCCTGGAAAAGCTAGCACACCACAGCCTCTCCCCAAGTCAAAGCTTCATGGCTTTTTGCCAACCCTACCAAGTCTCACTTTCCGTAATTAAATGACCAGGGATCTATGACATTCCTAGATACCTAAGGTGGAACTTTCATACTCCTACTGCAATTTTCCCTTTCATTTCTCTCTCTGTTTTTCTCTATTTTGCACCTACACTAATACCTCCTGTCTTTCTTGTCAACCCAACTCACATGCAGGGATAATGCCGTTCTCGAGCAACCCTGCTTTCCAACACTAGCTTGTCTAGTTCGTTGATTTGCCTAAGTCAATATGGGTCTCTTTCTTTCTCACTCTTTGTTTAGGTGGTCTCTTCCTTCTGATATCACTTTAATCAAGTAATAAATAATTTATTAGACTGCATATATATGAGATCAAAGAAACAAATCATCATAACACTAGAAAAATGTTATTTTTGTAACAAACATGACATATTATATCTACAGTTTTTAAACAATGTAGCTGAAGGCATATAATTTCATTGGTAACTGATTTTTCTTCCTTGTTCCAATCTAATTTTATTTCATATCTTATAAAAACAGTTATGAAAAATAAAATTTTATTAGTTTTTTTCTTTCGGCTTACTTTCCTTCTTCCGAGTACAATTCCTTGGAGAAACAGCCAAAGCTTGTCAATAACATAAAAAAATTTAATGTAAACATAAAAACACTATAACACTAAAAGTCTTACCCTTGGCTTTTTTTCTTGGTATCTTTCGAGGGGGGGGTGATCTTTTCCATAAAAAGAGAGTTTTTTTTCTTTAATCATTCTAACCATCCTCTGTGGAAATAAAAACTTTTTGCTTGTTAGTTAGTTCACATTGGGCTTTCCATAAAACCCCTTTTACCACATTAATCCTCTCCCAATCTTTTCTCCGAACCTTCCTTTTTCCTGATCTTCCAAATAATACTAAATCTCTGTCTAGACCGGTCTTTACCAGGGAGCCCTGTTTCACCATTTTCCACATTCTTACGGCCATGGGGCAGTCCCGTGTTATATGCCTTATTGATTCCTTATTTCTGCATCCTTCCTTAGGACATTTGGGATCTTGTAAGACTTTACTTCTGCTCATCATCAGGTTGGACTCAAAAATCTAATGGCAGATATTTCTGAGAACTTTCTCCCAAACATTTCCAATTTCTTTTTTGATTCTTTCCTTGATTTTCCATTTCTACCTTTCTTTCAACCCTTCTAGCAATTCTTTCCATTTCCTCCATAGCCTCTTGTCCTCATTAGTGAATGCACATTCCTTAATACAGTCGGTCATCCTCTTACATATCTTTGGAACTCTAAATTCGTAATGATTTTTACTTTTAGTTGTAAACAGGCCAAACTTTCTCAAATGTACACCCATAATATGCCTGGCTAGTTCTACTGCACTTCCTTTCCTGCTTTGTATCAGATATACATAGGTGGCCATATATGTCAATCTTAACAGGACCCTTTGGTCTGGGAAATCTTTTTTTGTTTTTTAACCTTATCCCTCGCTTACTTTTAATAAGTAGACCCTCAAAAGAAATACAAACATTGTCTTTCTATTTTTTTTTTAATCTCGTTTGTCAGTAAATACACTACCATGAGGAAAAACAGTCTTCCCCTCATACAATAACTTCCTTATTTTCCAGAGACTTGCTAAGCAATATACCTGTTTTTAATTTCCTTCCAATCACTCCTTCCTTCCTTCTCTTCTCCAAAGTTAGTTCCTAGGACTTTTATTGTCCCTCTGTGCACCTTAATATTATGCCTGAAATCCACCTTCCACCTTCCCTGCAGTTGACATTCCATCTTTCTCTTATTCAGCTTCATCCCGGCTGCCTTAGAGAAAACCTCAACCTCATTCAATGCATTCCTAATGGAAATACAGTCCCTGCATATCAAGGTGATGTCATCCACATATACAGTAGGGTGTATTTTGCTGACCCACCCCCCCCACTCCACTTCCTGATATGTCTAATCCACGAATGTGCGGATTCTCCCTTATTCTCCGCAATGCTCAATGCATATTACAAATAACACGGCTGACAGAGGACATCCCTACCTGATACCCCTTTCGATTTCTACCTATTTTGATAGGTGTCCATTTATGAGTACCCTACCAGTCGCTCCTGAATAGCTTTTTTTAATAGCTCTTCTTACTGATACACTGATTTGTGCTACTTTAGGCACATCTCTCATGAATTTGTGATCCGCTGAGTCATACATCTTTTCTAAATCATGAAATGAACATGATTTGAAATAGGTAATAAAAAATATATCAAAGTTACCTCCTTGGTGAAATTAGTGCAATTGAAATAAGCAGCATACAGATACAGTGGATGATGGGTGGGGGTCGGTAAAAACACTGCTATACTGTATCTACTGCATCAATTACCATTGAAATTTCATCAAGGGATGAATATCATCAATGAATGTAGTTAGGTAAAACTGAATCCCAAGACCATACAGGTTGAGAACCACTGCATTATAGTACCATTAGAAATTAATAGGCAGCCATGACACAAGTATGACATTAGTAACATGTAGAGAGAACAATGTGCAGAGCATTCCACCATAAACTATTCTACAGACAAATGTCATGTTTAAGGGCACAGCCCAGAAGACTGCAATTTAATATAGATTAAATAGAAAATGTAAAAGATAAAAATCAGAAAAAATGAAAAGGGTGTTGTACACTGATTGTATGGCCCCTAATGAAAACACAGCATTGAGGTCAACAAGTTAACACTTACATACTTCAAAAACCAGTCAAAACCAAGCAAACAAATTATACATAGACTCCCAAGATGTAGATGCATGTGATCCACCTGTAAAGACATCCAGGTTTATGATGTGTGACAGTTTTATGACTGGGAGAATGCTTTGGCTTGTTGCCAGAATGCTGAGCATTTTTACAATTCAGTTGAAAAGACTAATTTCCTTGAAAGGAGTGACATTTGGCTGTAAGAATGTGCTTACTATGAAGCATAGCAGAAGGTAATATCTTAAGTGTTGCATTACACCCATAAGGCATTACAGATCTTTTAAAATAGTCTTTTGAAAAGAAAGTCACAATAAATCACATGATCGTATTTAGTATTTAAACAAAGTATTCATTTTTAACTGTATTTTCCATTAAGAAATTAAGGCATAGCAAGATTCTTGTGTAAATTTGAAAAAGGACCATGAAGTAGATGTATAGTTAACATTAATAAAACCCACACGTTTTTCTGCAGGAACTATCATCAGTTGCCTGCACTGTGGTGTTTTGTAGATTGCTTGTAGGGTGGGCTGATTGGCTGTCTGATCTGGTACAGTTCAAATCTGGGTCAAATACATTGTGTGGTGTTATGGGTGCTGAGTAATAGAGGTTACTTCTGTGAATCACAAAGGTATTTAAGAATATTGGATATGATATATTAATGTGATAGTCCAATAAATGTATGTTTGATTGATAGAATACTAGGCTTGTGTAACAGTTCTCTACCTTTAAAATAATGCAACTATTCAAATTGTCACCATCAAACACTAACCCAATCGAAATTTTTTATAAAAGAAGCATTTTTTCTTTCATTGTTTATGGTGTTGTAGGCAGGAAAGCACTGTTAAGCCCTATAAAAGTGCCTTATTATTTGCATATAAAACAACTTTAAAAAAGCACAACACAGCAAAAAGGAGAACACAGATGGCTGGATTCCTTTGCATTGTGTGGTGATACATGCAGTTAAGTTCCTGGAAATATCATCAGATTTCAAAATCTCTCCATGCTAGATATGATGCACAGTTCCAAGACACTTCTTAATTGCTACTTTGCTGTTATAAGTAGTTATATAGTAGTTCATCTAAAATTAGAAAAAATAATTTGAATCAAGGGCCAGAGGATGAAATGTAAGTCCGAAAAGTTATGTCACGGTGTAGCCGCCGATGCATAAGGCAAAGTTAGGCACAGGTAAAATGCGTGTCAAAGAAATCTCACAGTCCAAAAGTTTGTTTTAAAATATTTAGTGAAAATTAAAAGCAAATAATCCACACAAGAATAAAAGGAAAAATAGTTACACACGTAGAATAAAGGCAAAAAAAAAAGAAAAAATGTATCTTCTACTGTATAAACTTAGCTTTTCTTGAGAAACTTTAGTTATTTCTATACTTAAATGTTCTCTACTTCTTTCTATACTTAAAGGTTCTTAATTTCTTCTTCTGTATGCCTTAAGCATACGGTTCAACACTTAAATAAAAGTGCTATTTTACAAGTTACTTCACACTCAAAAGGCCCGTAGGCCGGTTGGCACATAGACATGTGCCCGGGCACGGTCACGAGCACAAACACGTACACGGTTAAAAACCGTATGCCTCTATACCTTACACAAGACAAGGCTAGACACTAACTGGAGAACATTGTTCACTCAAAGCTGTTAGAAAATGACAGGAAAATACCAACACAATTCTATTCTCATGGGTTATAGGAACATCCCATATTTTATGCATTATCATCTAGTAAAATATTCATGAATTTTATAGAACTAGGAAAATGGCTCTTACACACGGTAAGTTCTTAAACCAGGAAATCAAGCCAATTTTTCATCAAACCAAAACAAAACCTAAATTGATGTGAAAATAACAGTGCCAAAGAACTGAATATTAGCAAAACCAATGTAAAAAATATTGAGGATTAAATGTCATACTGATTATCTATTAAACTCAGATAAAGAAGAAGCGAAAAGCATGACCTTTACACTTTTGCAATGCTGATGTCATGTCTCATGACCTCTGACCCATTTACCATTGCCAAGCCATAACAGCAGTTATCACAAAATGGAATCTGTTACAATGCCTGTTAAAAAATGGAATTGGAAAAAGAGGTGAATAAATTCTAACAATATTAAAATGAAAGTGAAACAGAAAACTAATATCATACATATGCCACCAAAACAGAATAAAAAATTTAAACTAGAAAATAATCACAACATATGTGGGCAAACCATGCTACATTAGCTGCAACAACACAGATAGAAAATGGACAGTAAAACATCCATCCATCAATTTTAACTCTGGGACCTGTGCAATGTTTTTGTAAAAAAAAGCAACCAAGTAAACATTAACCAAACTTTTCAAACCCAGAGAATCAGCAGTTTTGATTTAGAAGAAAATAACACTGTTTCTCCTGCTAACACAAGACCAGTGAATTCAGTACGAATGAGCAGATATAAGGATTGTAACGGACAGCTGGGGCTTCTACCCAGACAGGACGCCTGCAAAAGGAAAGGACTGGGGGAGAGAATTTGCAAAGGTAACTACCTCCCCCGGAATGGCAGAGGGCAGTCGCCCTGGCTTAGGACACTGCCACGGGCTCAGATCATGGAAGCTCAACCCTGTTGGGTAGTGTGGCCACTGCCTGGGGGTGCACCGGGAGCCCTTTTAGGCAGGACTGCCACCACACCCAGAAGTGTTGCCAGAAGTAGATCACGGGACACCTGGAGCACTTCAGGGTGCTCTATAAAAGGAGCCGGCTCACTCCAGTCACTCCAGAATCATTAAGAAGAGGACAACACTTGCCTGAGGAGGAGTGGAGGTGGAAGAGACTGACGAGAGAGAAGAGTCAAAATACTGTGTGCTTCACTTATTAAATGTACTTGTACTGTGCTGCAGGTGGGAAACCAAAGTAAGCATTTCCCACGCTTTAATAAAAGGCTTGTGTGTGATGGAATTGTGTCTGTGTCTGTTGTGTCAGGTTTTAGGGTGCTGGCACACCCCCTGGTGGTCAAAGGATGTAGAGATAACTTTAACATGACAATGTGATTACCAAATAATTTAGAAGGTAATAAAGAAAAAGAACGATCAAAAACCTTCCTGCCCAAATACCAAAAAAGTATTTTTGAAGGCAGACACATTCGTTCTTGATGACTGCTGCATTTCAGGACATTCTCATTTATATATTACTGTGTATTAGCCAGAGTACGATGGAGGATTGGTTTGAAAAATAGCTGAGATGATAGGTATAATAACAAGGAACCCCCCCCCCCCCTTGATTTAATTGATGGCAGCACTTTATGATATATTCTACACTTGCACAAATCTTAAAACTAACATTTAAACTTAGAAATGGACATGATCTTGGGCTCTGAAAAAAGTGAAGCTTTCAGTAAGGTCAATTTCAGCTACTTGTCTATACATTAATGTTTAATTTTTAAAAATATCGTATTAGGGTACTTTTGTGCTTTTGTTGCAAAAAATTGCATGTTTTAAAAATATTGTTTCTGTATGGTGTGCTTTATAGAAATGAGCTGAACTGCATATTCTTATACTGCTTATGCACTTAAGGAGGAAGTCTGGAAATCCCAAACTGGGAGGCTCAGTCTTCACATCTGAGTTACTATACAGCAGACATTTAAATCTGTATATTGTAACTTTCTAAAAATATCCCCGTAAACATTATCATGTGTTTTGCCTTGAATGGACCTGCTATAATCAATTTAGATAGTCTGTGCTAGCATTAGACCTTTTCAATAAGCCTTTTATCAGAGGAACCAAACATCCTGTATGAGGTTTCATTTTTTTAACTGACATTACTATTTTGTTCATGAGGCTGAAGCACTCTATATTCTGGGGAAGCATAAGAAGTTATGTTAAAAAAAACAGCAAATCATTTCATACAGTGTTTGACAGAAATATTTCTAAAGAGAAAATAAAATGTACTCACTTTAAATCTGCACAAGATTTCAATTATAGTAAAACAGGCCTGCTTTTGAAAGATAGTTATTCAGCTCTTTCTA
Source organism: Polypterus bichir lapradei (assembly GCA_026402145.1). NCBI lineage: Eukaryota > Metazoa > Chordata > Cladistia > Polypteriformes > Polypteridae > Polypterus > Polypterus bichir. The sequence goes on from JANRMT010062791.1 coordinate 247,851,193, forward strand.
TTTAGGAACTGATGTAACAATTCTGTAAAATAATACTTACAAATATTCTGAATGCACAAACATATGTGGCTTTTATGAACATGAAATACTGTTGTACTTTGCAAAACTTTTCCTTTAAAACAAATATACTTTACCTCCATCCTGTACATACTTGTTCACTGGCGAAGCAGAGCACCTACTTGAGCACATTCAGAAATCACTGCCCCAATGAAACGCAGCTTACCCTAATGAAACAGAGCAAGATCCCCTGGAGTCACCAATAAAGGAGCTTGTTCAATGAAATAATACTCTCTGTCACAAGTGCAGCTGTGCACGCATGAATCAGTTCAATACATTTGTTCATTTCCAATTTTTAAAAGCTGTTCCCAAAACTCTTTATGTATGACGTACAAAATGTAGCATGCCTCAGAAGATAATCTCATTAAACATGACTTTGCAGAACTGTCTTATACTCCATAGTTTTTTTTCAGTTTTACAACTTGTATGCCATTCCTTCCTTACAGTTCTTGCTGTAGGAATAGATGCTGACTTCTGAGAAACCTGAACTATAAACTTCTCTGAAAAGAAGATGAAAAAAAGACATGAGACATGTAGGGATCTCTCTCAGAAACCCAGTTTATTGCCTTTAGGCAGAGAATGAATTTGGAGTAAAGTTTGATGTGCTGAACACGGTCAACATTAGTTGATAAAACGTTGCAGCCTATGAGGTTCCAGAAAATGGAAGGATGGAAATGGAAGCAGGCAAAAGACAGACTTATTGTTCTTCATCTAGGTCATCTGACAGGTAAAGAAAAGGACTAATATTTGAGCTTTGGTCCCCCTTTTCCCATGTTCCCTGTAAAGCGTTCTCCTGCAGAACATTCTTGCAATTGACACTTCTTAGGATAGGAAAGAAATATTAGTTTTTGTTCCTAATTTTTTTATTTACATTTTTTTTACTGCTGCTCTCTTTTAGGTTTTTAGACTTCCAAATTGCTAATAAATTTCTAATTGGAAAATTAGCAGAGTGGACATTATGTCACTGACTATTTCTCATTCAAAATCAACAGAGCATTTTTCCTTTAAAACACGTGGAACCTTGTACATTCAAGACCCTATTTCTCTTTGTCATCCTCCTGAAAAAAACAATGCATTTAATATTTTCAGGGTATTTTTTTATTGCATTTAACAAGTAGGCTAGCTGAGTGATTTTGATTTGCTCAGCATAATGTACAAACATGTATTTCATGTTCTTCCATAAGACTCATTGTCATTCTTAATTTGGCAACTATCCATGCATCAGTAAGATGGCAGTAGCAATGTAAGTTCATACTGTACTCTGTAAAAACTCACTTCAAAACCTGAAGGAGACATCATGCTCTTGAAAGTAGTCTGGGCAGACTTGGTCAGTACCAAGAACAAGAAAAGACAATTACTAATAAAATAAAAAAAAAAACTCTTAGTAATGTATTAAATTAAGAAAGGAAAGCAAAACACAGGTATGAATTGTAAGTCCACTAAGGAATTGGCTTGTACCCTGACTGGGATGGGGGCAATTCCTGACCTGAGCAGGAGGCCACAATGAATGGACACTATATATGGAGATGCAACCCAGCCGGGATGGTTCTTGATTATTATCGCAGTGGGGATGGAAGATTAATAGATGGACTGGAGAAGCCTGTCTGTCAAGACCAGTTCCTCCCCCAGTACAATAAATGTCAGTGCTCCACTGGCATGGCCACAGTATGGACACCTGCAGGGATCCATGTGAATTGTAGTCCTGAAGGATAACCGTGTCTGCAAGGAAAAGATCTCCCTGTCTTGTGGGCCTTCCACCATTCAGTGTTATCACTCCAAAAGTACTCTCTGGTCCAACATAAAAGAGGCCATTTGACCTCATCCAGGTGAGCTGGAGTTGAGTGGATGAGGACAACATTTGCCTGGAAGAGTGTGGAGGGGGATTATTGAGTGTGTTCAAGAGATCATTTTTTATGTGGAAGAAAGAACCTACAAAAGGTACTCTTGTATAAAAAATCACATTATTTAAATCCTTTCTTGCGTGGGTGCATTTGTGTTTGGAATCTGTGGCTCTGGGATTCCCCCCTTTGGTCACAGTGTATGCATAAAAAATTTTATATACAGGATAAACACATAATGGATACACCCATTGATTACAAAAATAACCTGATTCCCCACCAAAACCTTTCAAAACACATATACAAACAAATAAAACGCAAAGTCCTCAAATGACATGCAAAATCCCAGTCTAGTTCTCAAGAGTTAATGTATAAAGTGGTTTCTGATTTAGTTACAAGGCCAGGATGAAAGCTGTATGTAACTGAAGTAGATGCGTGGAAACCTGAGTAGAAGATGAAACAATCCACAACCAGAAATAAAAAACACAGAAAGACTTCACTGTGTATTTTGTTGTTTCTGGAGAAAATAACAGAAACACTGTCTGATTTAATGCTTTCAGTTGGCCATCTTACTGACTGCAGAAGCTAAATCCTGAAGTGGATGGGTGAGACATACAATTGGTGAATTCTTGACTCTTAAAAGTTGTTATCTGAGCGCAATGTGTCTGTATGAGTGAAACTGTCAGTATTTGGAAAATCAAGAGGAAAAACAGGCAGTGTTTAAATCTTAATGACCCAGCATAAACGTTAAAGGAAAAAATGGAAGTTCCACCAACAACACGTGCAAATTCTTTCTGTTACATTGTCTCATTCCACCCTCTAACAACAAAAAATGTACACAGTTGCATACATTTATATACATGTAAAAGAGCATCTATAAGTAACATTTATAAAATGGACATCGATAAATAATACTGTACTTGTGTAGCCCTGCTAAATGTTTCCTTACTGCCATTTATGGACATGAAGGGGCTGAAATAGGTTTTGATATTGACCAGGTGTATATATCAATCGTAGATTCTGAACCAGTTAACATGTGTATTACAAAATTTACCAGTTCAAGATTCTTAATTAACTTCATAGGTCCTATCTACTTAGGCACTGGCTTGGTGGAAATTTTAATGGAAGAGTTTGTGAAGTGGCCATGTCTAATCAGCTCTGACTGCACAGGGCAGTGGCAGAATTTAGATAGAAATGGAACTGTGTGATGAAGCAAAGCTCAAGAAACAAGCAGTGAGTCATAACGAGGAAGTAAAAAAAAAAAAAAAAAATCCCATGAGAAAAACAAGAAACACGTACAACCAGAGGTAAGACGTTAAACTTAAATTGCAGTTAAAAAGCAGAGCCAGAATTTGTTAACTAGAAATTTTTCAAAACATCAAAGGAATAAAAGTTTTAAGGTTCAGTGAAGACAAGAAAATGCACAATGTGACCTTTATACTCTTGACCCAGGTAGGCTGTGAGCTCCACACTTCTGGTTGACCTTACCTAGCAAAGGCATAGCAATTGTCTGTAAATACTTGAAGAAGTTATCCTGCACTAAATAAGATGTGGCCACTTGATTCCTTGAACTTTAAAACTTCAAAAACAAGGTCTGAATTATTTTTTAAGGCTGAGGACAGTTTATTAAACAACTTAATTTATTAAAAATAATAAAAACGAACCTAATCATGGTAAAATTGAAACTAGATTTCGATCTGTCTGGATATTGAAACTACCAAACTTATCTGGCCTTCCCCACTTTTGCTGTTGTCAGGCATGTCTGATGTGATATGGTGAAGAATCTGGACATAGAGCAAATATACGTAACAATTCAGTCAAGTGGGCCCTTGAGCTGTCTATCCTGTACAAATTAGGCATCTCGCCAATTGCTTGGTGCATCGCTATGTTCAAGGACAAGTGGAGCTCTGGCAGCCATTTATGCCAATTCTAATAGTGATCACACCGCACAAACTTAATTCTGTTCTTAAAAGTGTTAGTTAATGCTGTGTGTGCCAATTATTGATGGCAACAGATTTTTAGCAACTTCTTACATTTCTACTATAGGCCTATCTGTACCTCCTTTACTGTTACTATACTTCTGTGTACTACAGATCAGATGTGAATTGAAGCACAGCTGAGATGACTTTGTACTGCTGAATATTTTAAACATCACACTGCTATTCTTAGGCATGCAGAAAGACCGGCACTTTAAAGGACAGAAGACAGAAGGACTGCCTTTCAAACAGGAAACCAGGAGATGAGGGTTTACACAAAAGAATCCTGAGATATTAATGCAAGATTAAACTTTGTGTCTACTCTCAAACACATATGGATTTAGAAGAAAAATAGGTGTTGTTAAAGTCAGATAAAATAAAAAATGAAAACAACTAAAGAGGAAATAGAGACAAACCACAATGTAAGCTTCTGCAAATAAAGCAAATCAAATTTTTCCAAATATAAAAGAAAAAAAAGTAATGAAAATAGTTTAAGGCACATTTAACTTTGTAAACTTTAGCAATATTTTAATGTATTTATATCAGCATTTAGATAATAATAATAAGGGAAAAATAGTCTTTTTATTTACAGTATGAATTTTTTTTATTATTATTTTAGGTCATGCAGTTGTATCATTTGATGCACTTTTTATGTTTTAGACACCAACTGTTACAAAATTGGTCTAACTCGATATTACCAGAGTAAGTCCAAAAACACATAACAATTCCACTATCCATCCATCCTTTATCCAACCTGCTATATCCTAACTAAAGGGTCACAGGGGTCTGCTGGAGCCAATCCCAGCCAACACAGGGCGCAAGGCAGGAAACAAACCCCAGTCAGGGCGCCAGACCACCGCAGGGCATGCACAAACACACCAAGCACACACTAGGGACAAAAAATCACCAATGCACCTAACCTGCACGTCTTTGGACTGTGGGAGGAAACCCATGCAGACACGGGGAGAACGTGCAAACTCCATGCAGGGAGGACCCAGGAAGCGAACCCGGGTCTCCTAACTGTGCGGCAGCAGCGCTACCCACTGCACCACCCTAACCATTCCGCTAGCTTTTAACAATACTACTTGATTAGACAGTTATATATACATATTTCAAAGCAGTTGCTCTACTTAAAAGCACCTGAATAGCAGAAATACTGAAATGTGAAAATCTGTCATAAAAACAACAACTGCCATGATTAATATACACTGACAACCATGTTTTTCACATTGCAAAGTTTTTAGAGTAAATTTGGGCACTTTGTTCCCCTGTCAAATATTTTATAATGTTTCTTCTTTAAGATTTGCAGGGAAAAGGCATTAGTCAGGGTGTGGTGTGTAGATGGGTGCAGAATTGGCTCAGAAACAGGAAGAAGACGGTTATGTTGCAAGGGACCTTATCAGAATTGGCTGATGTTAAGAGTGGTGCCCCTAAGGGTTCAGTGCTAGGGCTGCTGCTATTTTTAATATATATAAATGATATGGATAGAAATATAAGTAACACGCTGGTTAAGTTTACAGATGACACCAAGATAGGAGCATTGGCAGATAATCTGGAATCCATTAAGTCATTACAGAGAGAACTGGTCAGCATACAGGCCTGGCAGATGAAATTTAATGTAAGTAAATGTAAAGAATTACACATAGGAAGTAAAAATATTAGGTTTGAATACATAAAAATTGAAAGTACACCTTATGAGAAGGATTTAGTCATAGTGAACACTATACTATCATCTTCCAGACAGAAAGCATTAAGAAGGCTAACAGAATGTTAGGTTATATAGTGCCCTGAAGTGTAGAGTACAAGTCCAAGGAGGTTCTGCTCAAGCTTTATAACACACTGGTGAGGCCTTATCTGGAGTACTGTCTTCAGTTTTGGTCTCCAGGTTACAAAAAAGACATAGCAGTGCTTGCAAATGTTCAGAGAACAGTGACTAGGCTGATTCCAGGGCTACAGTGGATGAATTATGAGGAGAGATTAAAAGAGCTGAGCCTTTTCAGTTTAAGCAAAAGAAGATTAAGAGATGACACGACCGAAGTGTTTAAAATTATGAAGGAAATTAGTACAGTGGATGTTATTTTAAAATTAATTCATCTAGAACATGGGGACAAATTTGAAAACTTTAACACAAACATTAAGGATGTTTTTCTTTACAAAGTGAACCACATGCACATGCAATAAGCTACTAAGTAGTGTGGTACACAGTGGGACTTTAGGGAATTTCAAAACTCGACTTGATTTTGTTTTAGAAGAATTATGTGGATAGGACTGGGAAGCTTTGTTGGGGTGAATGGCCTGTTCTCGTCTAGATAGTTTTAATGATTAAAAATTAATTGAGAGGTTCACTGACCCACTGTGTGAAACACATTTCCTTTTCATCAATAAAAGCACAAACAAGACACATAATATAAGTGAATTCATGTAAAGCTGACAGGATGCAATGTAATAATATATGTGGGAGCCATGGGACAGTCTTCCTTGTTTAAAGTATTATGGGTACCACTCTAGTTTTAATGCTGCAAAAATACATGTGTTACTCATTTACTCTTATGTAACACAGGCCGTAACAAAGGCTTCTTTTGGTCTTCATTGCACTTACGAAGCATCATTAGATAGGTTATTCATCTTTGTGTTGTTTGGCATATTGAAATGACAGTAAAACTACTTGTCAATATAAAAAATCTTATATGTCACAGGTCTTATATTAAATATGTAATATCAAGAGAAGTATGTCTCAGTTAAGCCACCTCAGGAGGTCCAAAATTAAGTTTTGTTATTTGATCACATTGCAGAGATGAATAAACACTTTACTAATTCTTTGTAAGTGTTATGAAGACCCAAAGAAGTGTTTGTTAAGGTCTTGTTATATAAGAGAAAATGAGTAACAGTTGCATTTTTGCAGTACCTAAACTAAAGTGTTCCTGTAATAGGGAATGAAGTCTAACTCTTTTGTATAAAACTGAATAAGATGTGACAGTAATGTTATTATTGTATTATTTATAATCAAAAATGCAGAGGTTACTACTTATTTCCTTTTTTTAAGGTAGAATAAATATGCAATTGGAAAAATACAAAAGATTGTCCTGCAAACCTACCCATTAAATAGTTTCTTTGATTAAAATATTTTCGTCCATATTCAGACATGGAACATAAATCAACACCAACTTAAAAAACATTAACTGAAGAAGATTAAAACCCACAAACCCCACACTTATAGGGCTCTAGAATGAGTTTCCCATCGAAAAATACTTTGTGGTGAAATATAAGATGAATTAAGATGAATTATGGGAAGTATCTTAATGAATAATTGGAACATTTACAGGAAAATGAACATTAGCAAAATTGCACAATTATATATGTTCATGCTGAAAGTGTATACTTTTAAAATTGCATAGTACTATATATTTCTAGATGTTAAATGTTAATCAAAATATCTTTGGAATAAAGAATAAGAAAAAAGTCATATATATATATAACAACTTTTTTAAATGTAGTTCCCCATAGAGATTTCTAAATTTGTGTGACATGGTGCTAATTACAGTAGCCTCAAATGACAAGTGTCATATGATTGCATTATCTTCAGATCAGCAAGGGGAGTGGGGTCCTCTCAGCACCACAGCGGATCATCTTTTTTCATATCTTCCTGTCCTCTGCATCTTGCTCTGTCACACCCACTACCAGCATGTCCCCTCTCATCCCATCCATAAACCTCCTCTTAGGCTTTCCTCTTTTCCTCTTGCCTTATCCTTAGCATCCTTCTCCCAATATACCCAGCATCTCTCCTCTGCACATGTCCAAACCAAAGCAATCTCGCCTCTTTGGCTTTGTCTCCTAACCATCCAACCTGAGTTGACCCACTAATGTACTAATTTCTAATCCTATCAATCCTCGTCACAATCAATGCAAATCTTAGCATCTTTAACTCTGCCACCTCCAGCTCTGTCTCCTATCTTTTTGTTAGCGCCACCATCTCCAACTCATATAACATAGCTGGTCTCACTACCATCTTGTAGACCTTCGCTTTCACTCTTGCTGATACCCATCTGTCACAAATTACTCTTGACACTCTTCTCCACCTATTCCACCTGCCTGCACTCTCTTTTTCACCTCTCTTTCACACTCCCCATTACTCTGTACTGTTGATCCCAAATATTTAAACTCACCCACCTTTGCCAACTCTACTCCCTGCATTCTCACCATTCCTCTGACCTCCCTCTCAATCACACACATTTATTCTGTCTTGGTCCTACTGACCTTTATTCCTCTCCTCTCTAAGGCATATCTCTACGTCTTCAGGGTCTCCTCAACCTGCTCCCTATTCTTGTTACAGATCACAATGTCATCCACGAACATCATAATCTACTTGGGACTCCTTGTGGTGTAGGGGGTCCACAGCTCACGTAAACAGCCGCTTTTTAAATAAATAATCACCGTACTTGCGGCATAGAGAGGGGGCGTGGTAGTGTGGTTGAAGTGGTTCTCAGTGCGATTTGCGGTGTGGGCGTTTCTCACCTAAGTGCACAGGTGAGGGACTGTCCACATCGTAGTTATTCCCGGGAACCGTTGATTGCCACAGCTGCCACGTCCATTATAAATAGAAGCCCGAGATGGTTAAGGGAGAGAAATAAAAAAGAAAGAGAGAGAAAGAAAGACGGAGGTTGCTGGAGAGCACAGAGAAGGAGAGAGAGAGAGAGAGAGAAAGAGCCAGTGCGGGTGAGCGAGTGAGCAAGTGAGAGGGTGAATGCTTGCAGGCAGCTGTACGGAAGCCTGGGTGTTAGGCCGACACCCGGGAGTTGTAGTAGTGATTGCTCCCGCTGAGTGATCGAGTAGCAGGAGTGACCAGTGAAGGGCGACTGGCCACATAAGGCCGGGAAGGCAGTGGGAGTCGTGAGACTTGGGAGGATAATCTCCAGCGTGAGAGTCCCAGCCGTTGGAGAGAAGCTAAGTCTCGGGCCTGGGGTGAGTGCGCGACCGAAACCAGGATCAGGAGGCCTCCAGACCTGGTTGAAATGGAGTGAAGGACAGCTGCAGAGAGACAGCGTCTCGCCTGCTGCGGGGCCCAGATGGGTGAAGCAGGAGAGACGCTAGGGTAAAAACACTGGGCTCTGAATAGTATTTTAAAGGACTGCTTCCAGCGTTGTTTTTAACCTCGTTTTTAAGGATTGTTTTTTTCTGTTTATTGATTTTAACCTCCACGTTTGTTTTATGGATTATTTATTTATTTAATGACTCTTTTTGATAAGGCACTGTGCTCTTTACTTTGAACACTTTGTTTTTGATTGTTTTAAATAAAAGCACTTTTGCACTTCGTACCATCCCCTTGCTATGTTGTTGCCTCACTGTCTAGCTCATCAGTTACATTACCGACAGTGTAGGGTCCAAGGGCTTTCAGAAGCTGAAAGGGAGCATGGAGCTGATCCCGCACTCCTGTCTAATCTGCCTATTAACCTGTCCATCATCATTGCAGGTAAGAAAGGGATCAGAAACGATTCCTGATGTAATCCCACCTCCACCTTGAACGCATCCACACAGAACTCACCACTGTCACACTTGCTTCTTACATATCCTGTACCACTCTGCCACTCCGGACTTCCTCATACAATACCACAACTCCTCTCAAACTTATGTGATTTTACAAATAGAGTTGCAAAGTCTAGCTGTTATTTTGCATTATATGTAATACTTCATTGTAAATTTTATTTTAAACCTTTTTATATTAACAACAAAGCATGGCTCTCCTGAGAACTGAATTGAATTGAACTTTATTGCCACGTAATACAGCTGCTAGGGATTTGTCTTGATATTACAGGCATAAATTCTGTATAATAATAGTGAGATAATGGGCATTATACAGTATATTACATGACATTATATACTTCATTAGTAGACAATAATATGTTTCATAAAAGCACAGTAAAATGGTGATAATGTATACAATTGCTCTTCTGCCCCTTATAATATAAGTCTGTAAAATTAATCATAATTTAGGTTGGCTCGAGGAGCTTGGAGGTTTGGGAGTACATACTGTAGGTATTCAAAAGTTGTAATTCATCAGAGTGATTGCAGTTGGTAAGAAACTAGTTTTTGCTCAGACTGACAGGATACTTTTTTCTTAGGGTAGAAATTAAAATAAGCAGTTATCTGGGTTACTCTGATCTTTGATTAAGTTGCCTCACCAGAGAGTCCTGGTTCAGTCCTACAGTCCTCTGTGCTGTCTGAACAGCACACTACAGTTTACGGTTTGAGGGAGTCACTTTAAATGAAAACAAAAGAAACATATTCTGTTTGTAGCAGTAACCAGTCACAGTGGAGGGAATAAAAAACTGCAGCCACTGCCACCATCAGGGGTTTGTGTTTGATACCTGTGCTCTAAATGCTACTAGGACTAATTTAAAGTCATGTTACATTTTCCACTGACCTATTGGCTAAATAAGCAAACTGAAGGGGTCCTGGAAGAACCTGTCTGAATCCAAATACTTAAAACTAAGAGTTACAATTTTCTTTGTTTTTTCCTCCGTCTTGCAGTCATTAAGACAGGAAATGTTTTGCTTTTTGAGAACTGGAAAAATTGTGCATGCTTTAAACAGTCAGGAACTAATCAACGACTGGTTAAAAATAGCTTTAAGTACTGGTGCTCACCCACCAGCGCAGTGTCAGGGTGGAGAGCGAGACCTTGTCTGGGTCAGATGCTTCTCAACATTTCTGCCTTTGGAAGAGCCCACATACTTCATGCTCAGTAATGCAGAGCAGGGAGGAAGAGTTGAAGTGTAAGTGAGATAAGTTAGGTGGAGCAGGGCCATAAGTAGGGTCATGTGTGGTGCGGGGATACATCTTGAAGTTGTAGCAAAAGCTATTGTGCTGATTAGGAAGAGAGGGAATCAGTCAAAGGCAAAGGAGATTTGCATTTGCAAATAAGTAGACCTTTCTAAACAGAGGTACAGTTCTCAGTGGAAAAATGTTGTTCTAGGTTGCCCTTATATCTACTGTACATTTAGCATCAATACCTGCTCTGTCTAGTTTAGATTTTGCTTTTGTAAACAGCCTTGTCACCACACTTTTGTAGCTTTCCCTTCAGCTGTTTGTTCAGGTCTTTAGAAAATCATGGTCTTTATCGCATTGAATAATTGTTTTTGTTGGAATGCAGTATATCTGATTGAGTCCATATAACCATCTATAGCACAGACATTTCTGAATGCATCCATTAAGTGTCAAGTCTACAACATACTGTAGTTTCACTCCACAGTCTGATTTTTTAAATTTCTGTCTATAAAAAAGGACAAGAAATACCATGGCATGTCCTAAATTGCTCAGTTAAACCCATGGTATATCTGATATAGTGATGTAGCAGTGGATCAGTAATATTCCTCCTATAACCACCAAGGGGTGTTGCAGCACCCAAAACCTCAAACAGAAATTTTAGTTTAAATAAAAGGTTAATTCTTCCAAATACCTTGTACAAAGGCTTCAAAAAAGGAACAAATACAGCACAACACAATTATTCTCTGTTTTCCACACATCCTAGACAAGATTTGTCCTCCATCCACCCAACTCCAACTCGCCTGGATGAAGCTGAGTGGTCTTTTTTATCTTGGTCCCGGGAGTACTTCGAGATAGGGCACAACCTGATGAAAGTTCTTCCGGGTCAATAGGAAGTCCCACAAAGTAGGGATTGTTATTTCCTATAGCTCCACCTGGCAGCCACCATGAAATTCAACATGGCTGCCTCATGGGACTATATGGGGATCCTAAACCAAGGAGGCTGCCACCTAGAATATTGGGGAAGGAAATGCTCCTCTCCCCAATACATCCATTGTAATGGCCTCCCAACTGGGTAAGGTTCCTTAATCAATCCTGGTCAGGATGCTAGTCCATGTCTGCCATCTACTACACTCGCCAATACTAGAGATGGCCAGATACTTATGTAGAATAATTAAAGTTACCCAAGTTAATGACTGTGGATACCAAGTATTTATTCTCAGCAGCTGAGACGTGTTCATGGTGCAGACTCCCTCAGGAGATAAAACGATTTGTAACTAATCATTACAAGTACCAGATTAAGTAAACAGATTCTTCATGAAACTCTTATATTATTACAGCATAAATCGTCGTTAACTGCCTTTATGTTACAAACTGAGACATCTTCTTAAACATCCATCCATCCATACTTGGATATTTTGTACTTATATTGTAAATAAATATTAACAGAATGCTATTATTGCAATTTTTGTGTTTGCAATTTCACCCTTTTGTAAGCTTCAACATTTTGTGGCTGTGTTGTTAGGGTACAGTGCAGCATTGCTTCAGACTTGACTCCAAGAAGGCACAAAGCGGCATGTCATCCATACTTCACTTTACTGTATAACCCTAAACCACATGTAGTTCAAGATTAAAGATTTCAATTTTGAACAACTATAGCGTGTGAGCGCTTCGTAGTTTAATCATTTGATCAATTCTCTTTCCGGATTTGCATCTAGATTTTGGTGATAGTACAGTTTACATGTTTTGGTTATTGACTTCTGATTGTTCTCCTTAAAACATTGTTCATGGTTTAGCAGTTAAGGTTTGGCAATAGTTTCCCCAGATTTTTAGTTTTAACAATTGCTGCAGTTTTCTGAACATGTAAACATCTCTCGATCTGATTAACCTCATCCTAGGCACATTCCTTCTTGCCAGCATGCAATTCATGAGGGTTGACAGGAACTAAAAATTCAGGTGGGTTATGTTTGCAAGTCTTGAAGGGACTGAAGTCATGATGGAATGGGAGCTACTTTTCAGGTTTTTGAAAAGATAAAGAGGCGGGTTCAGGAGGCTGGAAGTCAGAAGTGACATCATTGATATTCTGTCCATATATCATCAATTCTGCAGTGTGTAATTACCACTCAGCGAGCACTGAAGTTGTGTACAATATCAAATTAGTTAATTTATTTTGTCCTTTGTATGTGGAGCCTAAGGGGGTGGGATTAGAATTAAAGAATTAGCAATCCTGCTCATATTTTCAGTTCCCCTTTGAATTTTAATTGTTGTTGGCTTTTATGACCTTTTATTTGGATTAGCTGGTTTTAGAAGTTTTGGTCTCTCTTCTTGGTTTTTGTATTTAGTTCTGCTCACTTCAAGATTTTTTGTAATTATTGTATAATTGTTGCATTATCTTAATCAAGATTGTTCTTGTGCCTTTTGTTTAGTTCAGTCAAAGACTTATTTGTTTTAGCCAAGAGTTTTCTAAATGGTTCCCTTTAAGTGTAGGCCCCAGGCCTGTTAGAATTCATGCTTTTTTACAGTTGTGTGCCGTGAACTCATAATACCACCAAATACTACAGTACTGTTAATTACAGTATAACTAACTCAGGTAATATTACTGTTTATACAGAATTTTATATCAAAGTAAATACAGTATCAAATTTGTACACTGAAAGAAAAATCTCAAGAATCTTTAACCTTAGCTCCTCGTATGGTCTAACATTTTGTGTGTTTCCTTCTTTATGGTGAAGTTTAACTGTTGTATTAGATACTGGACGATTTCCTTGTTAGACAGGTAAAATGCTTCATCATGGTGTATGTTTTAGTATAAAAAAACAGGCTGATTGATTGATTACTTTTTAAAGAGAGCCAGTGACATACACAGTTTCATCACGGGTTAAAATACCTGCGTAAAATCTGTGCACATTATCTTCATGGCCATGAAGGTTTTCTCCGTGTGCTCTGTTTTGAAAGATATGTAAATCTAAATTGTCTCTCTGGAGTAGACACAACAATAAACGGACAGCTTGAGGCTGCACCTAATACCACCAGCATACACTCCGATCCCCACTATTTTATAAAGTTGCATAACTGGCAAAAGGTTTGCCCTGTCTGTGAGAAGATAATGGTGAACAAAGAGTGTTGAAGTTAGTGATGAACTTGATTCAAGCATCTAGTGACTGCAGAACACACTTAATCGTTATGAGAGCTGAGTGCAGGAGTTTGAGAAGGTTTGTCCAAGAAGGAGACTAAGTATAAAAATCTTAAGGAAAAAACTTGACGTGCTCAAACATAAAGTTTAGGACTTGGATACAGGACTTCAGGAAAATAGTCTATGCATCATTGGGGCGCCAGAAGAGGAAGGGGACTGTGATTCAATTGCATTTGGTCTTGCAGCTATTGGGTCAGCATTTAAGAAAAACATAAGGCGAGTCCTGCACTTATCCTTGAAAATGGACACCACTTATCTTTACCATGGTCTAAAGATAAGGATTGACGTCACCTTATTATTATTTGTGTGCACTATCTCCTGGTGCAATAAAAACATACTGCACCTGGCAAGAGAGAATAAACAGTTGTTTTTTTTTTCAGGAAATGCAATTTCACATATGAATACTCCATAAAAAGTGTCAGGTGATATTCACTTTTCCTGGGAATGCTGATACTTTTTTCAAGAATGATATCATTACAACACAATACCCCTTTTTTCATATTGTTCCTTCAGTTCGTCATTGCTGTTTGTTTGCTTCAAGATGGCCACCTTCAGCTGAGATGAACTGGTATGGACAGATTAGTCTGGTTGGTGAAGATTCTTTTCATTATTATATTGAACTTGCCCTTCAATCCTATCCTGTGAAAACTGCAATCTAAGTTTTAACCTTCTCGAGATAAATAGCACATTAAATATGGTGGCTTTTGTACTTTTCAATTAACTTAACCAACTAGCTTAGAATGTAGTGTCTCAATAGAAAAAAAAAATCTGCTGTCATTTATGATCCATTTCACATGATTGAGCAGTCTAATCTACTTATTTCATATCAGTTTCCAGTTAAACTTTACTCTAAAACTCTTTAAATTATTTTAGACTCTCCCTTTCTTGATTTTTCTGTACGGTAGAAAGAGGAAATCCATCCGTGTTTAATTTATGTTTGAATACTTAAGCAGTACATGTTAGTATACTTGCCAATTTTTTTTTTTCCTCACGTGACTTTTATATTTTAAATATTGGTTTGCAATCACCTCTTTTGTGACGATGACATGGGTGGGGCATTATGATTTCTGGTTTTTGCATTCTCTTTTTGTTAGCTTGTCTCTCCTTGTTTTATCCACTTCTCTTGCTCTCTGTTGGATTAACTGTGCAGACCACTGCACCTCAGTGGATCTATGCTGTAATGGACTATAGTGCTGTTTCTTTTCTTTGATACCTTTTTTGCTGTAAGTTGCTCAGTGAACTTTATAAACTGGAATGTTAAAGGTTTAAATAATCCTGTAAAATGTACCAAGGTTCTTTTGCATTTTCAGAAAATCAAAGCAAGAAAAACATTCCTCTAGGAAAAACACCTTTTTACTATACACAGCTTTCATATCTAAAAGGATTGAACAGGACAGCTTTTTCATTTCAACAGTATTCTTAGTTCTGAAAAAGTTCCTATATCAGATATTCACAGTCAGTATTTCATAGTTAAAGAGCTACCTTTTGATGTTTCCATATTATTTCCTAATGTTTCCACCCCCAACTGTGACGACAGCAGCTTTACTACTAAATTGTTTAACTTCTTGCCCAACTTGAACACCAACCCTTTGAATGTAGGTGAAGATTTTAACTGTGCATTTATAGTGGGGATGATTTGACTCAATAGCACCAATCCATGGCTCCCTTGCAGGCCTGTGACCACATTGCCTGGCTCATCCTGCTTCTCTTCACAATGCTGTTCTCACGGCTCTATCTCTGCCCTGTTTCCCCTCCATGCCCCCTTATGTCCAGTGCAGGCTCCTCTTATATAATGCTCCTCACAAGGCACAGGTACAGACATGCCGTGCCCTCTGAGGAATTAATGAGGTACTTGCCAGACGCACTCACTTGCACATGTCTTCGCGACTGGGCAGGCACCCCCACCAGTCCTCTGTGTGAAGCTCACTCAGACCCGATTAGAGCCTGCACTCTTGCAGGGTGTGATTATTTATTTAAAATCAGCACAGCACCACAGACCACTTCTCACAGTAACATACACATATATTGTAAGTATCGCAATATCACAATTCTTTATTACAGAGTTTTATTTGACACTAACACCTCTCATAATGAGTCAAGTGCCACTTTAAGGGTCCTCAAGGCTTTTTTACTAGAACAAATAATTTTATATTCAGTTGTACTAAACAAAAATACTGTATATAGACTGTCAGAGTTAACTAACGTCATTTTAGATCCAAACAGATAATACACAACATCTCCCTTCGCAGATCTCTAAAAGCAAAGTTTGAGTTTGCAGACTGAATTTAATGTGCTAAACAGCTCCAGAACATACAACAACTGAGACACAAAATATTTAGTCCACCAGGTATACCAGTCTGCAATCTCTAATTAGATTACAGAGAATTGGTCACAATCTGGATCAACCACTACAGATCAGCAGGAAATAAATAAATAATACATTTAAGGCAAAAAATCGCCCTTGTTGAAAACCTCTAATCTCTATGTATCCAATTTGATACTGAGTGGCAACTAGATATTGTGGTATTAAGCTTTGAGGGTAAAGTTAATTTGGAGTGAAATTCAGCATACACAGTGTTAAATGTCCTGGTTCTGATGGTTTTTCAGCTGAATTTTTAAAAGACGTTTGGTTACTGTCTTGTCTATTAATTATTTTGTATAGCTGAATTAATTGATTGTGTCTTCACAGTGGCAAAAGTTGTATGCCATTTGGTCATATCATTGCCAATATAAGGTTTGAAAAACGAACTGTTCTTTCTGTTCTGCCAGTTACAGTAAGTTTTTATTGCATTTTATTGGATAAAGTAATAAAGTGATGTCTATCCTCATCTTTAGGCCATGATATGCATAAATGGTGTGCATGATCCAGGATCAGAGAAGGACTCCTCTCATCTTTGTTTAAAAGGCTGACCAGGCTAGAAGACAAATTCAATTGAATCACAGCCCTCTTTCCTCTCTAGCACACCAATAATGTGTAAACTGTTCCTCTGAGCCCAAGAAATGTTTTACTGGTGTGCTAAAAATTAGCAGCAACGTTGTGAATACATTTAAACACAATACGTATACACTTAAGAAAACTGGAAATGTGTGGGTGTATAGGTGTCTTAAATGTAATGTCTCTTTGTATGGAATTGTATGTGGACTGTGGATAATATGTGAGCCTACCCTTTTAAGAGAATTAACCCAGAGTGCTGTGCAGTTGATGCAAGCAGGAAAGATTAAGGAAACCATTTACTTTAGTGTTGCACCTATTTGATAGCAGCAACAGTGAGCAAGCAAAGGATCATGGAGACAAAAAGTACTTTTTAGTTCAACAGAGGTGAAAACTTACTATGGAATCTGTTAGGGCCATGCCTCAGTGTATTCATGCTTCTTGATCCTGTAGCCACTGTCTGCAAGAAATTGCACTGTTCTAATATTTAATACCATTAATTTTATCTCAGGGAGGCAAGAAAGCTCAATGGTTAGCATAACTGTCACACAGCTTAGGTCACATTTTTGGACTCAATAATCAGTCCAGCTAAGCTGGCAGATCCTTTACTAGTCCTAGGTGACATACAAAAGACCAACGCGCCCTTAATATACACTCAAAACTACTTCAAATCTGTGGGTTCAAATCCTGCTACTGACACAATGTGACCATGAGCATGTCAGTTCAGCAGCCTGTGCTACAACTGGGGAAACAAAAGAAATGTAAGTATCTGTATCTAAAATCATGTAAGTCACCTTGTAGAAAGGCTTCAGCCAAATAAGTTACAGTAAACTCATAATGAATATTTTTAAACACTGCTGGGAGTAGATGGCTTACTAGATTTTCTTTTATATTCCTTACTAATAATTTTTATTATGATTCAAACTACATTATTAAGAGAGTCTCCATCAGCTTTTAATATAGCTCAGGATAACCAGGACTTAAGCCATTCCGTGCAGCAGTGGGTAAAGGGTGGCCATCACCAAAGAATGGCACACCAGTTCATTGCGAAGCACATTCACACTCACACACACTCACTCACTAATACCTGGCCAATTTAATAATTCATCTAATATGCACATCTCAGTGATGAAGGATTAATAAACAAAAAACACAGAGATACTGACTAAGCTGACATCTGAAACCATGTTCATGGAGATGTGAGGCAGGCATCCAAACTATTAGGCTGCTATGTCATTACTTAATAAAATCAACTTGCAGTATGTAAATAAAAAAAAAACACACACACATACACAATTCCTGTTTAGCTGCCACCGTTAGTTTTTCACAGAATAACACAGGAACAAATTACATTATAATTGACATGCACTTTACAGTTTTTTCCATTAATTTCCACACCACATTATTTTGCAAAGAGTACAATTTTCAGTTCTGCTATCAATTTTTCTACTTCTGAGCACTCAGCTTCATTAAAGACAAACCTTTTTTTTTTCTTCGACTAGGACAAAAATGGGTTTTCTTTCTGTTTTTCACAAAGACATTACAGATGAGTATAGGATAAAAACAGAAAATTGGGACAGGTCTTCTGGGCATAGCTATATTTTCCTGATAATGGATTTTTTTTATCCACTCTAATTAAGTTCTGATTTTTAAATCAGTTTATATTCAGTGTTTTGCTTTCTGCTTGCAAGACATGTAATACACTCAGAAAACATTGCTGCACAGACAAGTATATGTATTTCTAATTTAATAGTTGCTTGATTCCTCTAAGAGGTGTGTACAAGAATTTCACCCACCACATGCCAGTAAGTACAATGTGCTGTCAACCTTTTGAGACCAAGTCTTTAATTAGACAAGACAGCCTAGTTTTAACTTGCTCTTATCTAAGCAGCCCATCTTCAGCTATGAAAATTATCTTGTCACTCCAGTTGTAAACCCTGAATCTTTCCATGATGTCAACTTACAGAGATAAAATGTGATTAACTGGCTGCATGTTACAAATATAACATATTCTGTACTTTGACTTGGAAGAATAAGTTATGCTTTGTTCACTTAATACATTGTACCAAATACCACATTGTCCAGAAAGATTGAAGTATCCCTGAATGAACCTGAGGAAGAGTCTGGTATTATCTTGTTCTTCTGAGCAGGCCTGCACCTCTTTCACCACAGAAGATCCAAAATCAGCCCAACAGGGAACTTAAAATAAAAGCCAACTCATCTAAGACAACACTCACTATCACTGAGCCAATTTACAGTTAGCAGTCAACATAACATGCTTGATTTTGGAATATGGGAGAAAAACAAGGCACCCAGAGAACACCCACATGGACATGGGGAGAAAATTCCACATAGACAGTGTTCAGGATCAGGTTTGTAGTTCCATTTTTTTAGTTTATAAGGCACCAGTGATAACCTCTGTGTCCTATCCTGAAATCCTCAGAAACTGTACACAGCACAAAACGTTTTCATGAGATTCTTATATAGTAATATTTAAAAATATATCAGATGGTAAAGAGATTTTTGATTTGCATATTTTTCATGCTTCTCAAAAGGGGGAATTTACTGTGTAAATAACTTGTTTGGCAACCATCTAATAAAATGTGCCTTATTGAGTACAGCATATCAATGTTTCAGTTGCGTTTAGGCTGTTAATAGGTAGATTCTTTATGGACTAATATTAAATAATTGTTAACTCTTGTTGATTCTAATCTTATCATTTAGGATTTATCTCATGTAGTATTTGGTATCAACGCTTTGCAAAGGGTTGTAACAAAACTGCATATGGCAGTGAAGTATGTAGCATTAATTAGATTAGATTAGATAAACTTTATTAATCGCATGGGGAAATTCAAATGCATATAGCAGCAGAAACATAAAAGATAAGAATACAGACTCACGAGACAGATAATACATCCAATCAATCAGTCACTAAATAAAAGATCTCTTACTCAACATTTCAGAAAAGGAGTGGAAGGCAGCCATGCACAGAATTCACTCTAGCTTTTTTATCAAACACATCTCTCTCATTTAAAATTGTCCAAAATGTTTCTAGGCCAAGATCCAACTTGCGAACATTGCAATCGAGCTCCAGCCTCACTAGGGCACGTTTTGGGCATGTACCAAATTAACATTATTCTGGATAAAAATTTTTAAATGCTTATCGGACATCTTTGGTGTCACAATCCCTCCTGAATCATTAACAGCTGTGTTTGGTGTACTCCCAGATGGGCTTAAAGTGGAGAAGGACAAACAAACTGTAATTGCCTTTGCTTCAGTATTGGCATGTAGACTTATCTTGCTCAACTGGAATAATCCTAACCCACTTCTGTTAAGCCAGTGGGTAACTGATGTTATATGCAATTTAAAATTGGAAAAAATATAATTCTCACTTAGAGGATTTGTTCAAAACTTTTTAAAAACCTGGCAGTATCTAATCAATAATATTTTAGAATAAGCACTTATATAAGGGAGAAAGACTCCTTTCCCTCTATACTACTCTCAAAAGTTTCAGTCTGTCTGTTGGCCTTTCTCTCTTTCTCATAGGTGGGGGTTGAATTGAATTTAGTTTTGTTAAGTTTGACTTGATTATATGGAACGTTACGTGCTTTAAATAAATTCAATAAAAAGTTTAAATAAAGAAACTTAATGAGTGCATCAGGTAGAAGCATTGAACTGCCTGATACAAATGGGCAGAAAGGACCTCCCAGAGGCACCTCTTAGCACAACATGGTGGAAAGAGCCTGTGACTAAAATTGCTCCACAAGATTGCCTCCTGGGGGGATTTCTCATGATGGCATCTAATTTTACCATCATAATCTTTTCCACAACAGCTTACAGTGTGTCCAGAGCTCGCCCCGGTGACCGAGTAGGCTTTCCTGATAGGTTTGTTTAGGCAGTGTGCTCAGATTGCTTCCCCAGGAGACTGTAGTGTAGAACACCACACTGGCGGCTATGGACTGGTAGAATATTTCCAGCAGATGGGTCTTCTTAGCAAGTATAGTCTACTCTGACCCTTCTTGTACAGTGTCACTGTTCTCTCAGACCAGACCAGTTTGTTGTTTATGTAAACACCTGGGTACCTGTAGCTCTGCACTACTTCCACTCCCACCCCTGAATGGTGACTGGCCTCAGAAGCTTGTTGACACACCAGAAGTCTACCACCAGCTCTTTTGTCTTGCTGATGTTTAGTTGCAGGTGGTTCCTCTTGCACCACAACACAAAGCCCTCTACAACCTTCTTGTCTGACCAGTCTCTTTTATTAATGCAGCTTATGATGAAGTCCTCTGAAAATTTCTATAAATTCTATAAATTTTGTAGGTGGCAAGCGCTGGTAGTATAATGGAAGTTTCTTGTATTGAGGGTAAATAGGAAGGAAGAAAGGATAGTTCACTGAGTTGATCCATTGTGACACACCACCATTTCTGACATATAGTCCCTAAGCCTCTTAAACTGCCTTTTTGTTGGTCAGGTAGTGCAAATCCAGGAGATTGTGGGGGTATCAAGATTCAAAGCCTTAAGCGTTTTCCTGAGCTGATGAGGTTGAATGGTGTTGAAAGCACTGGAAAAGTCAAAGAACATGATCCAGACTGTGGAGCCAGCTGTGTCCAAGTGGAAGTAGGCTGTGTGGAGCATGTAGATAATAGCATCTTCCATACCTATATATGCCTGATAGGCAAACAGCTGAGGATCCAGATGTTCTGAAACCAGATGTCGTAGCTGTTTTAGGACCAGCCTCTCAAAGGTCTTCACGGTAAATAAAGTAAGAGCAACTGGTCTGAAGTTCTTGGGATCACTGGAATGCCTTTTCTTTAGCATTGGGACCACACAAGATGTTTTCACCAGCTGGGGAACCTTCTGCAAATTCAAGGAAATGGAGAACAGGTGCAGGCACATGTTTTCAGCATGGGATTGATTCCATCCGGCCCTGAAGCCTTGTTTATGCAGAGTTGCCTCAGTTCCCTCCTTACTTGATCAGCGCATGGTATTTTGTATGTATATGTATTTATAAAAGTTTGTCTGGATCTGTGCTGTTTCGCTTTTTCTTTTTTGAAATAAATGAAGAATTTTTGTGGATGTAGTCAATTGGTAGTCTTTGACATGTGAGGCTGTCGTAGAGAATTGATCAGAAGAGGTTTTTTTTGCCAGGGTACTAATGTAAGTTTTTGTAGTTGGAAGCAAGTCATGAAAAATGTACCCAGTGGAGTGACGATCAACATTTTTTTGCAGATTAAATTGATAAACTCTACTTGAGTCCTAGGGCACTGACAGCTGATGGGAAAGTTAAGGGGTGCATGTACCAGACATCAAGGAGGGCCCTCATGGTCACTGAACTCTGATGATACTGAGTGGCCACATATACCTGCTAGGCACCATTTATGAAAGTAAAAGTGCACACACTCCCTACACTAAAGGGCACATGCTCCTTAAAGTCCACAGTATATACACAAAGGGATAACATTTGTGATTTTGAGCAGGACAGCATATGTTGTCAGTCTAATAATACTGAGTTACTCTCTGTGGACAACATGTGGCGACAATCACCCACTTCGCCTAGGATTCCAAATTGATTTCAACTGGCACGGACTGACGTCAACATCATATAGAACAATGTCAGCTCCTCACCTTTTTTTTTTGTTAAGTCTTTTTGTCTGAGTCTTTTTATATAGCAACCTTGTGTCAGGTTAGTGTTACAGGTTATATTGCCTTCATTATCAGTGGTTTAGCATACATTTTCCAGGTTTACTCGGGTTAGCCAGGTGTCTTCAGATCTTTTTCTTCCATCTCAGACCTGGCATTCTTTCATGTCATCCAACACCACCTTTAACCACTTATTTTTCTGCTTCTGTTTCTGACTACATACTCTCTATCACCATCTTGGCACTCCACATGTCTAAACCACAAGCATTTATGTTACTCTCACTCTGAGACCCTCCATCCATCCAAGTGATTATCCTCATGTCTGCTCCCTCAAGCTTTGTTCTATCTTTGAGCAGACCACTCGTCATACTGCTTTCATGAACTTTCCCTTTTAAACCAGAGAACTCCATTAGAATTGGGGAGTTTCTTCCATTCTGCAACACACATATTTTGTACAAGCAGGATTACACTTCACAACACTGCATCTTGTATACAACCACATCTGACAACCCATGTTTTAGACAAAAATTCTCACAACACATCTATCTGCTGTATTGTACATACTGCATAATCATGCATTCACATTTTTTATACCTTCTGCCCTTTCACCTCCTAGGTCTTTCCTATATTTATTTTCCTGCATTTACCTTGAAGCTAGTGCATCCAAACTACCTTCCCATTTCAGTACCTTCTTCTTCAGTTCTGCTTCACTTTTTGCTCTCTACATGAGATTATTGGTAATAATCACCTGACAATCCTTCAAGCATTTCCTTCTTCAACATCTCGTTCATTACCAAGAAAAGCAGAATGGTGCAGCACCACCCTCACTTCAAAACCTTTACTATCCTCATCTGATTTTCTAACCACTGTTTGCGTTTCCTCATACACTGAGATCACCCCAGACAGTAACCATTTGTTTACAACAAATGTTCTCATCATCTCTCTTACCCTGTCAAATGTCTTCTCCAGATCTACAAATACATAATGTGTTATGTTTCAGCTAGGTATCATTCTCTGTATGGGTTTCAAATGCTGCATTTATGTCGGTTTTGGACATTTTTGGCTACTTTGGTTATTACATTTATTGATCATTTAGTTACTATGCATCTGGCCATAATTACAATGTTTTTTGTGGGTGTTTCCCCAAGAGGCGGGGCCACCTTGCTCATTTGTGTGTGTGTTTTTCTCCATATTCTTAATTTTTCCTCCAACATTGCAAAGATAAGAAAGAGGGTGTGGGTGTGCATTTACAAGTGTTCCTTGTCCAGAATTGTTTCCTGCCTTAAACACTGTGTTCCTGAGACAGGCTTGCCACAAATATAAATTAATGTGAAATGGATGGACACATGAATATTTACACATCTATATAAAATGATTCATGTGGGAACTCTTAACTTCATTACCAGATGGTATAATGGGGATGACGTTTATTCAAATGAAAGATTACTAAAATAACTGATGATAGCTGTGATTCAATTCTTGATTTTTCCAGAGTAGAATTAAACACTTTATGACTTAGTTTTCCTAAAACAACTGCCACTCCATTTTTCTTACATTCGATCAGACCAAAGCTTTCCAAAATACTATAGAAAATAAAAATATCTTGTCAGCCACTAAATTTCAATACTTCTTTGATTGACCCAGTTCTATCATCCTCAGTTAAGCTGTGTATCCCTGATATTGTCTTTGCTGTAGCAGATATCATTGATGTATCCCAGAGCATTTAGGGCAGACTGTAACTGGCAAACTTAAAGTTAAATGTCTAATGGTTATTTTTGATTTAATGTGATTTCCAAAACTTTTGGATCAATATATTTATGAAGAATTGTATGTTGAGCTCTGTAAATGTAACAATAGTGAAAGACTATTTACAAGAATACATAACAAATTTATTCATGACAATAGATGAGGGTTTTTATTTCTTTTGTTTACACAACTTCTGTGACAAATGTCATTAAATATTTATTCATATCAAACAAGAAATAATAAGACAGTAACAAAATTCTATATATGTGACATAACAAAAGACACTCCTTCCACTCTATCCAAAGTCCTACACCATTCTATCAGCAACAATGACAATGCCAATTCAAAATGGATTGTGCCAGTGAAGCACCAGAATGTTTGATTAATTAAATTATATAAAGACAGCCATCAATGTGATTAGCTATAGAATGTCCTAATTGACAGAAGCAGCAAGCAAATACAGTCACCCATTAAGATTTATGAATTTGACTTTCACAGTTCTGGTTATTCGTGAGTTCCTTCAACAATTAAATTGGAATATTTTTAGGGGAGTGTCGAAAGATTGCAGAAACTCACAGATGACACATAAGCCAAAAATAGATAAATGATACTGAAAATAATTTGTATGACATAAAATCAGAACATATATAAATATCAGTGTTATTTAATATTCATTAATTTAAGTGCATACTATATCATTAAAATTAAAAGTTTTTTTTTATTAAAAAGAACTGTGGGATCTAGGCTAGCACTTCCACCTTCACTGTTCCCTTAGTTATTAAGCAGATCTAGACATTTCTTCCCAGCTGGTTCGCACTCTGCATTCTCTCTCTCTCTTACTTGTCTATCCCTAAACGAAAACCCGTGTAGAGCTCTAGCCATCCTTCTTGGTCTTTCCTTTCTCAAGCTTGCGCTCACTCACTTACTTCTCAATTTCCTTTCTCCTGATTTCTTTTCCTGTTTTCTAACCTGACAATCTCCTTTCCATCCATATGTCCAAACCCAGCTGACACATGCACTTGCCACACCGCTAAATAGCTGTCAACTCATCAAGGTGAGTGCATATGCATGCCTGTGGCAGTTTACCAGTGGGGTAAGTAAAAACAAAAAAAAAAAAGATGCTACAAAAATTAAAGGAACACTTTGAAAACCTCTCAGATCTCAATGAGAATAAAATTCATGCTGGATATTATACTGATATGGATTGGGTAATGTGTTAGGAACGAAAGGATGCCACATCGTTTGATGGAAATGAAAACTATCAACCTACAGAGGGCTGAATTCAAAGACACCCTGAAAATTAAAGTGAAAAAATGATGTGGCAGGCTAAGTCCATTTTGCCGAAATCTCATTGCAGCAACTCCAAATCGTATTCAGTAGTTTGTATGGCCCCCACGTGTTTGTATGCATGCCTGACAATGTTGGGGCATGCTCCTAATGAGAAAACGGATGGTGTCCTGGGGGATCTCCGCCTAGATCTGGACCAGGTCATCAATGAGCTCCTGGTATGCCTGAGGTGCAACCTGGCGGCGTTGGATGGACCGAAACATAATGTCCCAGACTGGTGGGGGCCAGTCAATGGTATCAATTCCTTCATCCTACAGGAACTGCCTGCATACTCTTGCCACATGAGGCCGGGTATTGTCGTGCACCAGGAGGAACCTAGGACCCACTGCACCAGCATAGGGTCTGACAATGGGTCCAAGGATTTCATCCTGATAGCTAATGGCAGTCAAGGTGCTGTTGTCTAGCCTGTAGAGGTCTGTGCATTCCTCTATGGATATGCCTCCCCAGACCATCACTGACCCACCACCAAACTGGTCATGCTGAATGATGTTACAGGCAGCATAACATTCTCCATGGCTTCTCCAGACCCTTTCACATCTGTCACATGTGCTCAGGGTGAACTTGCTCTCATCTGTAAAAAGCACAGGGTGCCAGTGGCGGACCTGCCAATTCTGGTATCTATGGCAAATGCCAATCGAGCTCCACAGTGCCGGGCAGTGAGCACAGGGCCCACTAGAGGATGTCGGCCCTCAGGCCACTTTCATGAAGCCTTTTTCTGTTTGGTCAGAGACATTCAGACCAGTGGCCTGCTGGAGGTCATTTTGTAGCAGTGCTCATGCTGGTCCTCCTTGCCCAAAGGAGCTGATACCGGTCTTGCTGATGGGTTAAGGACCTTCTACGGCCCTGTCCAGCTCTCCTGGAGAGACTACCTGTCTCCTGGAATCTCCTCCATACCCTTGAGACTGTGCTTGGTGTCACAGCAATCCTTCTGGCAATGGCACGTATTGATGTGCCATCTTGGAGAAGTTGGACTACTTGTGCAACCTCTGTAGGGTCCAGGTATCGCCTCATGCTACCAGTAGTGAATGCATAACTAGTGAAAAAACAGTCAGAAAAGATGAGGAGGGAAACATGTCAGTTGCCTCCACCTATTAAACCATTCCTGTTTTGGCGGTCATCTCATTGTTGTTCCTCTAGTGCACCTGTTGTTAATTTCATTAACACCGAAGCAGCTGAAACTGATTAACAACCCCCTCTGATACTTAAGTGCAAATTTTTGCACCTAACCTTTGGCAATGAGAAGGGGTGACTGTACATTTAATTTACAAGACCTAAGAAGTCAAGAATAAAAAGACCTAACAAAAAAAAAAAGAAATTATTAACCAGAAAGACAGAATAGGAAAACAAAACCAGTGGAAAAGTCATCTCAGATAAAGGAGAGCTGGAATTATTAGAAAGGAGGGCCCTCTCATCAGATTGGCAAGCCCGGCAGTGACTCCGCCATAGAATGGCCAGTGGGGGGAGGCAGCTTCTGAGCTGAGCTCTCCAGGACTCTGAATCCTTTTCTACAATATGGCCATGGTTCTACAATTAGCTGAAGGACAGATATTGTTTGCTTTAATTTGTATTAATTAGTTTCTGCTTTGTCTTTGATATATTTTACCAAATCTGTATCTTTAAATGTGATAGTTCTGTATTTAGTAAGTGGTATAGTCTGTTCTTGCATTTTGCCTTGAGGCTTGTCGTGGCACTCTGAGCCTGCACTTGGCGAGGAGTGCTGTGCAATAACAAAGTAGAAAGTTTTTAGTTAATACTACTACATTGTATTCCTAAAGTGGAAATGACAGATTGGCCATCTAATTCTGTGAATAGAATTACTTGTATTCTGTTTTGTGTATTGTATCTACCCCATTATTTGACACTTATTGCACACCTAACTCACCTAGAAGGGATTTTTACTCTGAATTGTCCTTCCCAGAATGTCTTCCATTTTTTCGACACAACATTCTTTGGGAGTATTTTCTTGTTTTCTTAGAGAGTCAAGGCTGGGGGTTTGTCAAGAACAGGCCAATTGAGGCATTTCTTGAGTGATTTTGAGCTATACAAGAAATAAATTGTTGCTTACAGAATGTTTTTGAAAACAGTATCCCAGTAAAGAAGTGAATATAAGGTTAGATCCCAACACCAATGAGAGAGGACTGGAAAGGGTTTAAAGGCGGACCTGATATAGCAAAGAGATGAAAACCTAACTTTTTTTTAGAAGAAGAAACAAGGACCTTTCAAGGTAGAAAAAAGGATGACTTGTTAGCAGATTTCAGCTTTAGACCGAATAGACATATAATGGTGAGCGAAGCTACATACAGAAAAATAGGGAAAAAGAAGAAATGCCAAATGGAGATTGAATATTTGGAAAAATTGAAACCCAGAAACACCAGACAGATTATCCAATATGCTGAGGCCAAACTGCACCCAGATAGACTGAATCCTGGAGTGACTACCTATCAGTAAAGCTGTAATGGGGGCTGAGTGTATATGCCATTTATATACAGTATTGAGCCAGTCAGAACATGCTAGTCTTAACATTTAGTTTGGAGAACACCTGAAAAATCACAAACACTTTCTCCCCTCCACCATCTTCCATGTGGACCAAAGTGGCATTAATACATTAACAAGAGGCCCATTGTGTAGGAAACCGATATTGTTTCCTGGCACTGTCAACTTCACAGCCAGCAAAGCATGCCAAACACAACCCATTCCACTTCATCACATCAACCCAAACAAATGAAAAGAAAAACAATTAGACCCCGCCTTGAAAATTCTGTGAGCCCTTTTGGTCTCCAAAGTGTTGCCATACAATGTAGGAAACCATAACAGCCATTATGAGGACAGCAAAGTAACTGTTGGTTCCTTCTGCTAGTACAGTGAATCTACATTTGTTTTAATCTGAGACTGCTTTTAATTGATGCTTGCAATTTTGTTCTCAAATGAGCAAAATCACCCTTCATATTGGCATTCAGAGTGTTTATTGTTTCATAAGGTACTTTTTTCATAATTTTCCAGTACAAGTACTTCGATTCACTACCATCCACCAGAGACTCAAAGTCTTTTGAATGGCCGACTGTGACAACACTCAAATAGGGCAGCTCTTTGAGATCGAAAAGTGTGGGTGGTCAGAGCTCAAGGACTAACCAGACGTCATCCTTCAGTGCGGCTTTTGAAATGGTTGCACAGCAGGTTGGAGCACTAAGGAACTGCCCTGATTATTTTTGTTCATATCTTGCTGATAGAAAATATGAAATTTCCTCGGGCAATTTCACTTCTCTGCCTGAAACAATTACAGGAGTACCTCTGGGTTCAATGCTTAGCCTTTGGTATTTAAAAAATGTAGGTGCTGCCACTCAGTAACTGAAAAAAATGCTTTTGTCTAATTAAAATTTTTATGTTAATGATAAATGGACATGAGATTTATTTGAATCAGAAAAAAAGCTGACGTCCTATTATCATTATAAACAAATTTCATTTTTAATATTGCTGTTAATAACATTAGTGGCAGGGTGAGGAATTTAAGAAGGTTCAGAATGCTGTATGAAAGGCATCAAGCCATACAGTCAGGTTCATTTTGGGCTAATTTAGAGCTATTACTCACTCTAACATCCTTGTCTTTATCATGTGTGAAAAAAATGAATATCTGGAGGACACAAAAGCAGTACTTTAAAAAAGTGTGAAACAATGAGGGTACTGAGAATCCAAATCATTATAAGACGAATGATGTTGACTATAAAAAGTCATTTTCATAAGGTGCGCAGCCATAAACTGTTCTAAAAAACCAATATTCATTACAATAACACTATGCTTATACATTACACTGACCTTGTTAATTAATTTGTGAGAAATACTGTTCAAAGAGTTAGGTTTACATTTGGTTAACACTAGAGGCTCTGGAAGAGACTGGAATCTCATTCCCTTATCATGCAGTCATGTCCAGGTTTACAGGTTGACCTACAATGATCATTAACTTTATTTTAAAATGCTTAGTAACAGGGCTGCAGTGGACACAATGAGGCTCCAATTATGAATAAAGAGGACACAGTCTGCTTTTCTTAGTGCATTTCTTTGGTCAATTAACCGTTAAAACTGTATTTTTTGTGTGCCACCACACAGGTTACATTACCAAGTGCTTTACTTCCAGAAAAGACTGCTGTAGAAGTTCCTCTCCCACAAGTTTGACACTAGTTAATGTATGACTGTTTCTATACCACCACTGGAGATGTCTCCTAGACATAACCTGCAATTAACCTCTTTTTCCTTCAAAGGACCCTTGCAGGCATATCAACCATTAAAAAACAGAATCAAACCATTTCCTTATCTCCCCAGATGACATCATATTAATTTCAAGCAATTACTAATAATTTACTAATTGTTGGAAACTGAAAGGGGATATTAAAACCCGACACAGACAGGCAAAGACACAAGTGGAGGTGCAACACAACTTTATTTTTTCCATGTGGGAACAGCTTCCCCCTGCTTCCCACCTTTATAGCACAGTTCTCCAGTACACAAGGCACTAAAGCACACTGCTCACAGTTCTTTTCTTCTCTTCTCTCTTTTCCCTTTTCTCGCTGCCACTCCTCCTCCAGCAAGCTTTGTCCTCTTCCACCCGAATCTGGCTCGCAGAGTAGCGACATCTGACTCCATTTATAAGGCACCCAGAAGTGCTCCAGGTGCTTGCTGACCGAGTTCAAGCAGCACGTCTGGGTGTGGTGGAAGTGCTGCAACCCGGGGCTCTGGCAACATCCAAGCACCATTTGGCGGTGGCCATGGGCCCCAGCAGGGTGGAGTTTCCAAGCTCCAAACCCGTGGCCCTACAACAAGCTAGGAGGGCTGCCCTCAAGTGTTCTGGGGAAGACAATGCCTCCCAAGGTCCTTCTGTTTAAAGAGCGTCCCAGCCAGGCAAGGGTTTTAGCAGTCCGTCACAATATTTATGCACAAGCAGCATACACAGTGTAAAGTGGAATTATAAACAAGCTTTTCTTTCACCAGGATTTGTGTAGCTTTGTTTTTTATATTTAAATATAATGTGTGCTAGTACTGGATATTTAAAGTAATTATTTAAAAAGTATTCACTGTGATGAAAACAGGAAATGAGCAAAAGACCAGAAATGAAAAGAAAAAGGGGCAAACAATACTCATACTCCAATACAGGCAGAGCTTCATTAACAGAGAAACAAAATAACTAGCAAAAATGAAGGACAAAAGACTAAGCCGGTGGGTCAAATACCAGTACTAACAAAAAGAGATCTCTATCCCAAAAAACCTTCATGACATCCACGCATTATTCATATCTCTGGTGACATTAGCTTCAAAACATAGTAAGCAAGAAAACCATTCCTGGGGCCTCCTCAAAAAGGCCTATAAGCCAGGAGCTATGTCAAGAGCTACACTGTTGGGACGTACCAGATAAACTTTGAAAGAGCCACACAAATCAAACAGACCAGTAGAGACTAGCGACCTGTTTCAAAATACCTTAGCAGGGACTAGAGAGATTAGATTTGATACCTACTGTATATTCTTCTGCTCTTTCATTGTTACCCCTGAAATGGTTGCACAGTTCTAGCAGAATGAGCATGGTTCACACTGGAACCCAATAATTTATGGTCAGACTGCTACCTTTGAAAGAGCTAAACAAATTACAAATCACTCGAACAAGCACACTGGGGAAGATGATATCAATAAAAAAGTCAAGTTTCAGTGAGGAACTATTCAAACATTACTTTAATCAGTACCTTTGTTTATTTGCAGAGACACCAGGCATTAAATACTAGAAGCCAAAATCAGAAGGAAAGATACAGCCTAAATGATTAAAATCAGTGTCTAAAACAGTCAGCTTTGCCTCAGTATAGCCAGGAGGGAGATGCCCATGTAATTTAAAAGATCCATTCTTTTTAATCCAACTAAGGATTTCCTTAAAAAGATGTCCCATAATGACACAGGCTTGTTCTGCTTGCATTTTCACTTTGTAGTTGGAGCTGCACTTTTGTTCTTAGATAACATGTTATTTTCAGCATGTTTTTATATCTCGTGTGTTCATAGTAGGCACCTTGTTCTCATATTAAAAACCTGCATCATTCCTCCATTTTGAAAGCAGACATGTTGTGTGCCTGACGTCGGTCTCTCTCCTGAGCTGAATACAGTGGAACCTTGGTTCACGAACGTCTCAGAACACGTACAAATCGGTTTACGACCAAAACGTTCGCCAAACTTTTGCATCTGTTCACGACCACACACTCGGTATACGAACAAGCCAGTTTCCCTTTCGGTTTGTACATGTTCAGTCTCTCCCTGTGCATTCCCTGTGCAGAGAAGGAATATTCCAACTAAAAATGATTGTTTTTTATGTTACTTATTCAATGTAGTTTATAGTGAATGAAGAGAAAAAAATTATTTGTTTTCATGCAGAACAAGATAAAAAAAAAGTTTACAATGGCAACTTGTGCTGTACAATAACAAACAATGTGAAAAACTTTCATGGAAAAAAGAAAAAATTCTAATTCATGTTGCATAATTCACATGTCCGTTATGCAGCAGTATATTCAAAACATACAAAATGCAGGCATATTTTTCTATAATATTAACAGTTACTTTTGAAAACAGCAGTGTACACTGTAAACAGTAAAATGCTTTGAAGACCTGCCTCTCCACCTCATTCATTGGTTAACAGTCCTGTCTTCAATTCAGAAGTACAGTATTGTAGGAATACGTTCTCCTGTTTACAAAAAACAGTTTCAAAACCAGAAGGACTAATACACACTGCCACCATGACAGACAGTAATAATCTTTTGACCATAAGGTTTTGCAGCTGGCTTCAAGGCTGAGGTCTAGAAAAGGATACTTTTACATACTACATCTCTGACCTCTCCTGATGCAGAAATAGCTCTTCCGGAGGGGGGTGTCTAATAGTCATTCTCAGTACCCCATTACTGGGTCTTTCAGCTCTATTCAGGATATGTTCCATCTTTTTGAGCCAGCTCACCACCAAGTGGTGACCAATAGACAGTTGAGTGTATCTGTTTACCTGCGTGTTCAGAACATACAACCTGAGTATAGATGACACACCTACAAAGTCAATCATTTAGCTTTTGTCTAAACTATACTTATAAGCAATGATGCGTTCAAACATTGTGATTGTTGTGAACAATCCATGACTAGCATAAATAACCAATAATAATTGCCTGCTTGGTTTCAGATCAGACAGGTTGTTCCCACCAATCACTCCTCTAAATGTTTATCTCTCTCATTCCTAAAAGTGTGCTAAAGAATCTCATCAGGACCACTGAGTTAATATATATGAAACCCTGCTGAGCACTGAATCGTCAAATATTCTGAATAGTTGTTGGCTGTTTGCAAACAAAAATCCAAGTTTTTCCCTTTGCAACTCAAAGCTGTAAGGAGTTGTCCCTATCATCCACTCAGCTGGACATACGAGTATCTCCACGGCCATGCTGGCGTTCTATCCAAGTGATCTCTAGAGAAGGAAAAAGATCAACCATGGTCAAGAAATTTGGTCCCACAGTCAATGCTATGTGAATCTGATTATGTTAAGCGAGTGGTTTACAGTCTCCCACATGAATTACAGCTCTTTCCCTCACCAGAGAAGTTATGTACCAAGTCTCAAGAGCCAGTATATATTTCCAAGGTTTGGTATGCCTGGGACTGTTCCATTTATGCCAGTTATCTGTTTGATGTTTCACCTCCTCACCATCCTTTGTCTTGTGAGTAGTAAGCCCACATGGTAGCTCCACACAGCGTTTCTGAGGAATGAGCTTGTCTGGACTATGTGGGCAACCCAGACACTAGCAATTCTCCATCAGACACCACTCTGAGGCTAGACTGTGAAAGTGAGTACCAGTTCCCTTTTACATGAGAGAGATTCTTTACAATTTTATTAAAATATTCATAATTGTCAGTTATGTAGAGTTTTTTTGCTTGGCCCACTCCTTGTAGATGTATTTGCTGTGAATAGCTTTAACAGTACCACATATCTTCAAACAATATAGCTCTGAGTATCATTGAAGCAAGTTCCTCATGCCATTCAAAGGTCACGGTTCTAACAGAGGCTTTCTATCGTGGGTTATCTAAAACAGACTTAAGTGCTACAATAGCACATATAGTCTTATTGTTCCACCATGGATGCTAGTAAGTTTAAAAACATTATTCTTTGAGGAAAATATGCCTTTCATTTCTTTTCAACTAGATAGATAAGAGATGCCTAATGCTAGATAGATAGATAGATAGATAGATAGATAGATAGATAGATAGATAGACAGATAGATAGAGCTGACTGTTATGGCAGTAGAAAGGTCATAAAGGTGATAATGAAGGTGCTAGGTTGATCTTGTGTTGGTTAAATGATAAATACTACCATGCTTACCAGCTTTGTTTTTCTGCACATTGCTATTCTCATTTTGAAGTTCTCTTTGGCTGATTTCTTGCTTCATGAAAATAAAAAAAGAAATGATAAAGTAATCCACTAAGGCGAAATGGCAGAAGCGGGCAGCTGGTCTGTTTCACATTAATATTGTTAATGAAATCAATTACGGGGCTGTTTTCAGCTATAAATGATGTTTCAATTGAACACTGAGCTGGAAGGAGAATCTTTCAGTAAAAATGAAGAGAACAAGATTTTTG
This sequence comes from Polypterus bichir lapradei, assembly GCA_026402145.1. Classification (NCBI taxonomy): domain Eukaryota; kingdom Metazoa; phylum Chordata; class Cladistia; order Polypteriformes; family Polypteridae; genus Polypterus; species Polypterus bichir. Next base: position 247,885,303 of record JANRMT010062791.1, read on the forward strand.
CTGACAGAAGTTGATGCAGGTGTTTCTGCATGCATAATAATCATTTGCGTTATTAATGAACAAAGAAAATATTTAACTGGAGGACAGTGTAAGAATAGCAATAGAAAAATGAAGCACTAAAGGAGTCATTTGCAGCAAGAACAACTTACCTTGCCTGAAGACTCTGCTGAGAGAGATTCTTCACGTAATAGAGATAATGGCTGAGATAATTAACTTGATGGATGCTAGCTCAACATTGACATAATTTAAAATGGATAGGTTGTAAAAGTTCACAGTGAATCAGTTCTAAAAAGTGTAAACGTGTCAGTGTTTACATGTATGCAATGTCATGTTTCATTTTTTCAATGTAATGTATGAAACATGCCTCTTTTCCTCTAATAAATACTGTACATTTAGCAGCTGTTTGTTTTAATTTATTAGGGCTGCGTAGTGTAAGTTGAAATGCCTTATTTGATTATCTTGCATCAGTCCTTCTAAGCCAAGAAGAAATATGCCAAACAATGATAATAGTGTGAAGTGTTTTGCTTTTATTGTTATAATTTATCATGATTTTGTCAGAAAACCGTTTCATGTAAGCTAAATGCACATTTGCACATAAAACAGCATATGAGCTAATTTTTATTATTTGTTCTTGCTTCCCTGATCAGGGTAAGCAAATTCAGGAAATGAACTAATGACTAAATTATTTATGAAGTCTTCTGTTTAGTTCTCTTGGGATACAACTGATTACAACAGCATAAGATCAAGTTCCTTGATGTTTGTGTCTTTTCATTTGCAGGAGTTACTGACAGTAGGAACAGAACAGAAATTATCATTCTCTCATACAAAATATTAGGTAACCAAAATCCTGTCACAATATTGTATGTGTCACTTCATCCATTCACAAGCTAACATGGTTTATTTGCATTCAGATTTACTGATGAAAAGTTGGGCTGGTCTGATAAATAAGTAGTCAGTATGGAGTGGCTTGTTGTAAGTGGACACTGTAAGAAAGATTACAGTGAAGGCATGAAGTGTTTAGACACCCAAAAGCAAACCCAGTAAAACTGAAAAGAAACCATACTGACAGTTGTGAGTCTAACAATTGAATGCTTCAATATGGCGGACCGTCCGGTAATGAGGACTTCTAGCAGGAAGAGGAGTGTCCAGGTGATTTCGCACCAGAGGTGATGACAAAATCAGTAAAGCTGTCAATCTTCCCATCTGTAGAGGGAGGAAGAGAAAAAGTGATAGTAATTAACACCATCCTGTGTCCCGGTGGCCCTTAAACTGTCCCCAATGTGCATGCTATATAAGGTTGTATAGACCCATCCCCACTTTCCGGCACTGCCATATGGTTGATAGTTATGCATTATGCACATTTTCAGGAAAATATTGTGACCTCATATCAATGTCTTAATATTAACTAGTTTTATTTAGCAACCTTTAACTACTATGTGTGATGTAAAATGAAGCAAATTGTAAATGTACCAAATTACCCTGAATGACTTCTCCCATGCTCTTTCACATCTGGCAGCATTAACATCTTGCTATATTTGTTAATTTGTGTTGTCAGATTTTCTTTAATTTTCTTGTTCCTGGAGGCCATCATGTTGTTTTAGTAGCTAGTCCCCTTAGCTATCACATGACTGGAAGTGACGCAGTGTGTGACCCCATTTGGGTTCCACTATAAAATGAGGGTCTCTAGCTCCTTCAGTATCACATACTAGATTGAAGAAATATCAGAAAAATCTTCCTTAGTGCTAGTTGGTTTAAAGAATTCCAGTTATTATCAGATTCTTTTGTTTTTTGGCTACTCCTTTTGCCTTTTTGACCATGAATTTAATTTTGCCATTTTACATTTTGACTTTGCTGATTTTGTTCCATTATATTTCTTGGCAATATCTACTGTACTTCATCTCCTGGTGATTATTTTCACAAGTATCCAGGACTTTTGATTCTGCCTTTAACATGGTGGTTTATATGGCTGGCAAATTAAATTCCAAAGGATTATTAAAAAGGTTCAGGAGCTGTCAGGGAAATGGATAGGAGCATTTGGTTTGGTGTGGAGGTGGGAAGTGGATAGGGTGAGTGACCTATACGGGGAGGGCTAGAAGAGAGTAAGTATGGTGTTTTCTCTTTATGTGGCATTTGTTTTCTCCTTTTCTTTATTTTCTGCCTCTTATGCTTTATTTTCCATAAATTCAGCCCTTTGTTATAATTTTTGCCATTTCATTCTAAGTTGGAGGAAGCCTCAAATGTTTCCTCTGTTTTTAACAGGTATTAAAATAAAATAGATTCAGCTTCATCAAATCTTGCATTTTCTTTCAGTTTTGTTTTCTGCCGTTCTTTAACTATTAAATTGCATTTCTCAAACACAAATCAGTTGGGGAAACATGTTCCTCTATCTATCTAAGGCAGACAATACCTGTCTTGATTCTTCAAACCAAGGTAATATAGTTGCATTTCTTAATCTTTGTTGTTGTTTATAAGCGATCTTATTTTTACCAAAATGTTATATCCAACAACAAAATACAATAAGAAATATTTAGTTTCATTGCATGTTTTTCTCTGTTTAATCTGTGATTTCATAAGTCCCTTTACAAAACACGGTCAAGATTGAAATAATTTGTTGCAGTCTGAAATGCTGAGATTTTCTGTAAGTTTATTTAAAAAAATATTGTTCATAATTCTTTAATGTGCTTGAAGGGGCTTGTTGATGTTGTGGAAAACATGCACTGGATTATGATGTACATGGCAATATTAAAACATTCAGTGACCCATTTTTGTACCCACTTTATCACAGTCACGGGTGCTGGAGCTTTTCCTGCATTCAGAGAACAGAATATTTAACAACAGGCTTTGGATGTCAGGTATGGCCAGGATGTAAAACTTCACTAGATAAATTTAGTCTTCAAGTTTGAAATTTTACACCTTTTACTAAACTGAAGATGTAATAAATAATTATTATCAGGATAGTAAAGCCTTTCAACTATTCAGTAGTGAGACACAAAATGGAGTAAAACCCAATACCAATGACCACCAATGGAAGTTTACCACAGTGATACTATTCAACTCTACTCTGCTTTACTGATCAATCAGTGCCACACCTATTCAAAATCAGAATTTTAAATCTGATGAGGAGTTGAAATGAATTATACAAAACAGAAGGAGGTCACATAATAGGAGACCACTGCACTGTGAAAAAGCTAATGCTATCTGATGATGCAATCAAGAAATTTGCCCAGACAGAGATACAGTAGTTCATCCTAGATATGTCCACCAACATGAGCCGTGAGCAGTTTAATCGGTGTGGTCATATACAGTTCAAGGAGATCCTCCTGGTGCTTCAGTAGATGAATCAAAAGAAACAGGTCAATGGTGCAGCTATCTGTTTGAAGGTAAAGTTGCCATTGAAGACAGACTCAGATGTTTCATTGTCTAATTGCTATATTTTATGGAGAATTCATAACTCCAAATCATCTCCATTATTAATGTAGCCTATAATGGATGCATCATCTGAATATTTCTGTAGGTGGCAAGCACTGATATTATAGTTCCCTGAGGTGCTCCAGTATTACACTCCACTATTTCTGACACAAAGCCCCTCAGCCTCACAAAATGCTGTCTAATCTAATCTAACATATCCACTATCTGAGATCATTCCATCCAGAACAGGATTGTGGGGAGTCAACGATTGAAATATTAGCAACAGACAAATGGTAAGGAACAAACCAAAATGGGACATCAGACCATTTCAGGACAGTCATACATCTAACCAAACATTACATTACTTTTGTGTCACTGATAAACCATGAAGCTGAGGACTATGGGAAGAAATTAGAATCCTCAAAGCAATGTTACACAAACATGAAGGAAAACAAGTAAGCTCTCACAATAAGCATTTGAGCTAGGTTTTTAGTCAGGATCTACCTGCTATGACACTAAGCTTCCCTTAAATGGACTCATCATATTAAAACACATGAGAAAAACAATAGAGATGATTTATGGGGTGGGCGGCTGAGAGAGATAATAATATGAAGATCTTTTTTATTATCCAGTTTGTGCTTTATTAAGGTGTTTTTATGAGCTGCAGACCAGTTTGATATTCTTTTGCTGCATAGCACTGAAGTAATTCATTATAGCTTCCTCTCTTACTTGTCAAACCTGGCATGTGGTAGGCAAGGAACTCCAAATTAGGGGAGCACAAGCAGTAAATTATGATGTTTACTGTAATCACACTAATATGTAATAAAAATTGATTTTTAAATGTGATTAAGAAAAACAATAAACATGATGAATATGATTTAATGAATGCACAAATAACTGTAAAAAATGTGTCACAAAGAAGCCTGCCACAAGCAGCTTAAAATGTAGGTGGCATAAATCTCCACCCACCAATAAAATATAGAAGATTAAAGTTTATTTCATGACAGCTTTTTATTTTTCTGTGAAGGAGGTATTGTAAAGATAAAAAAAAATATTAGACAGACACATTGAATCTATATGAACATACAGTACTAGTCAAGCAAAATGTTTTGTTGATGGATCTGTATCATGAAGGGGAAATGCAAGTGCATGTAGATAGCAGGGGGCTGCAGTTGTAGGTGCCCAGACACGTGTCAAGCCTGGACACCCACAATTAGAATGAAAACTGGAAAATGGGAAAGGAGCAGTTTATATTAATACTTGACATCAGGAGATGGGCAACTGAACACTTGTAAGAGTGTGACCTTCACACTCCAGACATAGTTTGGACAGGAAGTAAAAATCAAGGTGGCTTTTCCACTTACAAATTGAGTGCAGCCGGCAGATTGTGTATATCTTCTGGCCCTTCAAGGACTATGATAAGCTCAGGGATGGGAACATAAGTTGAACACTGGACACAGCTCTAGTGTGGTGTCTCTATTATAGTTATATATCCAGCCCTATCTCTGGCACAGTTCTGGCAATGACTGCAGATGGTAAATCACTTACTATGAAAACACAGTGCAATAATTTCCTTTGTTCAAAATCTTACCATTTTTCATTTTAAGAGGTAGACTTTTTTCTATTCTACACATATTCACACCACTCAAAATTTTTTTGTTAGTATATTTTACTATAATTGGGTTATTACAATAATATAATATTTCTTTGAAGCATGTAACATTTCTCAGGTATATGCTGTTCTTTTCTAGGGACAGGTAGAAAGAGATTCAGCAAAGATGTTGTAGCCAAAGCCTCACTAAACAAAGTACCTATTTTTTGTTTTTTATAAATAGTATTTTAATGCAGAGCTAAACTGAATGAATTGGTCATTGTATGATAGCTATGAATGAGTGGGTATGACCGTGCCTAGTGTTTTACTGGCACACCTTGCAAATCTCATTATATATTTTAATTGCTTTTGGCACACATATATATCTGCTCTGTTGGAGTTCGAACATTGATAAATCTAAACAGTATCAGAACAAATCAAATATTTAAAAAAAAATCATATCTTTTTTGCAAATTTTATATTGACCATGGCTGGGTGAAGAATCTGAACCCAGGACAAAGAGTCTATGAGTCCGCAAAGTAAAACTGGGTGCTTTTCAATTACAATAATGTTCCATTTTTCATAACGTTACAATTTGCTCAGTACATTTCATCATATTTTAGTATATCTAAAGTATTAACTTCTGTTATTAACTTCTATGTTAAATAGAGGTAAACAGGGGAAAAAATCAGCATATGCCCTCTATTACTCATTTAAAGCCAATTTATTAACTGAAGCAAAGTAGCTGGATAATACAGGGGAGAAACCAAGGGAATGTTCAGACTCCATAAAGATGGACACCTGACTGAGAACTAACTCAAGTAATGATGTCTAATTTAGAATACTGTACATTTCCAAGAAAACAGTAAAAAGAAATAAGCACAGATAAAATTGTCTGTCAATATTTGGCTGAGAAAAGTACCAAGCTCTTTTTCCTGCAACCAGCCTAATCAGACAAGACGTATTGCAAGCAGTTTATTAAGATGAGCCCGACAAACAGCACCAAAGTATTAGCTAGGGCAGTGTTTCTCAACCTTTAAGTATTTGTGACCCGAGTTTTCATAACAGTTTTAATCGCGTCCCCCTAACATTTTTTTGAAAGGAGCCCACTAATACCAATTTGTTCTTTTTTAATTAATGATATATCATAGATGCATATTTTATTATACCTACTTAACTTTTATCGACATTTATCTAACTCTATATTTATTTTTCTACTATCAGAATGTAGTTTAAGTTAATTTGTTTTGGTTTCAATAGATGTATTTTTCATATTTTTGATTCTTGTTTTCTTTTTTTCACATCTTCGCGCCCACCTTTTTGTTACTTCGTGCCCCCCTAGTGGGGCCCACCCCACAGTTTGAGAACCACTGAGCTAGGTTGATTTATGTCAAACAATGGACAGATGGATACATTTAAACAGGTCATACCTGGGATAGTATTACAGCCATACAAAACCAGAAACCAAGGCCCGAGGTTAGGTCCAGGGCTATGTTCGTAGAGGTTAGGTCCAGGGCTATGTTTGTATGACGTTAGCACATTCTTACCTTGTGTATACTTTGGAGTGCTACTGAAGCTGAAAAAGATGGTACTGTGCTTTTTCTAGTCAAAGCTTTTATAAACTCAAGGTTAGACACCACTATTGTTACACACTATTCATTGATACTGTAAACAGTGTAGCAGTAGGGGGCGCTATTGCTCCCTTGAACCCTTAGGTACCACGCCAAACACCAGCTAAAAGTCCAATAATTATTATTTTTATTATAATAATTACGTGCACCAAGCACCCACCACTCCACACTACTCATATAATACTTTAATTAATCCACAATCTTCCTCTCCCAGACACTTAGCCACCCTTCCTCCCAGCTCAGCTCGTCGTCTGGGAGTTCCCAGAGTTCTTATATAGTTCCTGACCCGGAAGTGTTTCTCATCCTTCAGTCCATGATTCCTTATCACGTCATTCCTACTGTTCATGTGACCAGGACGTACTTCCTGGTTATATGGTACGTAGCACTCCCCAAGCCTCCCTACAGCGACTCCTGGTGGTCCCCATGGTATCCAGTAGGGCTGTTTATTAAAACTACAAGGTCCATGAGGTCCTGCTGGAATTCGGGAAACCTCCATGCTGATGGGAGGGCTCCATCTGGTGGCTTGGAGGTTTGGGCCAGAATATATGGCCGGCCATCCTTCACAACATATACTGTATTATCCAATTCACAACATAAAATCACGCGAATGCACAGAAACACAAAAGTGCTGATACTGTAGCAGCAGTAGTAGTAGCTTTTTATTGTTATTTCAACTATATACAGTTAATACAGTACACAGTAAAACAAAACAACATTCCTCCGGGACCACAGTGCTACATAGAATATAAGACTACAGAAGAACCTACTAATGTAACGTGCATGTGTGCAAGCATGTGAAAAAACTGCAGGACAGAGCAAAGACAGACAGTGGTACAAACGAAGACAGTGCAGTGCCGACCACTACACATTTATGCCGGTTGTGCCAAAATGTGACAATATCTTAATAGAAGGAACATATGTAAAAATGACATTGGAAGAAGAAAGAAAGTAACAGTATCATAATAAATATATTGATAAATATAAAGACATGATCTAGTTGAGTGGGAAGTCGTGTATGTGTTATCAGTCTAGTCCCTGAGCATAGTCGTAACTCTTACATGCTATGATACAAACAGTTGTCTTAGAGTTAAGGTGAATCCCATTTCTTCTTATTTTATAATAATATGGAAATATTTGCTGCAACTCAATGGTGGTATTAATAAGTGTTCTTTATTTCTAAAGAAGTTACTCCCTCACACATTTGCATCAGTTCAAATGATGGGACATTTAGGGTGCACATTTAGTGGGAAAACGTACGATATGTCCAGGAGAAGTGGCACACAATTCATTTACCATCAAATTGCAATGCAGCTTTCAGGAATCCCTTGGCAACTGAGTGAGACTTTTGTATCACATTAGTAGAAAGGGAAAACTCCTCTGGTGATGTCAGTGGAGAGAATAAAACTGATGAGTCTGCCAGTTGTCTAGGATTCCAAGGCATTAACAAGCGATTTTACTCCCAATTTTTTTTTTTTTTTTTGGACTGATAATCGCATTAAGCGAATCAATGGATATAGTGAGGCCCTTGAGAAAATAAACTCAAGGCAACAAGTATCTTTTTGTAATGGGAAATCATACAACCCGATACCATGAAGGTATTCTGCTTCTGGTGAAAAAAGCCAAAAATATAACTAAAGATTTAATTGGGGCAATTTCTTATGCAGAAATCCCTGAGGATATCATAACAGATTGCCAGAGTCCACTCATGTCTGAAATATTTAAAAAAGCTTGCCAAGCTGTTAAAGATTAAAAATTTAAAACCATCTGTGCATCACTCACAGCATGATGGGTTACTTGAACACTTCAACCAAACCATGAAATTCATATTAGGAAAGCTAATAGCCGCCAACTTAAAACACTGAGATTCGATTCTGCCCTTGGTCTTGTTTGCATACTGAGATATACTGCAAGTGCCTGCTGAGTTCTTACCTTTCTAAATGCTTTGTTGGTGACAACTGCAAATATTCCTGGACCCAGTCAAAACAAAGTATTGTTAGATGTTAACAGTGTGCTTTCAGAAACAGCAACCGCTAGAACATTTAGGTTGTATAGTCATGTTACATTGCTTGGCATATTTAATGCTTTGGACAGAGTTATAGTACCTGTCTCATCCCTCTAATTCAAAACTTATGGCACATTGACAATAACCATTTGAAGTCAAGAATTGGCTTGTAGATTGCATGATTTTGCTATCTAATAAACGTAACAAGGAGCAGGCTTATTACATCAATCTACTTTGACATTGGTGTTCGTGTGATAGTGACTTCAGCTGTTTTTAGGACTACTTTCTAAACTGTTCAAACTATATTTTTGACCTCAGTTGAGTTGAGTCTTAATCAAGTTGACCAATTGCAACAGAATTTGTAACAAGTAAAGGATATAGTCAATACAAACCCTTCTTAACCAACATTATACAATATTCACAATAACTCTAAAGTTGTGACCTGACAATGTCCATATTATATCCCCAAGAATGCTTAACTTCACAGTTACGTCCAGTCCAAAATCAGATGGAACATATGGTAATGTAATCAGGTCGCTCTGTCTACAGCATGCACAGGAAACGAATGATTTGGAGAAAAAAATACTTCCTGATCACCATAGGGCTACTACCAGATAAATTTCACAGAAATAAAAAAGCATTTAGTCCTGCATTTAAACTATACAGGGCCCTAACCACTTCCTTGTGACTGTTGACCATACAGCTATCTGTCTGGACAATGTCTTCATCTATTGTGACACCTGGGATGAAATCCTAAGCCATTTAGTGGTTATATTTACAAATCTCAAGCAAATTGGTCAATAACCCATGAATGTTATTTTGGCTTAATTGAGGCTTGGCATTTGGGTTTCACAGTTGACCAGGGATGTTATGTTTTAGCTAGGGTTTATTCCCTGGCTGTTGACAGCAGAACAATAAATGTTCAGTTCTGGTTTTAATACTTTTTGAGGCCTATCTGCCTGTTGTGGTGTCCACAATTAGGTCAAAGTTATACCACAGTTTTCCGAAGTCGAGGCTATGACCTGCTGGTCTGGCTGTAAAGATATGATACAAATTCAGGCTTTCCTAGGAATAAGCAAATACTATCAGAGATTTGCACCCCATGCCACTGAAAGAGCTGGCACTCTGACAGATTTAGTCCATTAAAGCCCCCTGTTATGGAATTTGTGAGACAAAATTGCCTTTCGAATTGGAAAGGCAAAATGTATGTCATTCATTTTGGTTGTTTCTAACCTGCAAACATTTGAATTAAGATTAAAAAAAGAGGTAGAACCATGAAGTGAGAGAATCTATGTACTTAATTAAACTAGTATCATTTGGTGGGGGAATTCAGTCTGATGATTGACAATGCTCCATTAGAATGGATGATCTTATACAAGGTGTGTCACTGGTGAGTCACCATTTGGTTCCTTATCTACAACTCTCTCTGAAGTGCTCAATAAAAGAGGGCACATCTACTTTCTCACACTCTCAGAACCGTAAAGTTGGGTAATGTGTCTAGCTTTCTCTGTATGGATGAAAGTAAATGGAACACAGGAACAGACTGTAGAGGAGAACAGGGATATCACATTGACTACCTGTTTTCTCTTCAGTTCAACAGACATTTACCCAGAAGAAAAGCAATGACCCCAATCTTCCTTTGCCCACCTATTTGCCTTCTGCTGGACACTTTTTACAGTCATTAAGGGTCTATGAGACCAGAAGGAAAAATACTAGGCAGTTTCCTTAAAGCACAACAAACAATTACTTTAAACTCCCCAACAACCCCAGCAACAAACTGAGATTATCCTACCAGAAACACCTAAAATATCTCATATCTGTGCATTTCCTTTCACGTTTTTTCTAAGCATTAAAGTTTATATATACTGTATATTCCACAAATTTGCATATTAGGTCAACTTACAGCTCTAATCTTACCTAAAATGGGTTTGTGTGCAAGTAATTTATGTGATGGACAGGCATGTCATCTAGGTTTAGTTCCTGGGTTGTGCTGGATGACCCCAAGCTTGGCATCAGCTCATTGTTATACTGTAAAAAACTTACTATGTTCAAAATAGATAGATTAACATATTTTTGTTTAACACCAATAATTTCAGTATTTATTTAAAATTTGTGTATGGAAATTATTGAGAACTACATGATTATCATTCTTTTAGCGACTACACATTTTTTCCATTACCACACATAATTTTCAAAGATAGCATAAATCTTAAAATAGCCTCCAATTCAGTTCTTCAGGGCTGTTATATATTCTTATGAAGCAGGATATGAATGGCAGACAATCCCCCGCATTTACAAAGCCTACGCGGACTTATGTTGAAGCATCGCACAGTTCAACAGTGTTCCTTCAAAGGAATCTAAATGTGTAACATTCTTTTAGCATTTGCTATGTTATTTTCTATTTTACTTAGCTTTCCTCAAATCTCCACATTATTCTCTTGAAATATATTCTAAGACAAATCTCTAACATAAATGAAACCTTAACAATCCTTTTTCATATAAGAAAGGAATGTCTTAGAATAAGAAAGATAGAAAGAGAGTAAGTCCAGTTATACTAGAAAAGTGCCCTGAATAAAGGAATGCTACTCACCTGTAACCTTTTAAACAAATGGAAATGAAAGTAGATGTCTTTAGTTAAAAAAATAATAATAATTACAAATAAAAGAGACTTAAATATCCGAACATGGAGTCTATAATCAGTTTAATTATTACTAACATAGCAGCCAGCATGCATAGCACTTGATTGTGTGTGACCATCTACCTGACTGATAGCAAACTTTCAACAGTTAATCCCATCTGTTCCTTAGTATTCCAGGGAACATTGTCTAGATACTTTACATACAAGAGTCACAATGACCAAGCAATCAAGATATGAGGAGAAGAGCCTTCATTTGGATGTCTCCTGGAGAATAAGAGCTGAATGCTCTGAAGTACTTGAGCATAGGATGAGTGGAAGTCAAAAGAGTTGCAAAACAGTGAAGGAGGCAGGAGTTGGGATCCTTGAGAATTCACCTCCCAGAGTGTTGGTCATGACAAGCTAGCCATGAGCCTGCAGGTACATGATACAGTGTGACTTACGATCATCCGTACTTTATGTGAGGATGGGACAAGGTGAGGTGAATTGTGACTTTTCCTGGGTATCTGGGTTTGTATTTGTTCTTTTGGAAACATGTGGTATAGTGGGTCTGTGGCTCAGGAAGGACCACTTTAAATAAATACATAATTGGATGCACTTGCACTCACGGTGGGGAGTGGAGCAGGTGTGAGCGGTCTGCTGGGAAGACGGCTTATCTCTGGGTTGGTGCGAGACGGTCAGCAGTCTGTGCGTTGCCTTGCCGTTAACCGAAGGAAAGAGAAGCAGACAGGAAGATGGGTGAGAGAGAGAGAGAGGGAGATACAGCTGGTGCAGGTGTGAGAGAGAGAGTGAATGAAGAGGCAGGCAACTGTGACGATACCCCTCAAGGGAGTGGCTGGCCACTGCTCAGGTCCTGTCATGGAGGATCGCTCCAGCTGAGTGATTCAGGGAGCTGGAGTAAACAGATGGTACAGGCGGCTCCCCGCAGAGTTCCAGGAAGGCAGAGCCATGGCCTTTGGGGACCTGAGCCTTGGGTCTGGATTGAGACGTCCTGTAATAGCCATGGAGTGGCAAGGACCTGGACCTGTAGAAGGATGATGATGAAAGAAGATCTAGTCAAGACAAGATGAGGAGACCTCCGTTTTAAAGGCGTGCACCCAGGCTCATGTTTTTTAAAGACTGTTTCCTGCCATGTTTAAACCTCATTTTAATTGATTTCTTATGAGATTGCTTTTAACTTCCACAGCACTCTGTTTTATGGATTATTTTTTTATATATTTCACATTTTGTACTGCACAATTTTTGAACACTCTTTGGAATTGTTTGCTTCTTAATAAAAACACTGAGCACTGTTTCACCTTCCCCTTGCTTTATGTGGTGTTCTCATTTGTTCGGCTCATCCCTCGGAAACGTTATCGGCAGTGACGGGTTCAAGAGGCTCCAAGTGGGACCAGGTAGTGTGGGGCTAACCCGCACAATCACAAGGCATTACCTATGCTCCATAACAGCGAGAAAGTTTGCTATGGTCCAGCAGTTTGCCTGTTTTTATATGAAACAATAAAAACGGCAAAATGTCTAAGTGCTCATAACATTAATCCTGTGTGGAGGTCTCTTTGTCTCTCCCATCTTGGTGCTCATTACACTATCAAAAAAAATAATATTTGGGAATAAAAATGAAAGCTCTTACATTTTATAATTATTTTACATTCACTAAAGATTAAGGTAAATGCAGATGTTACTCACTTTGACACAAACTTCACTGTGTTCGCTATAAAGTTAGATGACATAAAATGTAACAAAATGTAAGTTTGGGATTTTTCAGTTTTGTGGCCTCGTCTCCTCAACCGTTATACAAAATGAAATGCCCTTTAAGAGATTTGCTGGGACCTGCTTGCTCAGATGGTAATGATATTCCCTCATATAATTAGCATTAATTGCTTAGAATTACATGTGCAACACAAGTAATTAATTGCATTTATGTCAAAAACTGTTATATAATTACAGGAATTTAAGCAGTAAAGTGTTGCAATACTTTGTTACTGTGAAATGTAATTAGACTACAGTAATGTATTACTTCTACCTCAGCACTGCTGGTTTTTATGTTTTCCTCCCTTTTTACTGTGCAAAAATATTCTAGATGTGTGTATATGTATACATGGTAAATATACAATATATACAGTGGAGATTACATAGAGTCTTGAAGCAAAGCTTAGTTAATTGCCAGGATGATGTTTTGAAAAGGATGTGCTTCCTGTGCTGCCTTCAGCCCAATATCTTCACAATGATGACAAGCTTACATGTCCTGAGATGCAAGCTGAAAAATGAGAGGCTGAGAAAGGGTGCGCTTATCTTGTTTTAGTCCAGGTCATCGACTTCTTGGCTGCACAGAAAAAGGACAAACCCACGAGCTGCAGTGTAACCTCCATTTCTTTGCCCTGTGTCACCTTAAAATCAGTTCTTGTAAGGTCTACTGTACACTTGCGCATCTGATGGTTTATACAGTGTATATAAAATATATAAGGTGAGTTTCAGGAAAAATACTAGTTTATAAATATATGTTGTGATTTATGTGGCAGAAAAAAGTGTTTGTTTACTTTCTTTATGTGGTTTAGTTTCAAAGAAAATACACTTTCATGTAAGCACTAGTCAGAGAGATGTCTCACTTAGACAGACACAAACATAACAACTGTGTGTTAACTGCCTTAACACACAAGTCTCATATCTCTTGGTAATAAAAGTCTTTATAAGTTCTTGTCTCTATAATGCAGTCAGCATTTTACCACCTGGGACACTTTCAAAAGAAGTATTGATGAGTTTAATTTGTGCAGCCCAGAACACACAGCATACATTATAATAATTCAGATATATCCATTCATATCAAGTTAATTTGGATATGTACTGTATATTGTCAATGACAGACAAATAAAGGAGCCAAAAAAAAAAGGTTTGGGGCAGCAACCCTTATAATATTCCTGGCTGCAAATGGATAAATTAGTTGTGTACAGATTCAAGTCCAACACAGAACTGATTTGATATTGTCAAGATGGTGGTTTAAAATGCAAGCGGAGGAAGTGCCATCAGTGATGTCTACCACTGAGAAGAGGTAAGCCAGCATTTATGATATGAGTTTCCATGAGTCATTAAACCCACCAACACTTTTATCTTTGCAGATGTTTTATTCTAACACAACAATTTGCGGGAACTATAGAGTGTGACAGATTAGGGTTCGCTCGCACCCTTGTACCCTCAGACTACACGTCAGACACCAGGTAAAAGTCCAATAATGATATTTATTATAACAATAAAGTGCACAAAGCACGCTCCTCTCCACAATTCTCAATAAACAATACAATAATCAATAAACCAATCCTCCACTCCCAGACGCTTAGCCACCCTGCCTCCCAACTCAGCTCGTCCGTCTGGGATTTCCCATAGTCCTTTATATTTCTTGACCCAGAAGTGTTTGTCCCTCAGTCCACATGACTTTCTATCACTTCCGGGTCAGGTAAAACTTCTCTTTTCTTCAACCTGGAAGTACGTCATTCCTCCCGTTCACGTGACCAGGACGCACTTCCAGGTTATAGGGCACATAGCGAGGCTCGTAGACTCCTATAGCGACTCCTTGTGGTCCCCAAGGTATCCAGCAGGGCTGTGTATAAAAACTACAAAGTCCATGAGGCCCTGCTGGAACTCGGGGCACGTCCATGCTGTCAGGAGAGCTCCTCCTGGCGGCCTGGGGGTGAGGGCCGGCAACTCTTGCCGGACATCCATCACAAGAGTCTCGTCTCAGTCTGCTATCAAAGTTCTCCATGTCCATTTTCTTCACACCAATATCATTAGATGATCACAATCCAGTACACAACAACCTGCTAAACAGCAAGCACAATTCCTTATTCAATTTTAGTGATAAATACTGTAAACAAGAAATAAACAAATGAACAACAAAGAAGTGAGACAAAATACGACTGTCATATTTATTATTATGCCTCAAAAGAGGTGGGATTGTGTTGTTTGTTTGTTAGGGAGCCATTTAGCCTGCTTAGAGACCCAGTTCTCTAAGGGTTTCATAGAGCCTAAGGGTAAAGAGACAACAAGGGTGTTTCCATAGTCCACAGGTCATCCCACTGATGACATTTTAGTTCTAAGTCCAGAACGGACTATATTTTATGGAGAAGAGAGACCAAGTTTAAGAGACTAAAGTGATAGAGAAACCACTTTGGTGTACTAAGCTTACAGTATATCGCATGCTGGAAATACAACTAAGAATACCACTGCATTCTGTACACATGATGATACTACTACAACTACTAGTTTTAGGGGAGTCGAGTGGGCTAGTGACACATCAGTATCTGCACTGTATCCATAATCAGTGAAGACAGGCCCAGTGGGGGTACAGGGATTTATTTATAGGTATGCGTACTTTGCATTCTACATCATACAGTATGACTCTATTCTGTGTGTTTAAAAAAAAAATGAAAATGCTCAACATTTTTACAACTGAGTCCCCTTAGGAGTGATATCTCTTTTTATATAGGGAAACAGTGAATCCTGGTGGGTGTTTTAAGCCAGGTGTAGACTTACCAAAGAAGCTGATCAAAATAAATATGATTTTATAATCCAAGCCAACCCACCATCCCTTGCCCAAAATATTCTAGGCACAGGTTAAATACAGTCGCATGTATGTGTTTATTTTACTTATAAATGACCATTATCTACAGCTTTTCAGGATGATGTACTCCTTGCGGTTTTACATTCATATGAGGTACTTTGCCTAGCATACTCCATTTTCTAGTTTATGTCTGCTTATTAGGTATACTGTACTGGGTTTCTATTTTTTAATCTTATTTAATATTTTACTTCACTGTACATTATGTAGCTTTCAGAGAATTGTTTCTTGCTGTATTGCGATTTTACTTCTGACATAAGCGTAAAACTTTTAATGGACTATTACATTCATCCTTTTGTATCCAGTGATAAATAAATTGCTTGTCTTGTATTTAGCTCTATCATTTGAAGGAAATTGATTCAGTTCTCTGTATGTTTTATAGCAAAACAATATTATTTTAATATGATCAGTGTATATGCTAATGACTTTCTACAGCTTGGTTATATTTTGGTTTTTTGCTTTAATGTCATTTATGAACTGTACTGTATGCCTATCTTCAATTCCAATTAGCATTCAATTTCATTGTTTTTACATATTTTATTTCTGAAGAAGGTATCTAGTCATAATTCAGCTCATTAATTCATTTTCATTTTACACTATGAATTCTAAATTATATTTTATTTTTGCACATTCTAAATGATTCCAGGTTTTCCTAAGAAACCATTTGTTTCAAGTCTGTCAAATGGGAGGACAAGTCTAAATGTCCTTCGCCTTACTCTTTTAAATTTTTCAGCTATAACATCAATTGAAATGCCAGGACTGCAAGACTCTATTTCGTTTCGAAGGGTAAAGTATAATAAATATTTCCTGTGCAAAATTAATCACATGTACGTGACACAAATTTCTTTCCAACTAGATAATTAATCATTCTCACAGGATGTTAGATTTCCCATAGAGATATTGTATTATTCTTATTGGCTACAAATCATAAAAATGAGACATTAAATTGTTTATGTAAAATCAAAATGGATTACTTTCTAATATGCCTTATCTTATTACTTCAAAATAGGTAAAGAAAGTGAGTTTGCAAAAAAAACCAATGTAATAATATTTCAAAATGATATATTTGGGGTTTTCCACATGCTATAATTTTGAATGTCCTTTGACAGTTAAGAGTTATTTAATGTAACATCTCTGCATAAGATACTGTATGTTTATCTCATTTCAAATAGCAAAATATTTAAAACATATAAACACATTTAATCAAATAAAATGTTTCACATTTTTTCTTTGTGTTTTACAGCAGTTTGTATTGGTTATCAGGCATAGTTTTAACTGGAGTGGATGCAAGTACACAAATCCTAAGTAAATTAAATTTTCGTCACATAATTTTCTCACATAGCGATATAGCATTTAGATTGCAGACAGAAGGATTCTGCACAAGGTTGCTGGGCTCAACAATATGGGATAAGGTGAGGATCTTGGAGTAAATCCAGAGAAACCAGTTGAAATGGTTTTGATTTGATTTAGAATGACCACTTGGCATCTCCCATGGGAGATGTAAAAGGCATGACCTACTGCGAGGGACTGTATTTCGTAGCTGCCCTGGGAATTTCTGGGAGGTACTGGAAAATGTTTCATAGTCACATTGTCACATCACAGAGTTGTGACCTGAATTCCAGTGTGGAAATCTCTATCTTTTTCCATAACCCTTAAAGTTTATTATTTTTCAGGTTGAAGTTATTTTTTTAAAGTTATGCTACACATTAATATGCCACAGGTAAATTTTTTGTTACATCACGCATTTTTTGCTATTTTAAAAAATACAGTATTATGCCTGTTTTTTTCTTTTGAAATAACATCTTTGGGGCACATGCTAAAATGCAAAAAAAAAAAGCCTTAAATTGTGTCAGATACAGTGGAACCTCAGTTCACGAATGTCTCGGAACACGTACAAATCGGTTTACGACCAAAAAGTTCACCAAACTTTTGCATCTGTTCATGACCACTGACTCGGTATACGAACAAGCCAGTTTCCCTTTCGGTTTGTGCGTGCCGATAATTTTCCACACATGTTCAGTCTCTCCCTGTGCATTCTCTGTGCAGCAAAAGAGAGAGAGACACACACACACACGCACGCATGAGAGAGAGAGAGAGAGACGGCTGGATGCATAAGGCCTGTTTTTAAAGAGACAGATCAGAGCATTGTTTTAACCTAGTATTTAATGAAGACTTTTTTCTATTGGATTTTAACCTCCACTTCTGTTTACAGCGATCGGTTCGTAGTGTGCATTGTTGCATGATACTTTTCTTTGTGGTTTATTAAATTAAGGATTTTTCAAATGTTAATTTTTTTCCCTGTGCTTAAAACTCATTAAAAAAGTGTTTTTAGCGAGCATTTCGTAGCACTACAGCGTGAACTCTAGCAGTGTTAGTTTTCTCTGTTATTCAATGTTTTCTCAGTGTTATTCAATGTTTTTACATTTAGTTTACTATTACACTGTGCATTCTATAGTATAATTAACTATATTTGTGCTTAAAAATCTTTAAATAAAATATATTTACATACAGTCTGGGACGGATTAATTGTATTTACATACAATCCTATGGGGGAAATTACTTCGGTTCATGACCAAATCGGTTTACGACCAGAGTTTTGGAACGAATTACGGTCGTGAACCGAGGTTCCACTGTATGTCCATTTTAAGGTTAAGCATGTTCTCAAGTATTGATCCTTGACTCAAGATTGCACACCATGTTATAAAACACCATATCGATGTCATTTTTGGAAAACAAAATGTTTGTGCTCTTCGCCTCATTGCCTATCTCACTCTGCGACAACCTTTCATTACCAGAGGTATAAATGACTTTTCTACTGTTAATAATATATGGTTCTACTTTTTATCTTACTTTTTTCATTTTATTTTTATGTCCCTGATATTTTATTTTAATAGAAAAGCAATGTTACCATAAACAGCTTTCTTATTTATATGTAAACTCTACACACAGCAGAATGAACACTTTGTAACCAATGTAACAAAGCTAAAACTGTTGAGATGTGCTCAAATTTTCTTTCTCTGGTTAAGACTCCAGCTGCTGTATTTTAAATTAACTGCAACCTATTTATGTCTTTCTTAGTCGTGTAAGGAGTACAGTACAGTAATCTAGTTGACTATAATCAAATGCATGAATTAATTTCAGTTTCTTTTTTTTATCCTAAACATACCTCAGAAACACATAATACACGTTTTCTGAAACTGAAACCTTTACCACTTTAAATTGGATATAGTCATAGATTTCTAAAGGGAAAATTAAAACTGCCCAGAAGCTCAAGATAAGAAAAAAATGTATATATAGGGTGGTCCAGATCTAATTATGCAATTTTCATCACGCTATAACTTATTAAGTTTATTACATAGAAAATATCCCGAAAAATCCCGGACCATCGAGAAGTGTGCATCGAGAACTGACGACATGAAGAATCTTCTTTGCACCATACTGGAATCGTCCCCGCATAAATCAAAGTCATCCAGACAATCTGGATCTGCATAATTAGATCTGGACCACCCTGTATATATATATATATATATATATATATATATATATATATATATATACATATAGTCAGAGACGGCTGGGGAGGTGACCCGGCCGGGACGCCCAGGAGGACCGGAGGAGGGTTTGCCATGTGGGGGCAACTGCCCTGGTTGCTTTGGGGACCACGGGTCGGGAGCTTGGAAGCTCATCCCTGCAGGGGCCTGTGGTCACCGCCAGGGGGTGCCCCCCTGCCTTCGGAGCCCTGGACCTCAGCACTTCTGCCACACCCGGAAGTGCTGGGGGGGGGGGGAGAAGACTGGGGACACCCAGAGTGCTTCCAGGTGCACAGCCGGCACTTCCGCCACACAGGGGAGTGTCCACAGAGGAGTGTCGGGAAGCACCTGGAGCCCATCCAGGCTTGAATAAAAGGGGCCGCCTCCCTCCATTCGATGGCTGGAGTCGGGTGGAAGAGGACAGAGCTCGGAGGAGAGGCGGACCAGAGAAGAAAAAGGCATTATGTGAAGGCCTGGACTTGAAGGGGTGATTAGTGCTGCGGCACTGGGTTGTTGCACTTATTTGTAAATAATATTGTAAATAAATGTGTGTGTGTGGTGATCAACATCATGTCTACCTGTCTGTGTCTGGGCTGTACCCCACAATATATATATACGTATGTCTGCACATGGAAGTGTGTGTGTCTGTCCACCCCAGAAGAGAGAGGTGGAGTCAGGGTAATGGCTCCACCTCCAAGATAACAGAAAACTAGCTTAGCCACTAATAACACAAGCGGGACCAGCAAGTCAGCAAAATGAAACCTCAGAAGAAAGACAAAGTCACTTAGCCGTTAACATCGGCAAAACAGTATCCCTTTTACTTTTTCATAAGTGATTCCCAGAGTAGTTCCTTTTAATTACCTGACATCTCTATATTTCAGTTTTTTTTCTGACAATTTCAATAGTTTGTAGGACCCCAGGCTTTTTACAGCACAGGCTTACACAGCTAGCATATACAGTGACCCGAAGTAATTTCCCCCATAGGATTGTATGTAAATACAATTAATCCGTTCCAGACCATACGTGCTGTATGTAAATATATATTTTTTTAAAGATTTTTAAGCACAAAAATAGTTAATTATACCATAGAATGCACTGTGTAATCTATACTAATAAAAGGCAAAGCCCTCACTCACTCACTCACTCACTCACTCACTCACTCACTCACTCACTCACTCACTGACTGACTGACTCATCACTAATTCTCCAACTTCCCGTGTAGGTAGAAGGCTGAAATTTGGCAGGCTCATTCCTTACAGCTTCCTTACAAAAGTTGGGCAGGTTTCATTTCGAAATTCTACGCGTAATGGTCATAACTGGAAGGTATTTTTCTCCATTTACTGTAATGGAGTTGAGCTTGACCGCCGTGGGGGCGGAGTTTCGTGTGACATCATCACGCCGCTCACGTAATCACGTGAACTGACTGTCAACGCACTATGTAGAAAACCAGGAAGAGCTCCAAAATACGCTGAAGAAAACATGCATTATATAATTGAGAAGGCAGCGAAACAATAAGAAGCGAGCGAGTGACATATACTACCATATTCATCATTGCAGCTACTTCGGAAACAAAGAAAGGTATAAACCTAAACTTTAAATTAAGTTAATAGACAGGCTGCCGCTGGTGTTTTCCATGCCCACGGGTAATGCGGGATACAAGTTTAATGAGAGAACGCAGGATATAAACGAGAGTTTTGATCACTTTGTAACTAAGTTAAAATTGCAGGTGAAGGGGTGTGCTTATGCAAATTCCGAGAGACTGTGTTTGTGGGGGATTGACAGTTAAGGCGGGTGGAGGAGTCACGTTATCATATCCCCTCCCATTTACCTCATTTCGCTCTGAGCTGAGCTCCGCGGCTAACGCCGTCTTCCGAAGCAACTTCGTCACACTGCCACCAAGTTAATACACACGCTGTCTCTAGACTTTCTCAACACTGAATCCTCCAGGCACTACTTACAAAAGGTTACATTGACAATCGTGTTACGTTATTTTTAAAATGTTTCATTTTCTTAGCACAAGCACAGCTGAGAAGCTTCGATGCATGTGCTCCATAACGCGTTAAAAAATAATGCATTTAATCACACTTTGCATTACAATCAAAGGGGAACTTTTGTCAATGCATGATTTCCTGGTACACCGATAACATTGATCAGCGCATCCCAATTCATTTTAGCCTCGCACCACCTTGGTTTGAGAAGAAGTATGAAAAAATATGAGGTTAACACACAAAAACAGATCACCAATTCAAGCTTTATGAATAATCGATTTGCCATCAATAATTGTTTTGGTAAAGCCATACTCAGTGTAATCCTCCTTCCATTTTATAATTTTTCCGCCACTAGCCATGATTAAATGAACGGTAAAAAAGTAAGAGCGAAGCGAGGGTGACTTATTTAGGCAGGCATATATATGACAGCAACACTCATGACAATCATGTTACGTTATTATTAAAATGTTTCCTTTTCTTTTTCATTACTTATTTAACCCACTACTTCTCCGCTGCGAGGCGCGGGTATTTTGTATATGAATTACCTCCAAAGAGCGCGGAGACTTTTGATCATGTGAACGTGTCTGCAAAAACTGGCGTCTCCTGCCCAGCAAAAGTCGAGCAGCCGGCGCGCGCGCATAGCTGTGCTGGCCTTTCACACGCTGACTGCGCTTCTGCGGCAAAATAATATTAAGGCGCTTCGCACTTTATTTTGCACGTATACGATTATGAGGTCGTCAGCTCTTATGAAGACACGCACAGGAGTGAAGGACTGACAGTGCCATCACAGCCGATTAATAGCTGGGACGTCTCACCAGTCTGCACAAGACCCACCGCGACTGTCCCCAAAAGGCGCTCATATCGTCAGCGAACACATCTCTCTATACCAGTGGTGGCGAACCTATGGCACGCGTGCCAAAGGGGGCACTCAGAGCCCTCTTTGTGGGCACGCGCGCCTTCAACCCAGCACAGAGTTCGTTACTATAAAGCCAGAGGGATGCGGGACCGGGCTGCTCCCCTTCTTCACGTGCGCCGGAGGAGTTTTCTCACATCACCCGCCCCTCTGCCCAGCAGCCCAATGGGAGCGCTTCCACCCTCTCCTGTCTGGGGTAAGGCGGGCGGCTCACATGCGGCGTGAGGGTGCGGCACGGACTGCAGCCTGTTGAGTCTGTGATTCCCGTGGTGGGGTTGGAGGGGATGTGGTATAGCTGGTCCACAGCTCAAAATTGAAAAGGCCAGTTTTAATAGATAATCGCCGCACTCGCGGCTTAAAGGGGGTTATGGTAGAGTGGCCAGAGCGGTTTCCGGGAGCTTTGTGATGCGGGCGGTCCTCGCTTAAGCGCACAGGTGAGGAGTCGTCCGAATCTGTAATTGTTGCCGGGAGATGCTAATCGCCACACCTGATCCACGACCCCGTAATACAGAAGAGAAACGTGAGGTGGATGGAAAGGGGATAAAGAAAGAGAGAGAGAGAGAGAGAGATAGAGAGCGAGCGAGCGCACACGGGAAAGGGAATGGAAATGGAAACGGGGGTTAATGGGAAAGACCTGCGTGAAACACTTGAGAAGATAGAAGGGATGACAAAGGACAGCACAGTTACTTCTGAAAATGGAATCCTTAAAGTGTGGAATTCTCTGCCAAATAATTTTAAGTCAATGAAGGCACTTGGGATTGCTTTCCTTACTTTGTTTGGAACATCTTATTTTTTGTGAGCAGCTGTTTTCATGCTTTGAATTATATCAGCGTTTCTCAACCTTTAAGTACTTGCGACCCAGGTTTTCATAACAGTTTTAAATGCGACCCCCAAACGTTTTTTTGAAACCCTAATAAAATGTATTACTATATTTTTTGCTGCCAATACACCGCTACAAGTTTAAAATTTCCCTACGAATACCGAACTTACGCCACATATGGCAACATTCGTGCCCCCTTTTTTGTTACTTTGCGCGGCCCACAGTTTGAGAACTGCTGAATTCTATCAAATCTGACACCAGAAACAGACTAACAGATGACCTGAGTGCTGCATGTGTTGCTCTCAAACTTACAAAGTGTGAGCCAAGGTTAAACAAATTATCAGCATGCATACAACAGCAAAAATCACATTAATTGTTCAAAACCATACCGAATGCAGACTTTTACCTTTCAATAAAAAGTTGTTTGTATCATTGAAAGCTCTGTTATTATGTTTTTCTTTTAAGACAAAAGATGTTAATGTATGAGTTGTTTTCAGGTTAAACCTGTCAGTATTCAGGTTAAATTGCCGTGTTGGCACTTTGTGATAAATAAGTGAGTTTTAGGTTGCAGTTTGGGCACTCGGTTTCTAAAAGGTTCGCCATCACTGCTCTATACTATATAAAAGAAAAAGGCAACTTTCCTTTCTTTACACCTTTTTTCCTTTTATCCCAAACCAAAGCCTTTCTCTCTTAACACTGCAGAGGACACAAAACTAATTTTCTTTAATTGCTGGTAAGGCACATTACCAGAGGCAGAAATTTGGACTTTCACATAGAAAATGTAATTTCTATACCACAGCCGTCGTGTAGCGCCTTTCAAAAGGGATCTACTACCGAGAGATGATCCATATACATTTTAGCTGCTGTTAGTACTACTTACCTCTTCTGTTATACCGTCTTTAAAATGTAGTTTACCCGCAACCACTCCAGTAGTGCTCAATGTACCTTTACTTCTTAAAACGTTAATGTTTTACTGTTTAATAACTTATAGACTACATTTTATTATTTTTCCCTTGCACTCAGTGATCAAAGCTATACACACACATATAGACACATACATATATATATACACATATATTTATATATACCTGTGTGTATGTTTGTATGTATGTGTATACACACACACACACACACACACACATACATACATACACACACACAAATTATATATATGTGTGTGCCTGTGTATGTATGTATGTAAATGTGTGTATATATGATGTAGATAGGTATGCATTTATATATATGTATATGTAGATATGTATATAGATATGTATTTTGCTATATATATATACACAACAATTACATTAACAATCATGTTACGTTATTTTTAAAATTTTTCCTTTTCTTTTTCATACCTTCTTTAACACACTACTTCTCCGCTGCGAAGCGCGGGTATTCTGCTAGTAGTAAACTAAATGTAAAAACATTGAATAACACTGAGAAAACCTTGAACAGAGAAAACTAACATTGCAAGAGTTCACACTATAGCCTTACGAACCGCACTCTGTAAACACTTTTTTTAATGAAATTTAAGCACAGGGAAAATATCAACATTTGAAAAATCTGTAATTTATACAAAAACTAACGATAAACAACCAAGAAAACTAACCTTGCATGAGTCGAGTTCTGGCATGAAGGAAGTGAGGAGGAACTGGGTGGTAAGGAAATTACAGTTTTGAGGTAAAGTCTGTAAAGATGAGGGTTCGCTGCATGCTCCCATCTCACTTCCCTTTAACCCGTCACCGTCGGTAATGTTACCAATGAACACGACAGTGAGGCACTACAATGGAGCAATCGGATGGTGCAAAGCGTGCCAAGTTCTTTTATTAAAATCAACAAAACAACAATCAAAAACAAAGTCCAAATTAAAGTGCAGTGCTTTCAGAATCCTTCAACAAATAAATGATCCCATAAAAACAGAAGTGAAGTGGAGGTTAAAATCCAATAGAAAAAAAGTCTTCATTAAATATAACGAGATTAAAACAATGTTCGAAGCAGTCTCTTTAAAAACAAGCCCTGTGCATTCTTTAACTGCCTTCTGACGCTATTTCTCTCTTGCTCGCTCGCTCTCTCGTGCTCTCTCTCTCTCTCATTTGCTCGCTGCACAGGGAATGAACAGGGAGAGTGTCACTAATTAGCTGCGCGTACGAACTGGAAGGGAAACTGGCTTGTTCGTCACCCGAGTGTGTGGTCGTGAACAGATGCAAATGTTTGGCGAACATTTTGGTCGTGACCTGATTTGTACGTGGTCCGAGACGTTTGTGACCCAAGGTTCCACTGTATATATAAATTGTGGTGAATCGACAGGGCCCTTACCTGGCCAGTATGCCTTGATCATGGAAGGACCGGAGAAGAGTGCTTATTCTGGACACTATCTCCCCTGGAATGCTATAAGGCAGCCCCCCTGGCTAGCAGTGGGGCCATGGGCTTGCAGCATGCAAGCTCAACTTTGCTGGGGCCCATAACCACCACCAGGTAGTGCCTGGACCTTTGCTGAGCCCTATTTAGCAGCACATCTGTCACACCCAAAACTACTGCCAGAAGAAGCTTGTTGGACATCTGGAGTTCTTCTGGGCATCCTATAAAAGGAGGCAGCCGCCAGTACTTGGAGAGCCAGAGTCAGGAGGAGGTGAACAAAGCTTGCTGGGAGAGAAGTGGAGGTGGAGAAAGAAGAAGAACAAGAAAAGGGTCTCATGCTGGACTGTGTATTTTGGTGCTGTGTTATCCTGTGCTTTATTCCCATCTCGGAATAAAGAGTATTGTGTGTGTTACATCTGCATCTCTGCCTAATCTGTGTACCCACAGACTGGTCAGAGTGCCCATGCTGACCCCTATCCACCGCAAAAAGCACCTGCAATGGGTACTTAAGCATCAGAACTGGAAGAAGGTGGCCTGGTCTGATGAATCATA
>JANRMT010062791.1:247916336-247957111 GCA_026402145.1 Polypterus bichir lapradei
TTTTGATCATGTGAATGGCCAGATGCATTTGCATTATTTACCTTGGGAACAGATGGCAGCAGGATGCACTATGGATAAAAGGCAAACTGGCAGAGTCACTGGGATGCTCTGGGCAATGTTCTATTGGGAAATTTTGGGTACTGGCATTCATATGAATGTTACTTTGACACGTACCATCTACCCAAGGATTTTTGCAGACCATGGCAAAGGTATTCCCTGATGTCTTTGGTCTCTTTCAGCAGGACAATGCACCCTGCCATACTGCAAAACTTGTTCAGGAATGGTTTGTGGAACACAAGGAAGAGTTCAGGGTGTTGACTTGGACTCTAAATTCTCCAGATCTGATCAAGCATCTATCTGTAAGGATGTGCTGGAAAAACAAGTCCAATTCATGAAGGCCCTACCACGCAACTTACAGGACTTAAAGGATATGTTGCTAACACCTTCATAGGTTTTGTGGAGTCCATGTCTTGAGCGGACCTACACAGTATTAAGCAGGTGGTTTTAATGTTGTGGCTCATCGGTATATACATATATACACATATTATTATTATTATTATTATTATTATTATTATTATTATTATTAAAACAAACAACAACCATCCAAACACATTCTGTTTTGGATAATTAAGAGGTGCTGCTGTCAGTAACAGACTTGCAAGTGGCAGTAAGATAGTCAGACCTGTCCAGATGTGCGACAGGTTCACATCTGAAGGTATTTAAAATTTGAATAGAGCAGGTCCAGCTGGCTGTGTCGACAAAAGTAACACATCATTAGAAGTCTGATCCATCCAAAGTTGCCTGGTTGGAGTTACCAGCATTCAGAATGATTCACTTTCAGAGTGTTCATAACAAAGTGAATCATTTGTGTTGCTAAGGTTACAGATAAGTATCAACATTAATACCCTCCCTCCTTTACAGTAACGTTAATAAATTCAGTCTGCATTTCACAGAATGGATCACAAATTTCAGTATGCTTTAGCGCTAAAATCCCTGAAGCCTATGAAAAAATACATAATTCCGGCCCAACTTAAATCTCTTCACACCTCTACATCAGTGTCTTTTGTTTTGTGTGTCGATCAGCACAAGCAGCAAGTATCCTGCTGTCCCATCCCCCCGCCTTGACGGAGCTTAACTTGGGCAAAAAGTTCTCCCAGCTCAAGCCAAGGCTCCTTATCTGTGTGTGAGGTTCCTGGAGTTGTATAGGGTAAATAATACAGTATATCGTTATTTAGAATACATGCATTTCATGTGTGTTCCATGTCTACAAAGATCTGGGTAAGTGTAGGATTATGAGTTTTTTATAGACTTCAGGGATTGTAGTGTTAGAACCATTTCAAACCATAAGAATGTTTTGTTTTATTTATTTATAACAATGCTTCACTTAATAATACAGTTTCCCATTGCAAATTAATGCATACTGTAATTTTGACTTGTAAAATGCCAGACTTATGTATTAATAGACTTATGCTTTTCCCACCTGCCATTTTTAGTGGTGATCCCTTGACTACTGGGCATCCCTCTTTCCCAGCTATCTACACTGTCTTTTGGTATCTACATGTTTGTTCACACACAGGAAATACACAACAAGTTACCAAAAACTAGGCTGGTTAATTTAATGAAATGTAAATGTGGATTTTCATCATAACTGAATAAGTAAAAAGATCAGCAACAGAACATTTTATTCTGCCACTTACTTCTTTAAACTCTTATTATTTCTAGGAAATTGAATTGGGATAGTTCCGACTTCAGAGGAAATATGTTGCTTCCACTAACCTCTCTGCTCCACCATTATTAATGAGCATCTGTTCTAATAATATCCATTAACTTTAGCTGGTAACTTTTCAAACAGTTCAGAATTGGCCTATAATTATTTCCCAGACTTTATGCTGCCAAATGGAACAGCAAAGAAGTTAAAGAAAATTATGCAAATTGTAATATGCTGATCCTCATGCAAACTGGGTATTCCTATCTCTGGGTTGTCAGGCATCCAGAAGGGAGAGCACGCCATTTAAAATGGAATCAAAAGTTCCTAAAACAACACCACAAAATGTTCCTGAAACAAAATAAGTGTGGTATAAATAGTCATTATAACTGAGACATTCAATTAGAACCCTAAAGTTGGCTCTGTAGAATGACTCATTCATTCCTTTAAAAATCAGCCTTGGTAACCTCATAATAATTACATCAGTAAAAGCATTAGCAATCTGCACTTGAATGAGTGCAAGGCTGTGGGCGACTGAAGGGTTTGTATAATTAAACCTTACACGGTAAAAATGCAACATGAGTGTTTTTTTTTTTTTTAAATATAACACTTACATTTTTTTTAGAAATTATAATGAATAAGTAGAATTCATTTTCCTGATATTACCATTATCTTTGTGGTTACTTTTTCAGTGTTGTTCACCATGGGCACATAAAATATTCCTTTCAGTATTTGTATCTGACGCATATAACAGGTTCTAGTAAAGCAGGTATGACACTAAACATGGGGCATGTAAGTTTAAATGAAAGTTGTACAAGTAATCCTTGCTATTTAAATGTTGCTGTCTGTTCTGGTGCATTCTTTCCTGCTGCCAATGTTTTATGTGTCTGCGTTGAATACTTAGATTTCCAAACTATTACCTAGAGACAGACAACTGGGTTTACTGTATGACTGCATGTGAATAGTTTGAGTTAGTTATTATATTTTATGGGTTCTGAATTATTTTCTTCCCTTTTGTAGATTTTGTTGTTTGTCAGTTCATAATTTTCGGTGTAAACTTACACTTCAACTGTGACTAAAGCAAACAAATACAGTTCAGGTTAAATTTACAAAATCAATCATCAGCAATGATTTCCATTATGACTTATTTCAAAATTACCTTGAGCATTCAGATGCTGATCAGTTTTTAATATTAAATAGTCTGCAAGTTATGAAACCCTAAATCTAAAGCTATCTGATCTGTTCAAACCCTCAGTCACACATTTCTGTTCCATTGTTTCCTATTTATCCAGACTCACATCTGTTATTTTTGTCTACAGCTCTCAAATTCACACAGTTACCTGTCAGTTTACTCAGCATCTACCTAATTCTCTTTGAATCCTTCCTATCTGAATTTGAACCTCATAAAGGCACTGAAATTGCTTCCGTCTGTAAAATGCCTCAGTGCTTGTGAACATTAGCCCTCTATAATCCTACTTCTTGATCTTGCTGCTGTTACTGAGATTATTGACAACAAATTTTTCCCAGAAATGTCTAAAGAAGTTATGCATGACTGACATCAACCTGCCACTGAATGTCATCTAAGTCCTCCAGCAGTAAGCAGTCAATGGTTAGTATCAGCAACCTTTATCCTCTATCTATTGTGGCATTCCTCAAGGGACTCCACTTAGTCTACTTCTTTTTAAAATTTACATTCCTTACTATAACTTCATATTACACACCTACAGTATGTTGAAACTGGATAAATGTCTGCCAAAAAAAGCTTCATTTACGTTAATGTCTGAATTTCTCCAAAATATTTCCAAACAAAAAAATCATTGGATGTCTCAGGACCACTTAAGGTCATGTCACATTTATTTGTGTAGCCTTCATTTACATAATCTTAGCGAGCCAGAACTCACTCCAACTATTCCATGACATGTCTCGATAGAAATGAAAAAGTCTGATTTTCTCTTTAGTCATAGGAGCAGGCTTGTAAGCAGGACAGCTGACAACAACCATTGAATGCTTATCTGGCACTACAATTCAAATAACGAGGAACTTGGGAGTTGTGGATTTCACAAAGAGAGGAGAAGCTTGTCTGTCTGATGTCTCATGTTTTACAGTCCATGAAAGAATTGGAATCGTCGATTAGGTGTCATTGCTTCATGGTCCTCTAAGCTTCACGAGGAAATCCATACATGCCCTTCTTCACTCTGAAAGAATGAATCCATTTTGAATCGGCACATATATTTTATTCACATCCATTTTTTGGTATACGCATGTTTTCAAGCTTGAATCCAAGCGAGGTTCTATAAAAGAGACACCTAGTGTGGAATTTTCCAATAGTAGTGTCATGCTGGCAATCAAAAACTTTCAGATTTTGGAGAATTTTGGATTTAGGAATTACATTTCAGATTAGGGATACTCAATCTGTATGAATTTGTAACATTTTTCTTTTCAATTGGATTGTGTTTATTATTGCATGTTGTTTAAAAAAGAGATAAAGAAATAGTTTTCCCAAAATAGCAGTGACATCAAACACCACCATAGAATACTAAGAATAAAACCAGAATGCTACAATGCAGAGTTGGTAATGATAGCTAAACTATATTTTGGAGCAAATACCCAGCAAACAGTGCTATAGTAGTAACAGTGGAATTGGCCCCTCTTTAGCCATGCCTAAAGTTTTTAACTTTTCAGGCTTATTTTAAAAGACTTCACTGGTCATCAGGCATTTCGCTACTGGGATTCCTTCACCTGTACTTTACCAAATTTAACTTGCTGACTACAAATCTGAAAACCGTTTTTGTCTAGCACATCCCATTTTTTAGTCATGATGTTCCAGGTCTTGGATAACTAGGGTGACTGGACAGTAAAAACGGATAACCATTTTGATAAATACTGGTAATTCCACCAGGGATGCCATTGATAAACCAATTCGCCACGTTACTAGTAGCTATGAGTTGTTTACTTTGTCATTATTATTGTATTTAAAAGTTATTAATTTTCAATTAGCAGAAAAAAATATTTGTTACTGATTACCAAGTCTTATATGACTCTAAAGCATAATGACACAACTCAGACATGACGCTGCAGTAGGTAGTCGGTTTTACTGTTTCCTTAACATAACATTGCATTTCACGACATTTCGTTCGTTAGAGTCGCCATTATTTTGAAAATTGTCACAGTGATGGACAGAAACGGCAATGCATTTCAGCATTTAAGAAATAAGTTTGATCTCGAGAAAAGTGAAGCCAAAATTAAGGAAGGTGTTTGTGTTGGTCCTGAAATCCATGAACTGATGCTTGATAATGAGTTTGAAAGGAAACTAAAGCCAACTGAATCAGCAGCATGGGAAGCATTCATGCAGATTGTCCAGAATTTTCTTGACAAAGATCACAGAATGATGCTGAGCTTGTGGAGAAAATGCTGAAAGCATATCAGCTTATGGGAGCCAGAATGTCACTGAAGATGCATTTTTTTACATTCTCACCTCGACTTTTTTCCATCAAATATGGCCGATGTCAGAGATGAGCATGGTTTAAGATTTTATCACGATATTAAGGTGATGGAAAACCAATATCAGGGAAAATTTACTCCATACATAATGGGTGACTACTGTTGGTTCTTTCAAAGACAGAGTGCAGTGCAAGTGGAAAAGTGAGTGCTTCAAACATTTTTGAGCACGCTGACTTTACTTTTATATTGAGGTAAATTGACATAAACATATTTTATTGTGTCTCTGGTATTGTCTTCTGGCTTGTTTTCAAAAAAACACATCAAAACAATTTTGGTGGGACATAGTTTAAACTTCAGATATTGTGCTGATATATGTTATATTGATATTCAAAAGTATCAAAATGTCAATGCTGTGTATCTCAAAAGCCTGACTTGTTAGCTTAATTCCAATTTTATATATGAAATCAGTGTAAAAAAACTTAATAAAGAGCTGGGGGGTATTTTTCATACGTGGATTACTCACTTAGCCGGATGTAATTGTTGACGATTTGGCCTGATCCTGGATCTGTTGGTTTTTCGAAACTCTTGCTGGAAGTGTTGTCATAGCAACACGTCCTAATCCTCAAACCTGCTCGGAGCAGGTTTGTTCTATGTAAACAAGGATTAGCTCACACATGTAATCAGTGACGGTGCGTGGATTTCATCCAGTCATGGCTTCGCCGTTCATGAATGAGCGACCAATTGATATTGGTGCGCAAATTATACGAAGAGAATTTCATATAGAGAGGGTTTTGCGCGATCGGCAAGATCCTTTATTGCTCCCGGAGGAAATTCTTTTCGAAAGATACCGCTTTAGCTGAGGGGGAATATTGTACCTCAAAGATTTATTAGCTCCTTATATTCAAAGTCAAACTCGGCGAAGTTGGGCTCTCACAACCACACAGACAGTATGCATTGCTTTGAGGTTTCTTGCAAGCTGCACTTTTTTTATATACTGTAGGCGATGCGGAACATCTATTGAAAAGTGCAGTTTGCCAGGCAATTTGTAAAGTCTGTTTGGCTCTGAAATATTTCCTTCGAGTTTTCATAGTGTTTCCTGGACACCTGCGTGTGCAGACCATAAAAGAGGCGTTTCATGCCATTGCAGGTAGGTAATACACAGGAAGAAACACCCACAGTTCCATAAAGAATCTCACAATCAGCCTAACATTCTCATTACCTAGGATTTCCAAATGTGATTGGGGCAGTGGATTGTACGCAGATCTGAATAAAGGCCCCATCAGGTCCAGATGAGCCAGATTACGTGAACAGAAAAGGCTTCCACAGTATTAACGTGCAGATAATGTCACTTTTTGAAAGAGTTGAAAATAGCCAATAGGTATGTTGACAGTAAAATTGTTTGACCTACATGCTATCAATTCTCAGATGATCTGCGATGCATCCTACCTTGTATCAAATGTGGAGGCTAAATGGCCAGAGTCTGTTCATGACTCTAGAATTTTTAAGGAGTCACACCTGTATCGGACATTTGAACAAGGTAATAATCTAATTATTAATCATGGTGATGTCTGTATTGTATTCACAATACAGGTCATCATGATGGAATCCTGCTTGGGGACAGGGGATATGCCTGTAGGAATTTTCTAATGACCCCGTTTCCTGTCCCCAACCCTGGGCCACAAACTCGATATAATGCAGCTCTGTCTAGGACAAGGGCACGAATTGAAATGACCTTTGGTCATCTGAAGGAGAGATTTCAATGTCTAAAAAGGCTGAGGGTTGCACCTGACAGAGCATGGGACATAATTGTTGCTTTCTCTGTCTTACACAACATAGCGACCATCAGAAACGAGAGAGTCCCTGAGGTTTTGGTGCAGCCTGATGATGACCTTGACCCAGTGCACCTTGAGCAAACCAGTGGCAGAGCTGCCAGAGACAGAATTGTGGCCCAGCATTTTCAATGAAAAAGACAACAGTGGTTTCACACAAAACTGATTTATTATATATTACGGACCTTCAGCCTGTAAGGAGGAGAACATAAATTAAGGATACACTCACGCATGCACATCATGGGAAAGAGAAGAGAATTTTGTTACCAATTGTTTTTCTAGTATTTTTATCTTCAACTTCATTTTGGTTGTCTTCAGTTCATGAAGTTCCATGTCCTGCTGTATTTTCCTCATTTTTAGTTTCCTGTATGTGACCTTCTGCTGAAGATATCTCTTGTATAGAGCCCTCACATTTTTCTGCAAATAAATACACAATTACAAATGCCTTTTTTCCTCTATATTGTATACACAGTATATCATTTTGAATCATTTCGTATCAAGTACAACAGATGGTTCAACCAACCTCACCATCTCCTTTTTTTTGATGTGGATGTTCCAAAAGGTACATGTGTGCTGGCTACAGGCTCCTGCAACACAGTTATATCACGATTAGCACATAGGACTGATCAGAGTGGAGTTTGTTCAAACATTTGGAAAATTTACCTCTCCTCCTGATGAATAATCAGCCACAGTGTCTTCATCAAATATTTGACATTCATCAATAGCTCGGTGGTCAGACACAGGTTCTAGGGATATGACATTCCCTGCAACTGACCCAACAAAAAAACAAAATAAAAAAGAGGGCTAAATGGGACATACCTATGGCACACATTGAGGACACAATATATGCAATGACCATCCTTTACCTGAAATGAAGTTACCACTGCATCCTGCCACTGGTTCTGAGGAGGAGCTTCCCCCTGTAATGCCCTCAGAAACCGGGCGATGGGCATTTTGCTGGAGAGCCAACTCTTCTGCAGGGGTTAGGTCTGGACCGCGTGGACCTCCACCTGTTTTTTGCTTGTCTGCCTTCTTCTTATTAGCTTTCAAATTAATGTTTTTTCTATTATATATGATTCTTTATGTCAACAATTCTTTAAATAGTTATATACCAATATTTACCAGTTTGCATATTCTTGTACTTCACTTTAACCTGTTCCCATGTTCTCCTTGTGCTCACGTTTAATCTGGAATTATGAAATATTAAATAATAATTAATGTGACACATAGGAAACGAAACACTGCATTCAGTAAATACAATGCACACTACTTACGCGTTTAATTTGTCGGCCACTTTTTGCCAGCCATCTTTTCTAGTTTGGGCTGCTTTTGCAGTGCTACCCCTTGAACATATTAACTCTTGAAATTCTTCATATCCTTCAAGTAACAGGTCCTGCTCCGCTTGTGTGAAAGAGTGCGCCCATTCTTTCATCATTTTGTTGCAGCCTATCAAAGACTTGCTGATCATGTTTTCTAGACTCAATATATATGGGCTTTTCAATCAGCGCGGGCGCGCACAATCATCTCAGATGATTAGATCCAGCTAGACTAATCTACTACACCACTGCGTTTGAAAAACTGACCTATCCCAGATGAGTGTCACCGGCATTAACTTATCCAAGATGAGGCACTTGATCTCGGTAGCGACGTACGGAAGATACCCCCCTGGTCTGAAGTTCTCAGTAGCAAACAAAAATATTT
Source organism: Polypterus bichir lapradei (assembly GCA_026402145.1). Lineage (NCBI taxonomy): Eukaryota > Metazoa > Chordata > Cladistia > Polypteriformes > Polypteridae > Polypterus > Polypterus bichir. The sequence continues at coordinate 247,925,013 of JANRMT010062791.1, forward strand.
TTTGTAGACCAGTGTTATGTATCCCTTATACTAACCTACAGATCATTCCACAGTAGCTAAAGGCTGTATTTCTCACTGCAATTTTATTTATCCTTAAGAGTTTTAGAAACTTCTGTTTTTTTTTTTGCTTACGCTATAATATAAATTACTTCTGTAAAAAGATTAGTCATTTGAAGCTTTATATCATATAAAAGGAGGATTTTGAAAATGACCCTAAACTACAATGGAAACCATTGCATACACTTAAGAGAAGAAGCTACACATCCTTCCTAGTAATGATTCTTGTGGAGACTTTTTAAATTAACTAAATGATTTGAACAGCCTATAAATAAAAGATTTCAGTAGTAAATTACACTTGGCAAATGGCATGATTTAATTTTTCTCACCACTTATTCAGGAAAGCCTTAATAATCTAATACTTCTTAACTGAAAAAGTAGGATTTGGGTAGTGCAGTGGTAAAGGATAGATTACTGTCAAAGATAACACTTAAGCTGCATACTGATCCAGTAAAACTAATATTGAGTAAAAAGGTGACAGCACCATCTTACTAACGGTTGCATTCCCATCAACTAATGGAATTTTACTTCTTTCTGTATTTAAAGACAAGTAAATTATACATATTCTATAGTGAACAACTCAGTGAAATAATTCATTAAAAACATCATAGACATAAACATCAAATCTTTGTCTGATTGATGAATATAGTTGAGTGTCATGTGCATATGAATATAATGGTATATTAGGTTTTTGAACTATATCTTCTAATGACAGCATATAAAGCAAAATTAACAACAACTCAGAGGGTCAATATATTTAACTTTAGAATGTAATGATTTAGCACTATCATAGAATTTCTGTACAAAGAACTTAATTTGAAAATTCTGGAAAATTGGAGGGATATTTCAGCAGGGCAGTAAGCAAGAATTAGATAGATAGATAGATAGATAGATAGATAGATAGATAGATAGATAGATAGATAGATAGATAGATACTTTATTAATCCCAAGGGGAAATTCACAGACTTTTTAAACCCAAGACTTTTGAGATGTGAGGCATCAAAGCTAACTGCTGTACTATCATGTTGCAAACATACATCATTAATAAAATAAAATATTATTAAGTTAAAGATAATCCATTTAAGCTACTTACTGAATCAGTATTCTTTATTTATTTAACAAGTATTCACCTTATCAAAATCATACATCATGTTGTATTGGCACTTTTTGCAGAAATAACTAATATGGTGTAGCAGGGTGAATGAAGAGGCAGGGCAAAGGCAAATGTTAAGGGTGCCAACTGGGCAAAACCTGTTTAATCTGAACAAAAAGACAAGAAAATTAATGAAAAATATGCACCTCAATGCACCTTTTAGAAGATACAATCTTTCTTTCTGGAATGACTAGGTAACAGGCTCTGGCTTAGGTCTGCACAGAAGCAAAGTCTGTATGAAAATGAGACACTGCCTTCTGGGAGTGTTCTGCTTTTATATTTGGTGGCTCTGAAGAGGTGGGGCTTCCTTTGCTTCCATGCCAACAAGACGCGGTTTCCCTAGACTGTGAGGAAAAAAGGAAACCAGACTGTTAGTGACAGTGCCCCCTCTCGTCCCAGGGTAGTACTACTTACTTTAAGCGAACCTGGCAGGTGGCCCTCTGGTGTTCATGTGTGACAATGGCTATTTCAGTCTAACAGTACTGAACTTCCAAAAATGTGTTGCAGTTCTCTAAGTTGGGGTGGGTTATTGGTGACCTGTAATTTTCAACTTCTAACACATTTTATATGCTTGGTGGATATCTGGGTTACTCCAGTGTTTAACTGTTAAATGTTATTTAAAAACTGGATTTATCACAACAGCCCACAGCTAATTTTCTTTGAAAAATGTCTCCTATTATATGCTGTAACATATTGTACTTTATTCTGTATTTTCTATGGCAATATTATTCTGCATTTTTTGTGATGATGATATCCATGCATAGTACATTGTACTGAAAATCCAAACTTGTGACATCGTCTAGTGGAATTTCCAGTCTAAGATTTATTTAATTAAGATTACATGAGGACACCAGATTAGATTCTGTGAGTTTCAGGTGGAGACTTTGTATCCTTACTTGTTCTTGTAAGTGCCTTGTGAATGTGCATTGTAGCAAACAAACTATGTAAAACAAATATAGCTGATCTGCAAAGATAAATGTCTGGGAATGAAATGTTTAATACCAAAAATTTAAGACAGTACTAGAAATTTTAAATTTAGTCTTTTTAAATTATACAAGCATACTGACTGTCTTTTCTATCCAGTGTACAGACAGGTTTAAAAAACACTGTCCATTCTTTCATCTTTTCCTCACCAAGGGCCTCATTTATAAAGTTTACATACACACAGAAAGAGGCCTAAAATGTGCCTAAGAAACGTCCCATGCAAACATTGGGATTTATAAAAGAAAACTTGATGTGGACGTTTGCTTATATTTACAACACCTGTAATCGATGCGTATGCAACATTTCGGAGAAACTGGAAAATGACGACACCCTTGATCAAGCAGGGAAATGCAGTCAGACCAGTTAAATGAGAACTCACACATAATAATAATTCATATAGCAACACCGGCTGAATGATGGTCAACTCTCAGACTGATGGTTTATGAATGTTTATTATTTCTGTGACCTTGTTTCATAAACACACCTTAAGAGCTATAAAGGCAAAGTACAAAATAAGAAGCATGTAAATGACTTAAGGTAAACATTCGTAACTTTTGTTTTACATATAACACAGAGAAATGAATACCCTGTTCACTTTTCAGTGAGGTGCTTGTTTGTTAATCCCATATGTCGCCATTTTTCATTTTTTTTCTAAGCAAAAAAAATCTGCACAATTAATTATGTAAACTAAAGACACCCAATACCTTATCAAAATAAAAATCACACATGCTGTGATTCAAACCCTGCTGAAGCATCATGTGTCCTTTACACTGAGTTGTTATTATGTTGTGTGTTGATGTGAAAAACATTATTCCTCAAAAGTGTTGAAAATGATATACAGACTCTATTATAGTTGCCTTTTCAAAGGGCCAGTGCTGCCTATGTTCATTGAAAAATGTTTTTGTTTTTTCGTCAGTTTATATAGTCTGCCTATTGTTCATTTTTTAGCAAACAGATCAGAAGTATATTAGTCAAGCTTCACTCCATCATGACCGCTCTGCTGGAAGCTATTATCACACTAAGGATGTGTTACATCCAGTTTTCATATGGTGTGGGTGTGCATACATCTAACATAACACATTTTTACCAACAAAACAAGGTAGTTTGCAGCAGTATCCAGTTCTCCTAATGTAAGTGGATAAATGTACTGCATTCATATTGCAAATACTGTAGAATCTAACAAGAATGAAGTTGCTTTTGTTAACCATAAGTGGTTACATTCCAATAATGCAAAACTCATATGTTTGCCAGAATGAGAATAACAAACATCATGTCTCCATTGGCTAGGTCAGCCTGTGATTTATTTATTTTGAAGGAAACTAGCTTTGGAGGACGAGATGTTACTGTACGTGTTGGCTGGCTTGTTGGTAAGGTAACTGGATGAATTCTCAGTTTTACTTATGTTCTGTACTAGTCATTGTTTTAGCAATCATGTCATTAAATGTGCCAGGTGATAGTGGCCAGCAGCTCATATGCTGGTACATTACAACTTTCCCAGACCCTCACAGCACAGAGGAGAGGCACTATAAGGCTACACATGACCTTGTGCACTCAGTTGTGGAGCATAGCCAGATGATCTTGAATGCTGGTGGTGGGGCCTCTGCATGTTAGGAGGGAGGCTGCTCTTCCCACCAATGAACATCTGCAGCATCGTGATTGCAAATGTATGAGGTTGATTAGCATTGAGGTGAGTTCACGAATGCACATTTACAAAATGATTGGGATTTATAAAGGTAAATTGTGTGTATACCAGATTTTATAAAACTATTTTTTTTTAGTGTATGCATTCTCCTATTTTTTGGTATGCACATATGTTCACTATCAGATCCAGGCAGTTTTATAAATGATGCCCCAGGAGTTTGAAGTCACTGTTATACTCTTTTCCCATGATGATATGGACTATGTAGAATTTCTCTTAATATATTTTGTTGTTCTACCCTTTTTTAAAAATGTCTGAAGATCACTCTGTATTGATGATATCACCATTTCCACCATGCTAAGAACAGAAACATCTCATCTTTTCAACAAACTGCATGCAGTGCCACAATACTCATATTGTTGCCATAACAAACGTTAATTGTTAGCTACAGTAACAGTTTTACACATTTTTTAAATTAAACTTAACAGTTTATCAGGAACTTCTCACTATGATTTTGCATATGAAATATGTACTTTATTATGCATAAATATGAAACTGAGCTCATTGATTGAGTGGGCCTATATACCTATGGTCTTGACAATTTCTTTTATCTTAAATAATGTAACAACAGAATTTCAACATGGTAGTTGGAATTGTGTTGGAATTGTGTGCACAATATGCTTAAAATGATTTTTTTTTCTGCAATTCCTCTGAATTAGCTTATTAAATCTTTCAGTATGTAAAGATTTGTAACACAAGCAGGGAAACTGATAGAACAGAAAAATTCTGCATTTGTGAATTAATATAGGAATTGCTCATCCTTTGATGAAAAATGCTCTTGATTTGAAATGTTGAAATTCACAAAAGAACAGTACATCTCATGCTAGGACATTCTGAACCAACTCTGAGAACAGACTGAAAGAAACAAATAAAACTAAATGCATTTAACATCAAAAACTAAAAACACTGAAGGAGTTTCTTGTATCTTTGATGTTTTTTTGGAAATTTAATAAAACATTTTCAGGACAGAGAGGGTAAGAAAAAGTTTTTCCTAATGGGCATTAAATGGTTTTCTTTGCCTTAATAGGACTCTTTCCTTGTATTTTTAAAAATGATTGTTCTTTAAATGTGCTTTCAGAAAATGTACCATATCATAGTTATATTTATCCTGCCATTCATTCAAGTTTACAGTCTGCTCCATCACACCAGTCCACCTATAAAAAAGAAAATAACTTGGTGGCACCCTTTATTCTAAAGTCTTTATTAGCTCCATTTCCTTGCATACTTCACATCATAAAAGATTATGAAGATGACATTTTTATTTTCTTGGCAATGCACCTTTAGACCTTCTTCATGTTCACCAGTTAGACCTCTTATATCATTGAAAGACGCCGAGAAATTAGTTCACACGTTTGTTTTCAGTCGACTAGATTACTGTAACGCACTCCTCTCAGGACTACCCAAAAAAGACATAAATCGTTTGCAACTAGTACAGAATGCAGCTGCTAGAATCCTAACCAGGAAAAGAAAACCCAAGCACATCTCTCCAGTTTTGATGTCACTACACTGGTTACCTGTGTCATTCAGGATTCACTTTAAAATTCTGCTTATGGTTTATAAAGCCTTAAATAATCTCACTCCATCTTATATATCAGAATATCTGACACCTTATATTCCAAATCGTAAGCTCAGATCCTCAAATGAGTGTCTCCTTAGAATTCCAAGAACAAAACTTAAAAGAAGTGGTGAGGCGGCCTTCTACTGTTATGCACCTAAAATCTGGAATAGCCTGCCAATAGGAATTCGCCAGGCTAATACTGTAGAGCACTTTAAAACATTGCTGAAAACATATTACTTTAACATGGCCTTCTCATAACTTCACCTTACTTTAATCCTGATAATCTGTATGTTCAATTCATTATAATAACTATTCATGGTGGCTCTAAAATCTGTACTAACCCCTACTCTCTCTTCTGTTTCCTTTTCCGATGTCCATGATGTTCCAACAATGACGGATGAATTAAAAGCCAGAAGTTCTGCATGACCATCAACATCAAGTGACTCCGTGAGAACCCTAACTACAAAGAGGACTATTTCATTTGTTAGTTAGAATGCCCAGAGAGGACTGGGTGGTCCCGTGGCCTGGAACCCCTGCAGATTTTATTTTTTTCTCCAGCCGTCTGGAGTTTTTTTTTTTTTTTTTTTTCTGTCCACCCTGGCCATCGGACCTTACTCCTTTTCTATGTCTTATTTTAATTTCTTATTTTGCCTTTTATTTTTCTTTTCTTCATTATGTAAAGCACTTTGAGCTACTTTTTGTATGAAAATGTGCTATATAAGTAAATGTTGTTGTTGTTGTTCTGACTGTTCAGCATATTTGAAAAACTATTGGGCTATAAAATTTTTTGAGCAATGTCTTCTCTCTTTGTCCTAAATACTCCTTATTGTTAAGCTAACCCATCACACTGTCTATTCAACTAACCATCCATCCATTTTCCAACCTGCTATATCCTAACACAGGGTCACGGGGGTCTGCTGGAGCCAATCCCAACGAACACAGGGCACAAGGCAGGAAGCAATCCTGGGCAGGGTGCCAACCCACCGCAGGACACACATACCTGGGACAATTTAGAATCGCCAATGCACCTAACCTGCATGTCTTTGGACTGTGGGAGGAAACCCACGCAGACATGGGGAGAACATGCAAACTCCACGCAGGGAGGACCCGGGAAGCAAACCCAGGTCTTCTAACTGCGAGGCAGCAGCGCTACCCACTGCGCCACTATGCCACCTTCAATTAACCAATTCAATTTAAATATTATTTACATTTACTTATTTGGCTAACACCTTTACCAAAGGTTATTTACAACATTTATGATACAATTGGTTACATTTCTTTGGGTTTTCCAGTTTTGAGCACAGGTAGGTCAGGTGACTTGCTCAGGGTCGCACAGTGTCAGTAGCGGGATTTAGACCCACAACCTCTTGGTTTGAAGTCCAACCTTAACCACTACAGCACGCTGCCTTGGACTAGGCATTAGCTCCTTACTTTCAGACATTATAATTTCAAGTTATTGCTGAGTACTTAAAAGTATGAACAATTTGTTAGCATCATGGTCCACTCTTACTTTGCCATTTTGCTCCAGATCTGGGGACTCATGTATAACGCCAAGCATAGAATTCACACAAAAATGGACAAAACCAGAAATGTGCATATGCACAAAAATCCAGATTCATAAATCTGTGCGTACATCAACTTCCACGTTCTTCTGCTAAATATATCCTGGTCAGCGTGAAGCGTGCACGCACCTGCTGCCCCACCCCGTCTCCTCCCAGAATTATGCCTCTTTGACTATGCAAATCAATATAAATAGCCCTTAGGTTCTGCGTTCTCTGACAGACTATGGCAAAAGTACAAAGAAAATGGAAGAATTTCAGCGAATATCAAGTGGAGACAAGAAAAAACATTATTTGTTGGTTTAAACAGTGGTATAAAAGGAAGTTGATCGAAAGACATAGAGTGTCGGAGAAACTCGAAAGTTCAAGTTCAGAAAGTTGCACAGTGCCCGAAATAAAAAAGATGTCAGATATCAAAGTCGCCCTGAAAAGTAGAGTGATAGCCCACCATCTGAGTGTTTTATGGAAGCTTATTAGGGTGCAAAGAAAAGAAAAAAAGGGACACACTAGGAAAAAAAGCTCAAAATGTCAACTTTAATCTCAAAATTTCTACTTTACTCACTTTATTTTGTCATTAAAGTAGAACTTCATAAACATCATCTTAAAATCATTTAATTTACTAGTTTCTCAAATTCCATCGTAACTAAAGCAGAACATTAAATGTTTCTTATTCTATGTATTCTTCTTGTGTTTGAATCACTACTTGCTTCTTAAACGGGCTTTCTCTTACAGACTACATTACATTCATGATATTACAGCTCTCTGAACAATTTAAATACTAAGGTGTATGCTTGATATAATTTTTATGATGATAGGAGTTAAAACATGTATTAAACATAGGGACACATTGGCACAGTGGTAGCGACAAGCTGGCGTCCCATCTTTGATGAAATAATTTACTGCAGCAGTACTGTCTCTTTCAAATGTACTAATCCCCAATTCCTTTCCTTCCTTTTCTTTTCTAGCCAATGACCACACAATCAGCTCTGTAATAGATGTAAAGCCATCTGTAAGCTAAGAATGTAAATTCTTCAAAACTTTTAAGGAATATTGAAATATCTTCATGGTGCATATTTAATTATTCCATCCGTCTATCCATCCAGGGTCGCGCCAGTCCCAGCAAAAATACAGTGCAAGGCAGGAACGATCCCTGAATGGGGCACCAGATCATCACTGCACCCCTGTATTCACATTTAATTATTAACAATATTCATTATTTAAATGAAGTTAAAAATGTATCTGTATAATGTAATACATAGACTTTACTGCATTTCATCTTAAAAATTATATCAAGAGCTCCAAGAAGATAGCACCTGGAAAACTAAATTAACTTAGAAGGCAGTTGTCATCATCTGTAAATATGTGCCCTCTATTGAAGCACTCTATTGTTCTGTTGAATTGAATTTGTTTATTGTTATTGTATGGTACAATGAGATTCAATATGTAAATCTTATTTTCCTATAAAATGGTAAATAACAACAACAATAATAATAATAATAATACGATAAAATATGCAAAATAAACAACATGAAAGCATAAGTGGCTCAGGTTGTGCAATATTACAAATGTAATGCAACTTTACAGTGAGGTAATTGTACTCATCAGTACAAACAGTTCTACTTGGAGCACTTGATGGACTGATTGAGTGCGTTTATAGCTCTTGGGATGAAACTCTTTCTGAACCGCGAGGTTTGAGCAAGAAAGGCTTTGAAACGTTTGCCGAATGGGAGAGGTTCAAACAGACTGTGTGCATGACTGAGGCAGCGTGTGTTAGAAGCTGTACCCTGATAATTCTCTCCGCTTTTAACACAATCTGCTGTATAGCTTTCCAATCAGCTGCTGTATAGCTGTGATTCCATACTCAGATATAGCGGGTTAAAATACTCTGAGTTGTGCACTGAGAATAACAATGTTAAAGCAGCTATGGTATTTGGAATAGATTTGCCATTCTGTGCCCCATTAGATAGTTACAGGTTGATTACAATCAGATGCCTTAAACTAAAATTCGATATGTGGTTAATTTCAGTGTATTTGATAAAGCCACGTCAGGGATGTGAATCTGAAAAATATAGGGAAGCCACTCAGGAATAGTAGCACTGCTTTGACGCTGGGTGTTGCCAGTTTGCAAAACCAAGCGTGCGTGACCTTACACCAAGTTTAGTTTTTATACATTGAGTATATTGAGTGGTCAGTAATTGATGCAGCTCTTCCTTTTCTTTCTGAAGAGTTTTCTCTGTACTCTCATGGCTGTTCTTGTGTTTTAGCTCATCAGTCTGTCCACTGTCACATTTAAATCCCTGTTGACACAGGGTTCACCTGGGGCTTGGGAGTGGAGATGGACCCATGGGATAAGAGTGGGCATAGCTAGTTAGAGTGGTGTATGACCCATTTACTGTTCTTATTTTTGCTTAAATGGTTTAATATTTTCTTGCTCCTTTTCATCACCAGAATTTATTTCAAAACAAAATGTATTTATATCCCTAACCCTAACCTTGAACAATGAAATTAAAACTGTGTACTAAAGTTTTCTTAACATCATCAGACAGTAATATACAGTAGGTGGTGCAAATACTCTAGCAGACTCTATTAATGTCCTGAAAAAGAAAATTAGATGCCAGAAATACATTTAGTTTGAAGGAGCATGCCTGAGCCCTTGATTCTGCTCTGTTATTGTGGGTACTTGAGTTTTTGATCTACTGTAACCGTTATCTGGTAGAGAAACAGTCCTGAGGAGGGAAAAATAAGGTAAACTGTAGCACAAAAAATAAACAAAATTACAGGCACTTGACTCAGGCAAAGCTGGAAAATGTTCCACAAGTAATTAAAATATTAAAGCTTAAACTTACCTATTTATAAAAAAATCAGAAGAGCTGACAATTGACCCAAGTTCCAGGCCTACTTGTATAGTTAATTCAGAATACCCACCATCATGAAAATAGTCATCTCAGATCCCTCAAAACAATGAGAGATTGGCATCAAATACAACAAAAAATGAGAAAACAAATTAGACAGCTGGCAAAGTTGACATGCAGGACTTATACAGCATATCTTTCTCCTCAAAATTAACCTTCACTTTTACAAATGTCTTTTACATTAAAAAAAGTGAGTATGGAAAAACTTACCTGTACTGAACTAGAAATATTTTATATATGCAGTTCTTAACTGTAAATTGCAGAAAGTTAAAAATTTAGAGAATAAAACAGTATTGTCCTATATTTCATGGGTCATGGGCTGTCACACAAGCTTTCAATCCCTGTAATGGGATATAACACTTACAGGCCTCCAGTGAGCTGACATTCTCAAATGTTATTTCTAGATAAGTCCTTGGAAAATGAACAATCAAAAAGAAAAGGACAAAACAATGAGGACCAAGAACCCCTGATGGACTGCTTCTCTCATTTTTGTGATTGTTTAGAAGACATATTAGGGCTTGGAGATGGTTACCAGCCTGAAATAGCATCTTTAAGGACATACATGTACTTGATCTCATCATCTCTGAAATGTTCAGAGAAAATTTTATGACCCAGATTTATCCTTTAGTCCTCATATTGCTTTGCTTTTTAACATCTGCGTTTTCTACCTAAAAATGTTGGAAAATTTAGGCTGTTTTGCAATATAAAGTATACTGAAAAGTTAAGTGCATTTGTTTGTTTCAAGTAAAACAGCATGGTGTTTATATCTTGCCCACTTGGACTAAACTTTTACTTCAAAATGCTGTGTGGAGACCAGCCTTGACACAGACAGGCAAACACTGATGGTTTAAACACCACACATGCTTTATTCATATTTACAATATTTACAAGTGTCCCGCACACAACCCAGTGTCCCTGCACCACACACATTCAGTCCGGGCCTCTCAATGTCCAAGCCTTTCTTCACCGCCTCCACTCCTCTTCTCTGAGCTCTGTCGTCTTCCACTTGACTCCAACTACTGAATGGAGGGAGGTGGCCCTTTTTATGTTCACCCGGGCGTGCTCCTGGTGCCTCCTGACGAGTTCCCTGTGACACTTTCTGGTGTGGCAGAAGTGCCGCATGAGCACCCGGAAGCACTCCAGGTGTCCCTGGTAATCCTTCACCAGCACTTCCCGGTGTGGCGGAAGTGCTGACGTCCAGGGCTTCTCAGGTGGTGACCACGGGCCCCCACAGGGTTCCATGCTCTGTTCCCATGGCCCTCATACCAATCAGGGCGGCTGCCCTTTTGTGGTCTGGAGGAGGCGTATTCCCTCTCTCGGTCCTTCCAGGCGGCCCGACTGGGTACCGCCCCCAGCCACTCGCCACAGCTGTCACATAAAAATATAAGCAGAACTGAAAATGAAATCCACATAACTGAATTACTTAAATATCTTTACTAGGTCAAACTTTGGAAACAATTTTTTAAAAATCTTTTATATTATAATTAATATCTACTTTGTCTATATTCTAGACCAAACACTATCAGTAGACACTGACAAAGAAAAATAAAACTTCTATAGGAGATACAGCTTTGCAATTAAGACACCTGAAGGGTTGAAATGATCAGCATGCTAGTGAATGGGATATTTACATTAATTCCAGTTTTTAAATCAAAGCTGAAAATGAATTACTTTATCATGGCACATTCCTTTTGGAACTTTTTTTCTTTAGCTGTAGCTGTGCAAACTATATGAAATGCCTGTTATTATCTATCTGTCTAAAATAAAATGTTGACATTCATCATGGCTAACTTTTACTAATGCTTCACTATTCTTTATTTATTTTCAGTGTCTTTTTTTTAACAAGACCTACGAAATGAGATGTAAAGAAATGGCACCGCCAGTGGTATCCAAATTGTGAATGATTCCACCAGCTATTAACACTGGCTGGCATTGTAGTACACTCTAGAAAGCTTAGTGTCAAGACCACAGAGACAATGTTCAATTTATTTTATTGTCTTCCCTTTATTTCAGTGATAGCATTTGATTTTGAGGCTTTTTCATGCTGTTTCTTGTCTGTGAACCTTGTGATGATTTCCTATTAGTATTCAGTACTGCTCTACTTCACAGCCATGACTGAGAGAAGAATAAACTGTTATGCTGTGAGCAAGAATCTTTTTCTACTTAGACATTCTATTTATTGTGAAATCAAAAGCTTGTAAAAGTTAGGTATTTTTAAACACATTTATTACAGTTTTTTCTTTTTTTAAACACATTTATTACAAGTCATACTTACACAGTAACATTTGTATTAGACAAATCAGTACTCTTGCATGCTGTGCAGAAATTAGGAAGTCAAATGTGTCTCAGTAAAGATAAAGCAGCTAATGAATCCCAAACTTTTCATGCTATTTCTGATGTTTTATAGATTATGACTGGATTTGAACTGGGTTGTGTTTGATCCTCCTTGAGATACCATCAGTAAGTGCACTTAGAAAGAGATGGAAATTGATGCCAACCTTCTGTTGGCTTTCCTTTGTGGCTATAAAAAACCTCCATAGTTCTGGGATGGCTTTCCACAGGATTTTGGAGTGAGTATGTGGGACTTGATACCCATTCGGTCAAAGGAGCATTTGTGAGGTCAGATACTGATGTTTAATGGAGACCTGGTTCACAATTGATGTTCCAATTAATCCCAAAAGTGTTCAATAGCACACCTACCTGATACACACTGATGCCTGACTGTGCCCATGGGGATTGGTAACAGGTTGTCTGCAGTGTGTGAAATAGCTTGTTAATGAGGGGGTCTCTTTAGTGCTCTTCTCTTGGCTTAAGACTAAAACTTTACTGTAGCAAATACAATTACCTACACTACATGGAGAAAACGTTTGTGGACACTTGACCATCGTACCAATAAGAGCTTGTTGTAAGTCCTATTCCAAAACCATGTGCATTAATATGGAGTTGTCCTTTTCACATGAAACAACCTCTACATTTCTGGGAAGACTTTCCACAGGATTTTGGAGTGAGTATGTGGGAATTTGTGCCCTTTCATCTGAAGAAGCACTTTTGAGGTTAGGTACTGACGTTGTGAGAAGACCAGTCTTGGATTCGACATTCTAATTCATCAATAGGGATGAGTTCATGGCTCACCACAGAACACTCAAGTTCCTCCATGTCAGAGTCGTCAAACCATGTCTTTAAGGGTCTTTATGCACCTCGCTTTATGCAGAGGGGCACATTCATGCTGAAATAGAAAATGACTTTCCACAAAGTGTTGCCACAAGTTGGAAGCACTCAATTTACTAAAATGTCTTTGTGTGCTGTAGCATTAACAGTACCCTTCACTGGAACCAATAGGCCTAGCCCAAACCGTGAAAAACAGCCCCAGATGATTATCAAATGAGTAGGCAATATGTAGCTTGGAACATGGCTTTCACCTGGCATCTTCCAAACCCAGATTACTTCCTCAGACTGCCAGAGAGTGAAGTACAATTCATCACTCCAGGGAACATGTTTCCACTGCTCCAAAGTCCAATGGCAATTGGTTTTACACCACTCCAACCAATGTTTGGTATTGCACACAGTGATTTTAGATTTGTGGGGGGCTGTTTGGCAATTGAAACCCATCCCCTGAAGCTCCTGGCACACAGTTCTTGTGCTGATGTTGCTTCCAGAGGCAGACTGGAACTTTTTTGTGAATGATGCAATAAAGGATGGGTGGTTTTTACAAAGTATGCACTTCAGTACTCAGTGGTCTGTGTTTTGCAAGTTTGTGTGGTCTAATAATTTGTGGCCGGGCTTTTGTTGCTCCTAGATGCTTCCATTTCAAAATAATAGCACTTATAATTGACCGAGGCTGATCTAGCAGAGCAGAAGCTTCACTATGACTTGGTTTAAAGGTGGTAGCCTGTGACAGTGCCAAGTTTATAGTGACTAAGCTCTTCAGTACGACTCAGTCTACTCCCAGTGTTTGTCAAATCAGATTGTATGGCTATGTGCTTTGTTTTTTGCACCAGTTAACAATGGGTTCAACTGAAACAATTGAACTCAATAATTTGGTCACATAGAGTATACAGTATATAATGTTATCACTTAGGATATAATTATCTTAAACTAACTGTATCATTCACAGATATGCAATCTGCAAAAGAAAGCCATAGCGCCTCATACTTCTGACAAGCAGGATGTAGAAATTCCACTTTTTCTAACACTGACACAATTCTGTGCAGAGACCACAAGCTGACAATTAACACACCATAGTGGTGCCTGAAAAACTTTCACTGAAATTTCACCATTTTTGATACTTTTATTTTTGAATTAGATTTTTTCTTCAAAGTAAATTCAAGCTTTACAAGCAGAGATCTTTATTTTCTTTTGCTTGTTTTGTAGGAGAATCACATGAAACATCATTAATGAGATTGTGCCATCGACCAGTGCTGCAGCTCTAAATACTTAAGAATACAGACAGGATTATTTTGAGGGTAAAAACAGCTAAAATAAAAGGAAACTCCCTAACACAGATTAGCCTGTTTTCTTTCAAACCCAGTAATGAGCACTTAACAATTTATGACCCCTGAATATGTTTTTTCAGGGACCACAAATTTAGATTTGGACACTTTCAGAGCATCTGAAGAGTTCTGAAGGGTTAATTAGGCTACATTTCTACAGAAATACTACATTTCTGTGAATTTATTTAACAAACATGTGTTTTTCTTTTTAGGAGTACAGATTAATGACAAACTAGACATTCACAACATAGTCAATTGGCCTTATATGAATGAAGGAGTTCATTTTATTTTGTCATTTACACAGTTTATTCAGGTCATCATATTAAGACTATGTCATATTCACAGTATATACTGCATGTGAACAAAGATTCCGAGCAGAAATAATAATCAAATAAAATGACAGCATGCCGTCCAAATGATCAATAACTGAAGTCAACCTTTCTATAGATTGGAGTCATTAATTTTCTTGTTCTCTTTCAATTGACATTCCCATTACTAAAGACAAAAAGCTCAGAATGAATGATCATAGCATCAGACTGTTCCGTTGATTTGCCTTCCAGATTTGAAACTGTTGCCAGACCTTTAAAAAGCATTGTGTTCATAACTTGAAATGTTGTGACAGAAGACTCATGTTCATGCAAGGAGTGTTGCAATAATGAATGAAGAAATTGCTTTTCTCTAACAAGCTGCTGCTGGATTTGGGCACAGTTTCCGTCGTCACAATGAAAAATCTGCTAACAACCTGAAAGATTACATTAAATGAAGCCCTTTACTTTACGGAGGATAATACACTATGCAAATAATGCTGGCATTTAGTTACCCTGCAGTGTACACATTCTTTACACTCTCTCAGAATAACTGTTTTAGCCACAAGGAATCCCAAACCTCTCATGACAGGATCAACTGTTTCTACTGTACAGCACATACAGTACATAATGGTCGGTGTCTCGGAACTGAAAACGTTGTCCTCTAAGCACCCTTTTAAATCTGAAATGAATCTGGTGAGTGAACTGTGCTGGTTCCTCAAATACTGTACACAGACATTTTGACTTGTTATTTTCCTTTAAATAACCTTGACAAACTAATCTCAGAGAGTGCATACATAAGTTACATAATCAATACAAGCCTCAAGAAGAATTACAGAGCCTGTAAAAAACACTCAAATGGCTCCTCCTCATTTTGAATTAATCAGGGAGAACCTTCACTCTTCTGTAAATAATTATCGCATTCCTCTAAACATCAGCACATTATCTTCTGTGTATTTATTCTTGAACACTTGTGAACGTTGTACTATTTGTTACTCATATTTTATGCATTATGGTTCATTTTGTAATTTGTCTTGGATAACTGAGTCTGTTAAGTGATATCAAATATACCTATAGCAGGCCTTCTGATGTTATTTCATTGCTTGTATTTATAATACTTATATAGTATACAACTTATATCTATAATCTTATCCACCCATCCATTTTCCAGCCTGCTGAATCCGAACACAGAGTCACGGGGGTCTGCTGGAGCCAATCCCAGCCAACACAGGGCACAAGGCAGGAACCAATCCCGGGCAGGGTGCCAACCCACCGCAGGACACACACAAACACACCCACACACCAAGCACACACTAAGGCCAATTTAGAATCACCAATCCACCTAACCTGCATGTCTTTGGATTGTGGGAGGAAACCGGAGCGCCCGGAGGAAACCCACGCAGACACGGGGAGAACATGCAAACTCCACACAGGGAGGACGCGGGAAGCGAACCCAGGTCTCCTAACTGCAAGGCAGCAGCTCTACCACTGTGCCACCATATCTATAATCTTATATATAGTATAAATATCTTTGTTTTTTATTTTCTTGTAACTTTCTCTTTGATATCTCGTAAGCATTTTGAGATTAAATTTTTAGTATGAAAATGTGCTATACAATTAAGTGTTGTTGTTGAAACCTGAGCAAGTAAAATTAATGTACTGTAAATTTCCAGTGTCCAACATATATTTAATCACATTATTGATAACATGCAGATAGTAAAACAGGGAATAAGGAAAATATGTGGGAAATAAACTTTACTTTACATTATCTGGCAGGATTTCAACATTTGTTCTCTTTTTGTGCTATTACACTTAAGCTGGATAGACTAAATTTTCTGAAGCTCTTCAAGAACATTTCTGGTATTAAGCTTTAGAAGAAAGGATTTACATTTTTTGTCAGAACACCTCATAGACCAGCACTACTGCATGTTAGTCTATAAAAATCAAGTCAGAAAATAAACGTATCTTATTTCACACTTGAACTCTAGTCTATGTGCTAATCTGCGTCAGGTGCCTATTTTCATTCTATTTTTACACTGATGTAAGTAGGATGATCACATTTCTTGGAACAAAGGTGTGGAAACTCTAAAATACATATACAGGAACTAACTGCGTTACTACCATATATATAAACCGCTTTCCATTCTATAGATATAACACTTTTTTGCAATACTTTGGCTATAAAAGCCATTCCTCATTTTCATAATGAAATAAGCTTGAAAAGTATTTTTAAACATCGGATCTACCAAGTACTAGCAAGCACTTTATTTATATATTTTTAATAACTTCAAGGGCTTTCAATAATCCATTGCACCAGTAACAGAAAAGTTCAGACTTGTAAAGGGTATAGAAAAGGGTTATAATGAGGATGTTTATCATACACAAACATATTCACATGTAAAAAAAAATAATTTAAAAAGATAAACAATATAATTACACTGTGTTGCCACATCTTACATGATTAAAAATGTCCATCCAGAAAATCAAAATTTCACTTCAGTCTATTCCCCACACTTAGCATGATTAAGCACCATTAAGAATTCAGATTTTATTAGGAAATGGAAACTGACGATTATGAAATTTTCCACTCAATTCATCATCTCAGCAGGAACAATTAGCCTCATGAAAATATCTTCTAATGTCTTTAGTAGCTGCAGTCTGGCTTGCCACATTTGCTACTTAACCCACACCAAACCGTATACTCCTTGAATTTTTACGGACATCCACCAGGTGAAAACTAGACTTCTAAGATTATCTGGATGATTTCAGATATCAAAAAGCAGCCAAAGCAGACAGTAACTTGTACTGTACGTGTTGCACACCTATGCTTGCTTACACCTCAACCAATGGTCACTTACCTCTTGCATTCTTACAATTCAAATTGCAGCTTACGTTCATCTCTTGCAACCTTAAACTGATGACCTCAAAGTAGTATAACCTGATTTAAATGACTTGGAGCCATAATCATTGGTACTATATGTTCCGTCAACTTATCCGGTGGGATTAGAACAGTGGATTTCAAATACCAGGCTGCTCTTGAAGGTGCCACGACAGTCCTGGTAAAGTTGAAATTTTTTAAAAAATAAAACCAATTCCAATTTAGTGTAGTTTGTCTTTAAATTGTCTCATGTAGTTTTTAAACAATATAATTGAAAATGTTCTGCAGTTGTTGCGTGCAGGTGGTTCTTTATCAATGTAGCTGTACACTTGTGGTGCAGTTCTCAGCTGGTGTGAGATGTGAGATATCAGGTGATATGCAAGGAAGTACAAAATATAGGGTGTGAGAAGGAGGATTGGGCCTTAAATTTTGAATGTCAGGTATGAGTTAAATTGTATGTCATTGAACTTATGAAAATGTGACATACGAGAGAACTCGTATCTCAGTATACAGCTGCCATAGGCGCAGCCAGCTTGCTGGTGAGCTCTGCTGCCACCTCTCAGTTACCTACTATAGTGCTGCCATCTACTGTGGAGCAATAGAATTATTTTTGGAGGCAGCAGCTTGGGGAATGTAGTGTTATAAATAGACAGTCCATAGCTATATTTTCTCAAAAAATTTATAAAGCTGCCTATGTTTTGATGCAACTAAATTTGTTATGAATAATTTGATGACAATGACATCTTAATTTTTTACATTTAAGATGTCTCAGTTAAAGGTTTTCTAATGTTGTATCTGTCCTGGTGTCTATATAAACACAGGGTGCTCCAGTTTCTGTATTACATCTTGCCTGAAGAAGGGGCCTGAGTTGCCTCAAAAGCTTGCATATTGTAATCTTTTTTATTTAGCAAATAAAAGGTATCATTTTACTTGACTTATCACTGTCTCTTCATACAAAATAATCCTTTCCTTCATGCTCTCAGAGTCCTTTAAATGTTGTTTGGCAAACTCCAAGTGGTCTGTCATATGTCTTTTGCTAAAAAATGGCTTCCGTCTAGCCACTGGACCATAAATACCTAATTGATGAAGTGCTGCTGATTTGTCTTTCAACAGGTTCTCCTATTTCAGCATAGGACTTCTGAAGCTCTGTTAGTGAGCATTTGGTTGTTGGTCACCTTCTTGACCATCTCAAGTCAAAGGTATACACATACCGTCCTGGCTTAAAAGTGTTTGTGGACCCTTGTACTAAAATAATAAATCTCCAATGAGCAGCTCAGAAAATCAGATCAAAAGATGCAAGGATATATCTCTTGCTTAGTGTTTTGACAAGGTCAACAAGGCAGTGGCACGCTATATTCTCACCTGTAATTGCCTAGTATGTTCACATACCAAACAGCAGATTATTGGTATGTGACAAATAAATGCACATAATAATAGGGAAAACAAATCTGTTTGAATAAGAACAAAGTGCACATTTCAAATAATTGGTCTTCACCTGTATGACAAATAGTGATAGTAATACGTTATACTTTCTTGTACAAGCAATGTGTAGTTTATTGTGTTTTATTTTTAGCAATATATCTTTCTTTTCTGTGTTTGCCCTTTCATCCTGTTAGTTTTATCATACATAACCTTCACTTTTTGTATATGGATGGAGTAAGTGTTGCCATATTCTGTACCCTGCTTTTAGCAAATATGTTTTAATCCAAACGTTGTCACTTACATGATTACTGCAGCCTCATAAAATGTGTCTTCTGCTAATTTATTTTAATGGTGAACCATTCTAAAGCTGCCCCTGAAATGCAGAGTTCATGCTGCAGATTTCATTTAAATTTTATCCATTTTGCTAAAGAGAAGAATCAAATATGATAAATGGTGTGAACATTGGAGTCATTAAATTAACTGTGAAACAATCTGTATTGAATAAGAATATTTGGCTACATTATTAATTTTAATAACTTTTGGTGGACTTTGATATCAACATGCTTGATTAAGTGTGACATATAGAAAGATTATTAACTTAAATGATATTGGCTTGGCCTGAGAAACACAATGCCATTTTCTGACAGATAAATTTACATTGGCTAATTTAAAAGATGTGCACTCTCAGTATATATTACTGCAGTAATCCTTTAAGTTAGACATGCTGCCCAGTTTTGTCGCAACTTGAGCATGGAAACTGCATGTAAATGTTGATGGTACAGGAATAAACACAGGTTTATTAGGGAAAAAGTTGTGATGAATAAATAATACCAATGTTTATATCTCTTCAAACAATTCATGGTTTGTCATTGACTTGTGCATTAAACATAAACATTTATAATATGCGGGGCTTATGTTACCAGAAGTCTTTATACAAGCATATACAAAAATATATTGATTATACTGTATATTGAAGAGGAGCCAGGTGAAGTTTTAGAGAGACTGGCGCTCTGGGGAGATTACAACATCCCCCAGGCCACTAGAGGGCAGGATACCTAGTAAACTGAGTCTACAACAGAAGCGGGCCTGCTGATGCGTCTCCGCCCTAGACATTCAGATGTAGTTCTTAAACTGGCATTATGCTATACAATTTATGTTTCAATTATTTTCTGAATGTAAACGTTAATTTTAAATCAGAAGGATAAAGAACAGTCAAAATGTACACAAATTAGCTTTACCCTACTTTTTCTAGCAGTGAATTAATTTTAGTCGTTTGCTATTAGATGAGGCAACTAATACCAAAGCCTGGCTTGTTTGTGATGTGTTCAAGTGCATTCCACCTCAGCAAGACATATGCTACAGACAGGTAGAATGGACCTGAACTTTGACGTTGGTGATCTTGCTGTGTCCTGTGCTGTGTTCTCTTTTTCCCATTAAAAGGACTAGAGGTTTGTAGCAACAACAAACGTTTTGATGCAGTCAATAACGGCTATTTCATTCTGTCTCATCTATATGTAAGAAAGTAAACTGTACTTTACCTGTATGCTGTCTATAAGTGTTAAAAACCTGAGACAACCTCGGTATTGGCAGATGACGCTGCAATTCATTTTGGACTTTTGATTATAATGTAGATTTTGTACTTTAACTCAGTGTTACTTCATTCAACACCTCATGATTTCTCATTGACGATCACTCAGCCCCTTCAGAGAAGCTCAAATATGTCTGTTTATTATCATTTCTATGTGTATTGTGTGTACCAAACATATATATTTGGCCAGTGAAAGTCAATGTGTTAATTTTTATTTAACACGTTAAAAAACATTGTTGCATCTTTGGTCAGGGCAGCATTTTCATGTAATTTCATGTAATTTTCAGGAAACATACTGACATAGGTGCAAAGGAGTGGAGTTTATGGCAGTCCTGGGGCAATATTAGAGAAAAACTGTGATGGCACAAATTATGCTCTTTTTTCATTAGGGAAAGGAAAGTGTGCCAGCCATCCAAGATGCTGCAGCCAGCCAATGAGGTGGCCGGCACTCCAGTTCCTGTCTTGCTGCCAAGAGTCTGTGCTCTACAGACTGAGAATGAGCTTAGTATGTGTATGATACATGTAGTGAATGTGTTCACAGTCTGCAGTAGCCTCATTCAGTGTCAATATACTTACAATATAATGTATAGAAAAACTTAGATTTCATTAAATTTTAAAATAAATTAAAAAAAATATATATAAACCAAGAGAGGGATTGAAAACCCCTTAACTGGGTTTGGCATCTCAGGTTTATATATTTCTATTTACTTAAAAACATTTCAATATTTTTTCAAAGTTAATATCATATGTCATGAAATGGTCTGGTTTAATGATGTTTTTCTAATATTTGTTATCAATTTTTGTTTAAATGTTACCAATTCTTTGACATTTTGTCAGTCATTTTCCTTCTTTTTTATATTTTGATGTTCGAAGTGCATTAAGAAATGCAACTGGGACTCCTTCATACCTCATATACTATGTATACTGCTTCACTGTGACTGCTCTCTTATTATTAGCAAGAAGTTTTACTTTCTCCTTTTTCATAATTCTTGCATGTATTTGAGGGAACTTGTAGTTGTTCTATATATTTATCTTATTAGGCACATTACAGATTTTCCACTGCCATGATTCTGGCATCATAACCATACACATGCTGCTTGATAGCATAAATTGTTGCCTATTTTGAAAAATTAAGTATGACATTAAAAACATAGCCATAGAAATACATTAAGAAGCAAGAAAATCATATCAACCATGTAGAAAAACAAGGTAAATCTAAACTAAAGAATAGAAAAATATGTAATTTAGTGGAATGCTGAATAAAATAAAAAATTAGTGTATAGTGAGTAGGACAGCAAAAATAAAATTTAGCACTTATTTGAATATTATTTAGTGAAATAAAAATTATTTCCTGAAAATGATTGGAAAATGTAAAACTTTTTAATGGGGAAAACAAGTAGAAAATAAGGCTGTTAGAAACAAGAGAATGTCAGGCTATCTTCTTTGAAAGAAAAACACAGTTTTTAGGATTGAACTTGAATTTATACAACACATGAACACTTGGCTTGGTAAAGCACAGAGCAGATTGTGCATATGTAATGTAGTGAGAAAGAAAGACACTTTTGCATCTAGGAAGAATGTTTTATGAGAGAAATATCAGGAACTACTTAGTGTCAAGAAAAGGGATTTTTTGTCTGTTGTTTGAGTAGGCTTCATAGAGCTAAAGAAGAGCTTTGCATTTGGCTGTGATTATCTGGTTTGATCCTGATCTGCCTCCTACAGAGTTTTGATTCTTCATTTCCATTGACATACTGATCAGGAAGGATTTACTGGCTCTGACCTTGGCTAGATTGTCATTGTCTTTTGACTGCAACACTACAAAAATGGTACTCTGTTAGCATAATACTGACAAGTGCTACAAGTGAAAAGGTTATGATTCTATCTAGGAAATTTTGCAGCTGACGCATCCATCTGTATATAAATAGCACTGGATGATTATTGTGGCCAAGTGGGACAAAGAACATCATTTTCAGAGAGGCACACAAGAGTAAACACGCCATGAATTCTAAAATCCTTTCTGTTTCAACCTGTAGGTGCTCAGTGCCAAGGAGGATTTAATGTCTATAACTGAACAGTACTGTTATTGAATGTTATTAAAAATTACGTCATTATAGAAAATGGTGAAAGTGGTAATGTTAACTAACTTGAAAAATTTAAAGTTAATGACACCTTTGCAATAATGAAAAACCTACTGGCTTTATTGCGAGAGCATTCTTGAAAAGTTGTATAAATGAGGCTTGGCATTTGTCTGTGAAACATTTATTAAAGAAACAGGATTTAGACCCCAGCATTCTTGTGAACTTAAACAAAATCAATTTCGTATCTTCTTCATCCCCAGTCACATCACTTAAATGAAAGCAATACATGTTTAAAAAAGTCTCCATTTATTATTTTTGTAAATCTAAACACAGCCGTTGACATAATTGACCATAACATACTTTCAGATATGCTTGATTATTATGCTGTAGATAGATAGATAGATAGATAGATAGATACTTTATTAATCCCAAGGGGAAATTCACATAATCCAGCAGCAGTATACTGATACAAAGAAACAATATTAAATTAAATAGTAATAAAAATGAAAAAAGTTAGCATTTACTCCCCCGGGTGGAATTGAAGAGTCGCATAGTGTGGGGGAGGAACGATCTCCTCAGTCTGTCAGTGGAGCAGGATAGTGACAAAAGTCTGTCACTGAAGCTACTCCTCTGCCTGGAGATGACACTGTTCAGTGGATGCAGTGGATTATTCATGATTGACAGGAGTTTGCTTAGTGCCCGTTGCTCTGCCACAGATGTTAAACTGTCCAACTTTACTCCTACAATAGAGCCTGCCTTCCTCACCAGTTTGTCCAGGCGTGAGGCGTCTTTCATCTTTATGCTGCCACCCCAGCACACCACCGCGTAGAAGAGGGCACTCGCCACAACCGTCTGGTAGAACATCTGCAGCATCTTACTGCAGATGTTGAACGATGCCAACCTTCTCAGAAAGTATAGTCTGCTCTGACCTTTCTTACATAGAGCATCAGTATTGGCAGTCCAGTCCAATTTGTCATCCAGCTGCACTCCCAGGTATTTATAGGTCTGCACCCTCTGCACACAGTCACCTCTGATGATCACAGGGTCCATGAGGGGCCTGGGCCTCCTAAAATCCACCACCAGTTCCTTGGTTTTGCTGGTGTTAAGATGTAAGTGGTTTGAGTCGCACCATTTAACAAAGTCTTTGATTAGCTTCCTGTACTCCTCCTCCTGCCCACTCCTGATGCAGCCCACAATAGCAGTGTCATCAGCGAACTTTTGCACGTGACAGGACTCTGAGTCGTATTGGAAGTCTGATGTATATAGATTGAACAGGACCGGAGAAAGTACAGTCCCCTGCGGTGCCCCTGTATTGCTGAACACAATGTCAGACCTGCAGTTCCCAAGACGCACATATTGAGGTCTGTCTGTAAGATAGTCCACAATCCATGCCACCAGGTGTGAGTCTACTCCCATCTCAGTCAGCTTGTCTCTAAGGAGCAGAGGTTGGATGGTGTTGAAGGCGCTAGAGAAGTCCAAAAACATAATTCTTACAGCACCACTGCCTCTGTCCAGGTGGGAGAGGGATCGGTGTAGCATATAGATGATGGCATCCTCCGCTCCCACCTTCTCCTGGTATGCGAACTGCAGAGGGTCGAGGGCGTGGCGGACCTGTGGCCTCAGGTGGTGAAGCAGCAGCCGCTCCATGGTCTTCATCAGATGTGACGTCAGAGCAACAGGCCGGAAGTCATTCAGCTCACTAGGTCGTGATACCTTTGGGACAGGGGTGATACAAGATGTTTTCCAAAGCCTTGGGACTCTCCCCTGTTCCAGGCTCAGGTTGAAGATGCGCTGTAGAGGACTCCCCAGTTCCAACGCACAGGCCTTCAGCAGTCGTGGCGATACACCATCTGGACCCGCTGCTTTGCTGGCACGAAGTCTTTTCAACTCTCTGCTCACATGGGCTGCTGTAATTGTGGGTGGGGATGTCTCACCTATGCTGGTACCAGCAGAAGGATGGTTGGAGGATGCAGTACTTCGAGGTGATAGTGGGTTAGGGTGATCAAACCTATTAAAGAAGTTGTTCATTTGGTTTGCTCTCTCCACGTCTGTCTCGATGGCGGCACCCCGCTTCGAGCTGCATCCAGTGATAATCTTCATCCCATCCCACACTTCCTTCATGCTGTTGTTCTGCAACTTCTGCTCCAGCTTTCTCCTGTACTGCTCTTTCGCCGCCCTGAGTTGGACTCGGAGTTCCTTCTGCACGCGCTTGAGCTCATGCTGATCACCACCTTTAAAAGCCCTTTTCTTCTGGTTCAAAAGGCCCTTGATGTCACTTGTAACCCATGGCTTGTTGTTAGCATAGCAGCGTACTGTTCTTACTGGAACTACAATGTCCATACAGAAGTTGATGTAATCAGTTGTGCATTCAACAGCCTCTTCAATGTTCTCACTATGTGACCCCAGGAATATATCCCAGTCTGTAGTTCCAAAGCAGTCTCTCAGAGCCTGCTCTGCCTCAGGGGACCACTTCCTGAATGAGCGTGTGGTTGTAGGTAGCGCCCTCACTCTTGGTTTGTATTGAGGCTGTAGCAGAACCAGGTTATGATCTGCTTTCCCAAGCGCAGGCAGCGGGGTGGCGCTGTATGCGTCTTTAACGTTTGCATACAGTAGGTCGATAGTCCTGTTTCCCCGGGTGTTACAATCCACATACTGGGAGAAGGCAGGTAATGTTTTGTCCAGCGTTACATGGTTAAAGTCTCCAGCGATTAGCACAAGTGCCTCAGGGTGCTGCGTTTGTAACTTAGCAACTGCGGAATGGATGATGTCACTCGCTATCTCCGCATTCGCTTGAGGGGGGATGTAAACAATGACAACAATCACGTGTCCAAACTCTCTGGGCAAATAATACGGACGCAGACTTACGGCCAACAGTTCGATGTCCCTGCAGCAATTGGAGATTTTAATGTTTACATGTCCTGAGTTGCACCACTTTGTATTGACATAGAGAGCGAGTCCTCCACCTTTCTTCTTCCCGCAGGTACTTGCGTCTCTGTCCGCTCTAACTGTGCTAAACCCGGGTAGCTCCACGTTAGCATCTGGGATGGTAGTTGTTAGCCACGTTTCACTAAAACACAGCAAGCTGCATTCTCTGTAGGTTCTGACAGTTTTCACCAGCACAGCCAGTTCGTCAATCTTATTTGGTAGTGAGTTCACATTTCCCAGGATCACAGAAGGCACCGACGGTTTATAACGCCATTTTCTCTCAAGTTGTCTCGATTTAATCTTATCTTTTATCTTTGCGCCGGCTCGGCTGCCCCGATATCGTCTTCTTACCTCGTCAGGTAAATAAGCAACCACACCGGCATGTGCATTTCTTCTCAGTGCTTTAAGCTGACTACTTGAATAGGCGATTCTCGGAGTGTAAAAATCCATGTCAAGTAGTAAAAATAGTAAAAAGTGTCCAGGGAGCAATTCCACATAAAAGAAAGTGGTAGAAGTGATCAGTGAAATAGATAAAAATAGAGATAAAAAGGTAAAAAGATAAAGTCATATACGGAGCTGCTGGAAAAGGCTGCCACTCGGATGCGGCGCCGGAAATGAAAGGGTACTGTTAAGCACTGCTCTAAGTTGGTTTATTTCACACTTAAGTATTTGGTACATTCATTCCTAATGACAATTCCCAGATGGCTTCCTAACTTTAAGTGCAAATTATGTATCCCTAAAAAATAATGAAAACAAAAATCTGTTGCCAGATTTCTTTTCTAAGTGTCCAGAAGGTAAAAGACAGAGCTCCATGAAAGTGTCCCTTTCAGCTGAGAGCATCCTTGCAAGTGTCCGTTTTTGCAGCTAACCTGAGTTCTTTACAAGTGTAAAGTAGCAACTGAACTGAAAGTCCCATGCAACAAACAGCATCTCAGCTGAGAAAACTCTTTTTCAAAAACAATTAATGAAAGGCAGATATATTTGCCCCTCCCTTCTTGTCCAAAATAAGCGCACACACCTGGCTTTCATTCTGCAAAAATATTGGCTGACATTCTTACAGCTTTCTCAAAATCCAGGAGATAGTGGTAAATTTATATCATTTAAGCTGAAGTTGGATTACTATAGGAATCAAAAAACTGCTTGAAACTGCAAATAGACTGGGTATACAAAACATTCTAAGGCCCTATGTCACTCTCTAACTACGTATATAGAGAAAAGCCAAGCAAAATTATTGGCTAACTAAAAGGATTACAATATGCAAGCTTTCGAGGCAACTCAGGCCCCTTCTTCAGGCAAGATGTAATACAGAAACTGGAGTTCCCTGTGTTTATATACACACACTAGGACAAGAAACAACATTGGTAAATCTTTAAATGAGAAATTTTAAATGTAAAAAAATAATAGATTCCTTCAGGCTAGGGTTAATTTAACAAGAGAGAGAAGAACAATGTATGGTCAAGATCTTTGGATAAGATAACTGTCCAACAAAGTCCTTTGAAGTTTGTGATGAGTTTTTCAAAACAATATGGGTCTGTAGACAGGTTATCTGTGTCATTCTGAGAGATGCAAACAATCCTCATACCTGGCCATAAAACTCTTGTCTCTATTCAAGCCATGTTGTAATGTATTAATTTTTAGCATGAGTTTAACTTCCCATTCTTTTCTCTCTTGCTGTGTTTTGAAGTTGCCCATAAACAGTGTGACTTTCAAGTCTCTCTCACAGTGTCCATGGCTGTTGAATTGGGCCGCTACAGGAACATCTGTGTTGCCACGTTTAATGTGGAACCTGTGTAAATTCATTCTCTGGCGGAGTGTTTGTCCAGTTTCTCCCACATAAAGTGCAGTGTCAGGACATTTCATGCAGAGAATTAAGTAGACCACATTAGATGATCTGCAGGAAAATGATCCCTTTATGTGATGTTCAAGTCGGCAGTGTGGTATAACTATTTGAAATACTATGACTCCTTCTTTTTCTTTCAGTCCTACCAGAAATACACTGCATTCCAGTTTAGCTTGACAAGACTTTCAGGCTAAGGCCGATTACTTATGATCTTGCAATTGAAAAATGTAAAGCTTCTCCCATACATAGAGAATCTGGGATTTCACATCCTGAGATGCAGTCTGTTTCCATTTGTTTTTGAGGATGTTTTTATTTTTGTTTTTATTTTGTTTTTTGTATGGTTATCACAATTTCTGAAAGGATTTTTGCCTGGCTATGGCTGTGTTGTTTGTGTTTGCCAAATACATAACATGAAGGTGAAATGCCTTATTGCAATCCACCTATTTAAGATGGTGGCCCATTGTACTTGACATCCAAGCATTGGATGTTTCCTAATTGTTTAAAGACATTCACCTTTTCTAGAGTAGAGGAAAATAAAAGGTACTTTTTGTTTCTTTTCTTTTATTTTTGGAATTGTGTTTTGGCTTTGATGATTGTTTCAGTGTGTGTTGTTTCCTTACCCCTGCCAAGATTTTGAACCACCATTCTGCCTGTTCGTATTCACTCATTCCTTAAAAATTGCATCCTGCTAGGTGATTCAAAACATCTATTATGATTAGGTGATACTCTTCTTAAATATTGTTTATTTTCACTCATTTGCTGAAAACTAGCCTATTAATAAAAATAATTACTGTATATCAAACATTTTTACTGTGCCCTTACTGAAGGACATAAATTTGGGTAAAAGTTAGCACTGAAAGTTTTGAAATTTGTACTGATGTCTCTTTTTTATCAATGAAAAGTGAATAATAGAGCAAGTTTCAAATTTAACTGTGACTCTTTTAAGTTTTTGAGCAAATCATAAATATAGTGATGGAAGGACTAAGTGAAACCACGTCACTGCCACAGTCTACCCAAATAGAGCAATCTTGATCTGCATTGAGAAGAAGCAGGACAAACATAACTTCAAGCAGGAATTTCCTGCTAATTCTTTGTGTGTTCTCCAGTCTGTGAATGTGCAGCTCGTCACACCAGTCTGGTTATAGTTTGCATAACCATAAAAACAAAGGAAATGTTGCTGCTGCTTTCATCAGAAAGATTTCTAGTATGCCGCTTCACACCAATAAACAGGTAATTTCAGCAAGTTCTTTTTGAATGTAGATCACACGGCATATTTAATTGGGAAATAACTCTAGGAAGAGTAATTTATTGTAATGTTTGCAAGTTAGCATAAAAGGGATGCATCATAATCATAAACAATGAAACAACCGAAACTTTTTGAAATGTTTTACATACACCAGTCCATCTCTCTTATTTCTGAAACCACCTTCTCCCATTGCAGGAAACTAGGAAGTAGAAATGTATTACACAATCATCACATATAACCCATGGCACAACCCTGGATGGGATGTAAGATGAACTCATATGCTCATACTAGTTTAATTTAAAGCCACAAAACCTAACATGAATGTCTATTGGGTTTGGAAGGAGACTAGTGTTTTCCCAAGGGCATGTGTTGTCTGAGTAGTTATCTTTTTAATAGTAACTTAACTAAATGTAAAGTTTTTACGCCATACTGGCATTATTACTACAAAACACCTAATCACTATCAATAACTTGCACTCACCTTAATTTTAATGCCAGGATTTCTTTGTACATGCAAGCACCTATAGTCATAAGTTGGATATAATCAACATTAGAAGATGAGTGTATGGTTCCTAATAGCCATATCACTTGTCTATTGCTAGGTTTTTGGCACTCTGTAGTAGATTTTCCCAGGCGACTTTAGAATCACATGCGGCTTCAATGGTAATACAGCTATATGCTAAACCATAGTGATAGCAGCAACATTAAATTGAATAATATGATAAAAAGAGCAGCTAACACAAACATCCTTTAAAAAAATCACCCTATTAAACAATGTACTTATGTAACACTCTACTACATGTGCAGAGGAAGAACAAGTTTGAGAGATGATGGAATCAGAAGAGGGTACAGACATGTCAAAATTCAAAGTTTTATCCAGGAAGACAATAATAAAATATATAAAGCTCAAGATATGTAGTCATTTTTTTGGTCAAGAAACAGTACAGAGAAGTTTAATGCCAAAAAGGTATATGTAACCATAACTAAAATCAAAACATAAGTCACATGCTGACTGAAATACAGAAATGGAATCAAGAGCTATAGCCAAGTCAGAAATTTCTCCCCAAGGATCAGAATCAGAAAGATAAAAGTAGTGCTCGGGGTATCTATCAAGTCAAGAAACAGTGTGGGAAAGATTGAAAACCAAAAATTAAAAGAAACATGTAACCAAAGCAAAATCTCAAGTCATAAACTGTAGTCAAAAAGCAGGACAAAAATATTCTTAACCTGGAATTCAATCACAACAAAGAATGAATGCAAAAGGCTTTCAGGAGAATTCAGTCTTCAAAAACCTAGAAGTGTATGACTTGACTTCTATACTTTTGAGCTGGTGATGTCACTTTACATATTCTTATGGTTGACCTTACCTAGCAAAAGAATAGCAATTGTCAATATACAGTAATCCCTCGCTATATCGCGCTTCGACTTTCGCGGCTTCACTCTATCGCGGATTTTATATGAAAGCATAACTAAATATATAACGCGGATTTTTCGCGGGTTCTGCGGACAATGTGTCTTTTTACTTCCTGTATATGCTTCCTCAGTTGGTTTGCCCAGTTGATTTCATACAAGGGACGCTATTGGCGGATGGCTGAGAAGCTAACCAATCAGAGCACGCAGTTAAGTTCTCCTGACTGAGAAGCTAACCAATCAGAGCACGCAGGAGCTATGCAGTGTTAACCAGGAAGTCTCATCTCGCTCATTCAGCATCAACGTGCTTCGCTGTGTAAAGAGTTGTGCTCTTTAGTGTTTATCTTTGTGCATAGTCAAGCCCTTCATTATGACTCCAAAACAATCTGCTACTGCTTCAGGTGCCGTGCCCAAGCGCAAGAAGAAGATGTTAACGATTGCCGAAAAGGTAAACGTTTTGGATTTGTTGAAGGCTACGATTCTTTTTATTTAAAAAGTAGGAAAGGAATATAAGATCTACGGCTGCAGCGTCCTTTTAACCAGGGTGCAAAACGAGTTGTAAGTGGATGTAATAAGGCAGTAGTCTGGATGGAATCTGCTTTAGGGATTTGGATTGAAGACTGCCAGAAGAAGAACAACAGCAGTGCTACACAATCGCCTGAAGTGGCTCCTTTACAAGGGCTGTAACGCTCTCCTTTGTTGTGCAGTAAAATTAAACTCATTGTTATCGGACAAGTCATCGTGTCATTGTTGGTGAGTAACCATAAATAATTAATACATTTACTGTATACTATTTTTCTTGCAATGTACGTATTTATTGCTGGTGACCTGTCTATCGTAATGGCTGTGACATATGTGATATCGGAGACACTCAATATCTTTAAAATAATATTTAGGTTTTACTGTATATAAACAGTGTGTGTTTATATACATAATTTCAATGAATCTTACCTAATATCTAAGAGAATACAAAGGGATTATGCTGTATAACGCTGCGGGGAATATTTATAAACAGTGCGGGAGAGTTTATAAGGGCTTAAAATATATAAAAATAACCATACAAACATATGGTTTCTACTTCGCGGATTTTCACCTATCGCGGGGGGGTCTGGAACGCAACCCCCGCGATGGAGGAGGGATTACTGTATAACATTTATTTTCAACATCGGTAAAAACATATCAAGAACAAAATTAAATGTGACCATGAGATCCTTTGAAATGTAAAACCTCTAAAATGAAATCTCAATCATTTTTAGAGACCAAGAAGAAACTATAAATGACCAAAAACAAAAGCCTAATTATTTTCTATTCATATAGTTGTAACCAGAAAGCTCAAAAATAATAATAAGGAATTATAACATTTTGTGAACCAACCTTGGACAACCAGGACGTACACAATACTGACCTTTATATTGGTGCAGTGATATCATTATGTCTTGTACATTTCCCGTCATGATGCATTGTAACACCATAGCTATTATCAACAAAACTATCCCAAAATACACATTAGAAAAACTAGCTATTGCTACAGAAAAACATAATTTGTTAAGAATGTAATTTGTTAACAATGTTAAGAATACTTGGAAACCAAAAATGAATATAACCAGTGGATTTCCTGACTTCCACAACCACGGAAACTATACTCACATAATTTTTGGAAGTCAAAAAACAGATACAAAATTAAAATTATAAGTCAGATCATGATTAATATATCCTTAAAGGCTATGCTGTAGAGTTCTAGCCAAAAAACCCAGCTAAATAAAACATTTTTGGTCTTATTACTTTTCTGCAGTATCTCAAATCAGATATTTAACACATTAAAATACTCTTGTCTCCTACAGCTTAAAAAAATCATGCTTTGTCATTCTTTATTTTAAATAAATGCTTCCTCCCATATAAGACAAATTTATTAATAACTGCATATAAATGTAAACTTGATACATATATGGTAGATAGATAGATAGATAGATAGATAGATAGATAGATAGATAGATAG
>JANRMT010062791.1:247957121-248005156 GCA_026402145.1 Polypterus bichir lapradei
TAGATAGATAGATAGATAGATAGATAGATAGATAGATAGATAGATAGATAGATAGATACTGTGGCCAGGTGCAGGAATGACATCTTCATGAAGCAATAAAATTTAAGGTGCCAACTGGGCTGTCCCATTTATTGTTCAAATACACAAAAGGCAAAACAAAAAAGGAACGCTCTTCGACATGTATCCAAAGAGGTAATCAAATTAAACAGATAAGCCTTGTTGGGCTTGTTATGTCACAGTAGTAAATGAGCTCTGTCCGGCAAGTGCCAGTAATGATGCATCCTTCTGGGATCCTTAGGTTTTATGGAGGCTGAACTAGAAGGGGTGGATTTATTTGGCCTCCCTGGGCGGTTTCTTGGCCCTGTGGGGAAAGAAGGAGATGGCAGTGTTAGCAATAATGCCCCTCTTGTCCTGGTGGGTTATTACAAACCTCAACAGAGCCTGTGACCTATGGAACTTGCTGGTCACAGAGGAAATGTTGGGGCAGCAACTGGGTCAATCCTTTTAATATTTACAATATCCAAAAAATAAATAGGTGCTCAATGGCATGTCAAATAAAGGTAAAGCAGTTTGAAGTAAAGAATAAACAAGAGTTTTCAGTATTCTCTTAGGCAAATCAATATTTTGGTAAGCGCTCCACTGTTTGGTATGTTCTATCCAGAATGAGATGAGCCATACTGAAAGTCCCTCTGTTCCATAGAGTTAGTTTCCCTGTATGGGAGCTTACTCAGGGTTATGGGAGAAAAATTAGATGATCTCATCAGCGGCAGCAACACCCCCTCTTGTCCAGGAGTGGTAGTGCTAAGATGTGGTGAGCCCGAAAGCTGAACCTCAGATGTGCATGCCTGACAATATATTTATTTACCCAATGTTGTTATTCAAAGGAAATTGTAAAAAGTAGTCTATTATACATACAACGTGAACCTGGGAAAAGTGGCTAATGTGAACATGTGGAGAGCATGTAAATTCTCTTCCATTGGTGACCAGTAATTAATCATAGGTTCTTAGAGTTCTGAGGTAGTTATTAGTTATTCTGTCAAAAAGTTAAAAATCATGTTTTGTTAATCTGTGCCACACTCTGTCATGACCCTGAGGTCAGTGACAAAACCATTTAGTGTGAATAATTATTGCCTGGCACCATATTTAAGGTTATGCCGTGTATTTTATTGCATCCTCTGTGTTTTTAACTTACCATAATCCTAAATGCAAACAAATCAGCACTGTTTTTGTTAGAATATAAAGTGAGCATCATGGCACTTGATTATTCAAAACAGATTAAAGCTCAGTTATATTTTACATTTTATGCTTCTTAATGCCAGCCTTGATAAGCCATTATTTAAAATGTTTGTGGGTGGCTGTTTAATTCATTGACTATGAAATTACATACAATTAAGTGTGATATTAAAGAAAATATTTCCTTCATTTGTTAAGAAATATATAAATTGGGTAATGCCAAACTGCACACTTGCTAATTTCATGAGTAACTGAAGGTCAGGTACAATATCTGTCACACAGAATAATTTCTTTTGCTGTTGTTCATGTCATTTTTTTGTATAATCTTAGGCCAATTATAAATAAGATGTGATTAAATGTCTTAGAAAGAAACCTGAAACTATCTTAGGTACAAAGAAAAGTGCTGATAAATCATGCAAGCATCAATCATTGTATTATATAGCACCTTTCATAAGGCAATAGAGTCATCGTTGCCATCAGATGTTCATTTACTAGTAAAATACGTCACATCCAACAATCTTCAGTATTTTCTTTGGCATATTTGAGTTATCTAGCCAGATTTATGTGCTTAATTTACACATCTAATTTAAATACCACTGATCCATGATGACAAACAACCAACAAAACTAAATAAAAATCAATCCCCAACAGGTTCAATATTTTTACAGATAATAGCAAGCCCCAAAGTTCTAGGAAATAAAAGACAATCGTTTAATGATATAGCAAGATATGGAGTATGAAGTTCATTCTTGTTCTGCCACAACTGAAACAGTCAGACTGAAGATTTAGCCACAAGGATCAAATAATGAGAGAGTGCACAAAGTCAAATCAACAAGCCAAAGGTCTGAACCCAGAAATCAATCATACTAAAATGTCAGACTCAAATCACTCTCCTAAAATTTAAATCAGAGTTCCCACAAACTCAGTAATCCCCTAATAAGGTACAAAGATTTTCTACACAATCCAGAAGTCTTGTAGTAAACCAGATCTTAAGTCAAGCATTTAGATGTCTGTGGGAAGGTACTGCTCAATATGAATTTTCAATATAAAATCAAATGACTCCCAGTCTTGGTTACAAGAACTATTTTAATAAAGCATTGATGTCAAAAGAATTTAAAATAAATGAATGCAGTGATAAAGGTGTGCTAAGCAATTAATTGAAACAGTAGGAGATGGTTAGTAACAAGAGCTCAGAGTCACTATGAGCATAAATTCTATGCTCCGGCATGTGAACTAATATCAAGAGAATAAATGAGATGCTAAACAGAAGTAAGCAAAGAGTACTCTGTGAAAACATTCAAAGAACATTGCCTAATGTCTATTTCTCTCACTTTGGTAGAACTAGGCTCTCGTCCATACTATTGAACAAAATCTGGTCAGCTACTCTGTTCTATTGTTTGAATTTGTAAAATACTTCTGACTGTGACCACCTGATAATTTAAGACATTCTGTACCATTTGTACCCAGCATATTATAAAAAGAATGATGAAACAATGACAATTATTATTTTTTGACATTAATACTATTTTGTCCTATATATGAATTTGTAGATAAGGAATCAAATTTCTATATATGGATGTTTGCCAAAGACTTTTAATCTGTTTAACTCTTTTGGGACCTTTAGATATACAAAAGATTAGGTGTGCTGAAGATTATACCATTTATCTGTATGCTGATTTGTGCAAGCTAATTTGCTCTTAACACTGTTGTACAAATAAATCTAACTTACCTAAAATCATTCCTTTGTTTTATTCTCCGGGCTTGTCATAGAGAACTCAGCTGTTCACATGTGGGGCTTCCACTCCCTCCCTCTTGCCTAAGTCTTCGTCTCTCCAAATCCTGGCACACCAAAACAACTGACTGTTGCTGCTCTGATTTTTCCTTCGACCACTCCTGTGAATTTTCTCTTCAGACTTTTTTGGTGTATAAAATGTTCTTATTTGGTTTGCTTTATGGATGGTTCTTTTCAAATGCAAGGGACGAGTGTTGCTTTGGTAGTGTGCTAAAAAAAAAAGAGTTTAATGACAGGAGGTAAACAGCCCTATCAAAAAGTAATTAATGAAGGGAAAATGTCTTATCAGAGAATGTTTGGATGACTAATGTTGTTATTAAAAATTTCAATTTTTATTATTATTTTTTTTGTTATTTGAGCAGCAATAGGCATTACATTCTAGTGCCAGGTAGTAGGCAAGGCTAACAGAATGTTAGGTTATATAGCACGATGTGTGGAGTACAAGTCACAGGAGGTTATGCTCAACCTTTATAATGCACTATTGAGGCCTCATCTTGAGTACTGTGTGCAGTTTTGGTCTCCAGGCTACAAAAAGGACATAGCAGCGCTAGAAAAGGTCCAGAGAAGAGCGACTAGGCTGATTCCAGGACTACAGGGGTTGAATTATGAGGAAAGATTAAAAGAGCTGAGCCTTTACAGTTTAAGCAAAAGAAGATTAAGAGGTGACATGATTGAAGTGTTTAAAATTATGAAGGGAATTAGTACAGTGGATCGAGACTTGTATTTTAAAATGAGTTCATCAAGAACACGGGGACACAGTTGGAAACTTGTGAAGGGTAAATTTCGCACAAACATTAGGAAGTTTTTCTTTACACAAAGAACGATAGACACTTGGAATAAGCTACCAAGTAGTGTGGTAGACAGTAAGACGTTAGGGACTTTCAAAACTTGACTTGATATTTTCTTGGAGGAAACAAGTGGATAGGACTGGCGAGCTTTGTTGGGCTGAATGGCCTGTTCTCGTCTAGAATGTTCTAATGTTCTAGTACTTAAACTTTTTCTATTTTATTGAATACCAATAGTATAGTACTTTGTATGTTTTACATTATAAAAATTCACCTTATAAACTGTGGGGGGGGCCTGTCACAAATAAAGGGAGCCAGGGACTTGCCTTTCGAAGAAAGTCTTTACTTAGTGGGGCCTCGAGTCTGCTATAGTACCATTTATTCAAATGAGACCACAGTTATGTGTACATCTGCAGGTAGGTATCCTGCTGTAGAGAAATGATGAAAATGTTTGAATATGCTAAAACAGTGAGTTGATAAGGTTTTAAGCGAAGGACCACCAAACTGGGGAAAGTCTGTAAACATTCAAGAACAAGATATTTTTAATTTCACCTGAGTATTTTATAGTTTTTCATTTATTATTTTAGCCTTTTTGATTTCTGTTTTGAGTTTGCTTTGATTAACCAATGATTGAGAAACCATTATAAAAAATTATACATACGTTTGTTTCATATATATATATATATATATATATTTATATATATATATCTAAGTTTTTCAGAACTCAACATTACAGTCTGTAGTGGAATTTTTTAATTTTAATCTACTGGTGCTTAAATATCTATTTGTTCAATATCAGCCCTTTTTATCTGCATTTTTCATGTGTTTTTGCTATTTATATTTACATTAAATTTGGACACAAAGGAGCTTTTATAATTAGTGCACACTGAAGATTTTAAATGCATATCTCTTGGTGTAACTGAGAACTGAAGCAGCATTTTGTTAAACTGGGTTAACTTGTGTGACAGTTGCATTAATCCATCACTAAATAGCCCAAAGCTGTTAAAAGAGGCGAAGGAAGGTAACGTATCTACAGAAACAAAGAAACTGAAGCAAATGGAAACTTTAAGAACACTGTTGTTTGCAGCCAAATTCCAAGCATCAAAAAGCTTATAAGCATATTTTATTCTTTCATTGTGTTAACTTAGTGAAGTTTCTTTTTTCATTTTCGGTCTTAGATGAGACATTTACAATTCAGTACTGTCATGTTGTAAGAATATAGTGATAAAAATACTGAAAATAACTGGTAGTCAAAGAATATTGAAACGTTACATACCACAAGAAATGAAGAAACAAATTCTGAAAAGAATTTAGTCCTTTATGTAACACATTGTTTTCATTAAAAAATGTACAGAAACTGCTAAAATGTCTAGTAATGTTAAATTATTTTATAAAAGCTACCGAGCATAAATTAAGGAAAGGCATGCTTCAGCACTGTAATATTTTGGAGGCACTATATGCAATTATTTGTGAGCAGGCTTTAAGCAAGAAATAGCTGTACTGGCAGTTATGCAGTTTTATCTAATATGATGTCTTTCTATATTACATTGTGTTTCACAATGCATACCTTACTGATATTGACAAAGAGGATTCAGTCTTGCCAGCATGCACAGAAAAGACATCAGAGATGTTAATTTATATTCTGAATGATATAAGTACTCCCAAAAGAGTAATTTTGTCTAATTAAAGGACAACACTCAAGTAGGCACAATGAAAAATAAGAACTGCATTCAAATCAGAAAATACAAAACATTTCTTAACAAAGAATGTACTGAAGGTCTAAATAGGCAAATATCTTGTGCCAGAGAAAGTACAGCAATAGAACTTTTAAGTAAACCTAATAGAGATACCAGCTGCCTTTTGCTTAATGTTTTTGAAAATGAAGCTAATTTACTTTAGTCCTTACTTCCTATTTCCTTTAACTTTCTAACTTCCCTTCTCTTTCTATTATCTTTATAATTTGGTCACCCAAATTCTTAGTTTCCTTAGTATTTCCTTAGATTTTCAACTCTTTTACTCCACTAAAATACATCCTGTGCTTGGGTTGTGATGGTTGTGACCAAGTCTAAGTGCCATCTGGCAGCCCTTGGTGATTTGTTCACCTTAAGCCCTAAAATTCTTTTGATTCTTTTGATCTTACTGTTTGTAGATTGCCTACCCTTGAAATAAGAGAGAATTGACTCTTAAGTAATGCTATTTAATAACTTTGGCCATGGAAAATGGCATTTTATGAGTTTCCAAAACACTTGCTATTATATTGTGCAGTGACACCTATGTCGTGGGCCTTCATTCACCTCCAGGCCACTGTCCCATCATCGAGGACTGTGCACCTTTAAATTCACAATTTAAGCTAATTATTGACAGGTGTTCTTCCCAGTGCTCATCTCTTTTTTCATATACATATGCATAACAGAGTTGTGACAGACTTTTGTCACATATTAAAATTCAGTTAAAATACAATAGTTCTTCAATGAAAATGTGAACAGTTATTGCTGGTTAATAGACTTACCTGAATTTTTTTAAGGTAGCGCTCCAGTGAGGGTTAACACTGTAGCAGTATGGGGATGTACACTGGCATTGTGTTACCACGAAGTTGCAGGTCACTTGGAGGCCTACGAATCGCACCTCTAAGTCTAAACAGTGGTCGTCAAGCGCGATGGAGAAAATGAGAGCATTAAATTAGTTGCCACCATACACAAATAGATCAGAATCGAGTTCTGCATAGTTTTCAAAGTCCAAAGAAGTACTTACCAGTAAAAGTGTACAAATATTGTCCGGGCACATACATGTATACACACGTACCAACGAGTGAGCAAACAAGCCAAAAAGCAGGCAAACAGGGAAAGATATAAAAAGTTTTCACCCATACAGCATACGGTGAGCATCTCAATGTCTTCAACGTTTTGGCTTAACCTAGTAGGTGGATGCCAGGATTGGCTGACTGACTTTGCCTGTCCGATTTAAACTGAAATCTTTTGATCATCTTAGGACCTGTTGGCATGTGATGTGATCAGCAGAGCTTTTGTGCAGTGAAGAGAATAGGGCTTGTTTTGTACAAATATATAGGATTTGTGAGAAGGCAATCTGGATTTTGGTGGTGTGATTTTTGTGTCTATTTTTCACTTTTTGATTTT
Organism: Polypterus bichir lapradei; assembly: GCA_026402145.1. Taxonomy (NCBI): domain Eukaryota; kingdom Metazoa; phylum Chordata; class Cladistia; order Polypteriformes; family Polypteridae; genus Polypterus; species Polypterus bichir. The sequence continues at coordinate 247,964,066 of JANRMT010062791.1, forward strand.
TTATTTTTCTTTGCACCCCTTCCAGAAACGTATTTTTTGAAGATGGAAACAGATTATATATTTACTTTAATTAATTTATTTTTTGTGGTTTGATTTGGAGCCTCTGTAAATACTGTACATAGTCAATTGTATTTGTTTTTTTTTTTTCTTTAGTTTTGTGTCTTAGGAGTGAATTGTGTTAACAATTGCTAAGCACTGTTTTGTAAATACCTGGCACTCTCTAGAATAAAACATAAGTTCTAATTTATGAACATCTTTTTGGTCTTTGGTCTGTGTCTCAGTCAATCAGCTATTGGTACACTTGGTTACAACTTCAGATACCCAGCATTTAAGTCTGTGGAAAGGTACCACTGCATGGGATTCTGCAAGGATTTTTACCTCATTCAACCTTTTAGTTTTTGCCACAACAGACTCAATAAAAGGAACTAAAAATGCAAAATTTCGAGTCTGCATGAGTTGTTACATTTTTTTTCAATACAGTATCTGATATCTGTATTTCAGTATAATTTTAATATAAAGAGAGACTCAACAAACCATAATCACCATCATGAGTAGTTACAATAAATTAACAAATGAAAACCACAAGAGAAATTCTCACATTCCTTCACCAGCTTTTTTACTGTGCCAGCTGGATGTGTTTAACAAGGCCTTGTCCATTGTCACCAAGCTTAGACACAAGAAAAAAAAAATTACAAACAAGAACAGAAAATTCTGTTAAGCTTGTTTGGTTGGGTAATAGCTTAACAATTTCAAGAGCTCATCCAGCCGGTTTTTTAAGTTATTAATATTTCTTCATAAACTTCATGACAAGGTGGCTTGTTCCAGATTCCTATGACTTTATGTCTGAATAATTTCTTTGCTGTTTTCCTTTTAGGTCATTGTTCTTCATTATAGTCTACTGGCTTAAAATTTGACAATTTCAATAAGTGGTGCAAATTCCATTCATTGAGTTTTACTTTTTGTCTCATTTAGTTTTCTGTGCTGTCTCTGTCAATCTGCAACAGAATTTTTTTTTTATTCCTATAGCATAAATCACCACATCATCACGTCTATCGCATGCTAATTTTACTGTCTCCCTCTTTTTCTAAGATGGTTAAATTGCCATGATAAAAACTCATTCATGTCCACTTTCTAAACTAGGAGGTTGTGGTCGCTCTTATAAAATAATCAATGTGTTATTCAGTTTCGTGAGCCATTTTTTAATGTAGTTAAATACAGTATATAAAAAAAACTTTCTTGGCTACAAACAGGAAACGTTTTTCTTCAAAAGAACTTAAAATGTTCCCAAAGAATAAATATGACTGTTTTCAGTGAGCCTAACCATAGGCCATAGGCAGTAACTTGTAGACTGTGGAATGACCATTGTAAATAGAGGGCTAAAATTCAGGTGCCCAGGAAGAAATTAAGTTAACGGGGTTTCATGGACTGTCAACCAGATTAATAAAATACTATTTAGTGTGTATACAGTATTTTTTGTAAATAGCTAATACAAGTTAATGGTTAATATCCATCCATCCATTGTCCAACCCACTGAATCTGAACACAGGGTCACAAGGGTCTGCTGGAGTCAATCCCAGCCAACACAGGAACCAGTCCCGGACAGGGTGCCAACCCACTGCAAGACACACACAAGCACACTAGGGCCAATTTAGAATCACCAATTCACCTAACCTGCATGTCTTTGGACTGTGGGAGGAATCCGGAGCAAACCCACGCAGACACGGGGAGAACATGCAAACTCCACACAGGGAGGACCCGGGAAGCGAACCTGGATCTCCTAACTGCGAGGCAGCTGTGCCACCGTGTCGGCCTGGTTAATATACACTAGAGATTAAAATCAAAGAGCAAATTACATATTTTTGTAATTTACAAAGTCACTGCGTACCTGAATCGAATGTTATCTCAACATAATAGAGCCTCATGTATAAATGATGCATATGCACAAAAATGTTGCATATGTCCGTTTCCACGCACACTTCAAGATGTATAAAAAACTAAGCTTTGCATAAAGCCATTCACGTTTTCATGGCAGCCTCACACTCTGCATGTGCACTTTTCTGCTTGGTTTTGCGTCAAAGCAGTGCCACTGTTTCTGCATAATTTCCCTTCTTTTTCATATTCACATCTACAATGTAGGATTAATCAAATTAATTGCACATACTTTCGAATTCAATTAATTTGATTGTAATCATTATGTAACAATGTAATGGTGCATGGAATGGCTAAACTATTCCAACTACCATAGCTACTTTAGCATTGTTAGAAGACATTACAAATGGAAGATTTAGAAGAGAGCACTTATTTATAGATGTTGATGACTGGCTTCTAAGATGATTTTGATTTCTTGGAGCTGTGTACTGAAATGTCGCTGGCTTTACAAAGCAAACTTTGAGGAATTGTGCTCTACCTGCTCCTTTGCAAGTTCTGTCCACTCTCGAGATTTTAGCCACCGGAACTTTTCAATGTGAACAGTTAGTTTGGGTATTTCATAATCATTACTGAGTCACTCCATGCCAGCTGTATAGGATGGAATTATCTGCTTGTCATCCAAATATACAAGATTTCCTTACACTGTGATTGAACTGGGAAAATTCGCAACAACGTCTGATTTTCCAAATGTAATCGGAGCGGTCAGCTGCACGCACATTTCCATTGCAATTGTGTGAGACATTGAAATTACATCAGCCAGGGATGGATCACCAAAAGAATGAGCTGGCATTACATCATCTATAGTAACAGTGACTATAAAAACAGCAACTCTGCACTGTCATACATGCTTTTTTTCCAACTGGTGTGGCAGAAGCCAAGCAGTCTTTTTAAGGATAGTGAGTCACCTCAAAGAGCCATGTAAAGAGCAGAGTATCTGTATGTTGTGGTGCTTGTCATTAGCAGTACACTTTAAAGGCACCTTCAGAGAATGAATTTGCTTATGTAAATAGAAAGCATTTCCACTCTATAAATGTGCTATTCTATAGTCCACAGAAAGTGTGTTGCATTGTGCAAGCATTCATAATGTGGTAAGCAGTCGTGGCTTGCCTGTACCTGAAGGGATGTGGTATGATGAACCTGACCCTGACCCACTAAATGATCAGCCAAATCTGATAACATTACACCTTCATTTGAATATAATTAGCAGAATGTAAAAACAGGTAATCAGATGCAGCATCTATTTTTTTTCCTTAGTTCATTGGCCACATCTCTAATAACATTCACTATTGCATTTTGTGAATCCAGTACATTGTCTATCAGCACACATCCAGATGGTTGTCCAGTGGTTTCTGTGTGTGCAGCCAGCGCCTGAAAATGTGCTGGGTACAGAAGTACCATCACCATGTGGATTTGTGTCCTCTGCATGGAGGTCAACATTTGAAATATTGTCTGAAACAGAATAAACAGATGGTGGGCTGCAACTTGCCTTTTCATATTGACTTTGATATCTGACCACTTTTTTATTTCATGCACTGCGTGACTTTCTGAACTTAAACTTTCAAGTGTCTCCCCCCACACTGTATCACTCGATAAACTTCCTTTAGTTGCTTATACCACTGCTTAAGCCAACAAATAGTACGTTTTTCCTTTCCTCCAATTCGCATTTGCTGAAATTCTTCTTTTTTCCATGTGCTTTTGCCTTTGTCTTTTGCATAAACACAGAGCAGAAGGAGCTATTTATATTGATTTGCATTTTCAAATATGCCAAATTCTGGGAGGAGTCGAGGTTGGGCTGTAGGTGCATACATGTATGTTACACTACGCACAGTTTTATGCACCTGGATTTTTTTGAGCTTATGCACATTTCCAGTTTTGTCCATACACCATGTTTTAGTGTGAATTCTACACATCGTGTTATACATGAGGCCCAATAGTCATTGAAAACTATCCCACATCACAAAATAAAACATTTAAAAAGGCAATAGAAGAAGGTCATCGATCAAAATTAGGCGAGTTGTACTAGTCTAACAGTCCTAATCTAGCAATGTCTTGAAATACCAACTAATTAGTCAACATTGGTATGCATTTTGCCAGATGGTGAGCCACTCTAGGGTAACTCAAAGCTATTTCGTCAGGTTGTTCAGATGAAGGCTGATGGGATGACACTGTCAGCCATGGGAAGATAAGCTGGTCATTACAAAGGCATAATTTCTTCAATATTGAAGCTGTACAATGAAACAAAAGTCATTCATGTCCAGAAAAAAGACCAGTCACGAATGTAAAATGAGTGCACAAGAAAACAGAATTATATGAAAACTGTCAGTTGGGGATCGGTTCAACATCTCGTTGGAATTGCTTCCTCAGTGCTGAAAAGGGCAAAAATTTGTCTCAACATACAGTGTCTCATTGTCTGAGAAAATTGGGATTGAAGGTCCCACTTTGCAGTGACCAAGCCTCTCATCAGGAAGACGAAGAAAAAAAAGCTAGACTAGCCTTTGTTGAGGAGTATGCCGCATGGACTGAACAGAACTGGTCCAAAGGTCATTTCAGTGATGAAAGCAAGTTTAACTTAGTTGGTTCAGATGGGAAACATTTTATTTGGCATCAAATTGGGAAAAAACTGAAACCAAAACATATGAAGAAGCATCATGGTGTGGGAGATGTCTTCTGCAGTAGCAGTTGGGTCTCTCATACAGCTAAATGACAAGATGAATACTAATGTGTATCAGAACCTCCTTCAGCAACACGTAGTTCCATCCCTGTGAACATCACCAAATCATTCAGGCATTTTTATGCATGACAATGCCCCTTGCCCCACTGCAAAATGGGTGAAACAATTCTTAGAAGCAGAGAATTAAGTGATGAAATAGCAAGCAAAGAGTCCTGACCTGAACCCAATTGAGAATGTCTGTAAGATAACAATTTTTTTGAAAAGTCCTACTGATTGTGACAGGTACCTACTGGGTATGCACAAATATGAACCGGAGGGGCACCAATGTATTGGGGAGGCATATGTGTAGGCTAGTCGAGGATTGTTTAAACTAGGGAATGGGGGGCAGGGAGTTTAGGACAGGCCAGATTTAGATCTATACATGGAAGAACAAACAATGGTGTAGAAAAAAAATGCATAGTAATGTAAATTCTAAGCAAACACGTAAATGTAGAAGGATTAACACATTAAAAATAGCTTGCCTTAATGCTAGAAGTATCAAAAATAAGGTAAGTGAGTTGGAGTTGTATGTAGCAGAGCATAATTATGATATTATAGCAATAACGGAAACCTGGCTAAATAACAAAGATGGGAATGAGTGTAATATAGAGGGATACACATTTTTTAGGAAGGATAGACAGAACAGAAAAGGAGGTGGGGTTGCTGTTTATGCCAAACAGGGTTTAAATGTAAGTCATCTTCAGTTGGATGATGAGCCCCATCTTAGTGAGGACATGTGGCTTCGCCTGGAAAATATTAGGGAAAGAGGTCTTATTTTAGGAGTGTGTTATAGACCACCCAATTCAGACAATAATTTCAACACACATCTTTTTAGTAATATCAAAAAGGCAAGTTTACAGGGGGATATTATAGTCATGGGGGACTTTAATTATCCAAATATTAACTGGGATAACCTTGCAGATGGAGGAGCACAAGAGCAGGAGTTTTTAGAAGTAATCAGCGACTGTTTTTTAACATAGCATGTTAAAGTACCAACACGGGGTGAAGCCTGTCTGGATTTAGTATTTTGTAATAATCAGAATAGAATTGAGGGTGTAGAAGTGATTGAACCACTAGGGTCAAGTGACCATAATGTAATACAGTTCTCAGTATTTTGTAATAGTACGGATGCAAAGACTAAAATTGTTAAGTTGAACTTTGGTAGGGCTAATTTTGAGAAGATGCGACAAAGTCTAAGTAGGATAGACTGGGATAAGCTTTTAAGTGTGGAGACAGTCGAGGAGCAGTGGAACAGGTTTAAAAATGTTTTACATGTAATGCAGGACAGATACATACCTAAATTTGGAATTAATAGGAAACTAAAAAAAACTCCACGATGGATTAAAAAAGAAGTTGCAAAGGAAAAAACTGCTGTATAAAGCATATAAGACTAATGACTGCAAAGTGAATCGTAGAGCGTATGAGAATATGAGAGCAACCATTAAGAAGGATATCAGGGAGGCTAAAAGACAGTTGGAGAGGAATATAGCAGATAAGGCGAAAGAAGACCCCAAGAGATTCTTTCAGTATTTTAGTAGCAAAAGAACAGTCAAGGAGGAGGTCAAGTTCATCAGGAATAGTAAAGGGGAATTAAAAGATACAGAAAATTAAATAGCAGATGCCCTAAACTTACATTTTTCTGAGGTGTTTACAAGTGAGCAAGTGGATAACCTCCCAGAGGTAAACGCGACTACTAAGGAGGTACTGAGGGATTTGGAAATTGAAGAGGGAGAAGTGCTGCTCAGGCTGAAATCAAACAAATCACCAGGCCCAGATAATATTTATCCTCGTGTTCTTAAGGAGGCTAGTGAGTACATATATAAACCCTTGACACATATTTTTAGGAAGTCACTGAGCACTGGAGAGATTCCGAAGGACTGGAAAATGGCAAATATCATTCCATTATATAAAAAGGGTGACAGGGCAGATCCAAGCAACTGTAGGTCAGTAAGCTTAACATGCATCACAGGAAAATTAATGGAAGGAATTATTAAGGATAAGATTGAGCAACACATGGCAAGGACAGGAGTTATTCTGACCAGTCAGCATGGGTTCAGAAGAGGGAGGTCGTGCTTTACTAACTTGTTGGAATTCTATGAGGTTGCAACAAAAGCATACGATCAAAGTGGAGCATATGATATTATTTATCTGGACTTTCAGAAAGCATTTGATAAGGTGCCACATGAGAGGTTGGGCATCAAGTTAAAAGAAGTGGGAGTTCAGGGTGATGATTTTAGATGGGTGCAGAATTGGCTCAGACACAGGAAGCAGAGAGTGATGGTGCGAGGAACCTCATCAGAACTGGCCGATGTTAAGAGTGGTGTTCCACAGGGGTCAGTGCTAGGGCCGCTGCTATTTTTAATATATATAAATGATTTAGATAGGAATATAAGTAACAAACTGGTTAAGTTTGTAGATGATACCAAGATAGGTGGATTAGCAGATAATTTGGAATCCGTTATATCATTACAGAAGGACTTGGATAGCATACAGGCTTGGGCAGATTTGTGGCAGATGAAATTTAATGTCAGTAAATGTAAAGTATTACACATAGGAAGTAAAAATATTGGGTTTGAATACACAATGGGCGGTCAGAAAATCGAGAGTACACCTTATGAGAAGGATTTAGGAGTCATAGTGGACTCTGAGCTATCAACTTCCCGACAGTGTTCAGAAGCCATTAAGAAGGCTAACAGAATGTTAGGTTATATAGCACGATCTGTGGAGTACAAGTCCAAGGAGGTTATGCTCAACCTTTATAATGCACTAGTGAGGCCTCATCTTGAGTACTGTGTGCAGTTTTGGTCTCCAGGCTACAAAAAGGACATAGCAGCACTAGAAAAGGTCCAGAGAAGAGCGACTAGGCTGATTTCAGGACTACAGGGGTTGAGTTATGAGGAAAGATTAAAAGAGCTGAGCCTTTACAGTTTAAGCAAAAGAAAATTAAAAGGTGACATGACTGAAGTGTTTAAAATTATGAAGGGAATTAGTACAGTGGATCGAGACTTGTATTTTAAAATGAGTTCATCAAGAACACGGGGACACAATTGAAAACTTGTTAAGGGTAAATTTTGCACAAACATTAGGAAGTTTTTCTTTACACAAAGAACGATAGACACTTGGAATAAGCTACCAAGTAGTGCGGTAGACAGTAAGACATTAGGGACTTTCAAAACTCGACTTGATGTTTTCTTGGAGGAAACAAGTAGATAGGACTGGCGAGCTTTGTTGGGCTGAATGGCCTGTTCTCGTCTAGAATGTTCTAATGTTCTAATATAGTTTTGGTTTTACTGCATCATGTAGGAACTCTGAGAAATAGACATTAATATATTTACTGACAATAACATATTTAGTCACATTTATGTTTCGCATAAGCTATTAAATTCAACAGAATTAAATGTGTTTTGTATTCAATGTCTTGTGCATCATGTTGCAGTGTCCAACAGTAGTCAGCAAGCATTGACGAATTCCAGTTGCCCTGGTATCATTTCCCCATCGTAGCAATGTCACCGTGTTCGTAACTGACAAGTAACTGACTGACTTGGACTGACAAGTCCAAGTGTGACTGGAGGAAATCAATCTTGAGTGACATGTTGCACTTCATTGTCTTGTATGCTTTGAGAAGTTTGTCTACCAGCTGAATGTAGTCTGGGGCTCTGTAATTGCCCAGAAAATTTTCAACAACATCTTTATGAATGCTTTCCAGGAAAATTTTTCTGGCCCAACTAACAGATCTTCAAACCGCTTGTCAATCATAACATGTCTGATCTGGGGGCCAACAAAAATGCCCTCTTTGGTCTTGGTGTCAGTTATTCTTGGGAACATCTGTCTTAAATAACAAAAACCTTCACCTTCCTTGTTCAGTGCTTTCATGAAATTCTTCATGAGTCCCAGTTTTATGTAAAGAGGAGGCAAAAATATCTTTTCCGGGTCAACAAGCGAAAAAAATGTGCCACATTTTTCTGTCCTGGAACTTACTTTTTATGGAGTGGCCAGTTCTGTCGAGAATAGTGCGACTCTTTGGCACGGCTGTCCCATTCACAGATTAAAGAACAGTACTTTGTATAGCCGAGCTGCAGTCCTAGTAACAGAGCAAAGAAGATCTCCAGAGATATTCCAGTTGTACCTGCTACACTGGACGTGCTTCAGCAGCAGATTCATATTCTCATGCGTTTCTTTCATGTGTGCTGCATAGCCAACAGGTACTGAAGAATAAATGTTGCCCTTATGTAGCAGAACAGCTTTCAGGCTTAACATTGACGAATCAATGAAGAGACGCCACTCTTCCGTGTTGTGATCACAACCCAAGGCCGAGAACAGTCCTTCAATGTCACAACAGACACAGAGACTGTCGACTTGTGCAAAAAATGTGGTTATATCATTATGTCAGCCTCGAAACACAAAAATGTTCGTACCTGGTTACAGCAAACACTATTCCTGCAGTCTCGAACCCAGCAGCTCGGCTTTTGCTTTTGACAGACCCAAATCTCTGACCAAATCATTCAATTCGGACTATGTTATCAGATGTGGATCGCCTGATCCGCATGGGTTAAAATCTGGGTCACTGTCAGTACCCTGCATTGCAGTTTCTTCATCTGGTTTGTCTAAGGTCCAGTCCTCTGGTGGTTTCGGAATTGGAAGACTGTTGTCATGTGGCATGGGTCTTATTGCTGAAGGCAGATTAGGATATTCAATTGACTTCTTGTTTTTGGCAGAGAAACCAGACACATTAATCAAATAGAAGTAACAGTCCGTCACATGGTCTTTCTGTTCTTGCCATATCATCAGAACATCAAACGGCATCAAGTGCCTCTGAGCCAGGCTCTCAGACTGACAGCAAATGTCGCACAGCAAATGTGAGGTGCCCATTCCTTGTCTTGATCACCAATTTTGCAGCCGAAATAAAGATGATATGCTTTCTTCACAAGAGCAGTCATCCAATGTCTCTGAGCCACAAGTGTATATTCGCCACAGATATGGCAGAATGTATTGCGGCTGTTACGACATTGACGAAACATAACGCCTGACACCAAAACGTCTATAGCATAAAGCTTACTTACTGTTATATTGTTACAGATACTATACTATACTGATACTATACATACACAATGACTATCTATATTAACCAAATGAGCAGGCTTGTTCAGACCTCCCAGGCATGCCCAGGGTGTGAGCTTCCATAGAACAGCTTCCAACCTGGCCGGATTCCATGCCTGGTCATGCCCAGGCTGCACAAACTGTTGTTGATAAGTCACTTATGGGAGTGAAAATGTTTGGATACAAATATAAGAAAAAACCATGACAAAACTGAAGATTTCTATGTAACGGTACGTGATGGGTAAATTTTGATATTCGTGATCAGCACCCAAAAATCTATAAGAATATTCAACAGTTTTCAAGAAGCAAAACCTTTGTTGTGCAGTGTAATTGGAAACAAAGTTATGGAAAAGAAACCTGCTACTGTTACCGAATTGTGGAAGAAGCTGTAAGACGAGTGGAACAAAATCAAACCAGAGCAGTTCAAGAGACTGGTCATGTCCACTAAGCGCAGATGTACAAAAGTCATTGAAAGCAAGGGTCTCTACACTTCCTACTAAGTTATGAAAGCCGTAATCGTGAAAAAGTGTTGACAAAATTAATTTGCATGCTCTACAGTTACAGTTCTCTATTTTTAATCACTGCAGGTTTTTGCTAAATTAATGTTGAATAACTTTTTCCAATAGAAAGCAATCATACTTACAGCTACTATGACTTTAAATTCTTAGCAGTGACAATCACCAATATTTGAAAGAAACATTTTTTCATAAATTGCTAAATAGCTAATACTAATTACTAATTGGCCAACAACAGTTTGTTAATAAGTGCTAGCAAGCAATGTGTTAATGAAAGATGATGTAATGACTGCAGATGTTCTGATTTGATTGGACAGTCACTGAAGCCTTTCCTATAGATGGATTTGTGGAACGCATTCCTTTTGTGTGTACCAAAGTCCATGCCTCGATCTCCTCTAAAAATAAACATGCAATCGTCAAAGACCCCACTGAAGCATTGTGAGATAATTGTACTAAGGCTTCCTCTGTTGTTTTTTATTAGGTGTAAATGTAACATTTAAAAGCAAGTTAAATGTATCCCTTCTTTTATACCATAACCTCCTTGTCTTAATATCTCCACCATCATTACTGGGTGGGGTATTTTGTCTCTACAATCTTAAAATAACACATTCCTAGGAAACATATGCTCCCTGCTGGATAAAGGGATAAACCAAAAACAAACAAAAAAGATTAATAAATATTTAAATACAGTATAGATCAGATGTACAGAACATAAAGCAACAAACCAGAAACTGCAGAAGAGAACTAAGTGCTTCTGAAACAGATGAGATTTCACACTTAAACAGGTGCCATCAGACGACAATAGCAAACAATTTACACAGCGTGTTCAAACAGCATTCTGGGAGTTTAGAGGCAAGACACAGTAACAATTGAAAGCATAACTGATTCAGCTCAAGCCTTTAAAATAAATTGGACCTTGAAAATGTATAAAATTAACAGGTTTAAAACAAACTATGATTGCAATAAATAAGCACAAAGAAAAAGTTGAGCACTACAATTTTATATGTAGTATAAAAAAACAACAAGAAGAAAAAGAAAAAAAAATACTAGAAATATCCTGGAACTGCAAGAATCATTGAGAAAGATAAATTCAATAGACACAACATGCCTCCTTAATACACAAACCAATTTCACTACAGTGCTTTGTATTTCAGAATCTAACATCAGTTTATAGACAAGCCAGTGCGCCTGATGGACTGGAAGCTGATAGGAAAGTTTTGCATAAGTTGTATTGAATCCTGGAGCTGCTTTCATAGTGTGGTTGCTGTGTTCACTTCTTCTCTGGGGATGCTCAACAGTGGCTTTGACACTTTATTAAATAAAACCTCTGTAAAGTTTCAGTAATAATTAAGACTTAAATTACTTCAAATGTCAAATCTGACCTGTTTAACACACCACAGAACCCATAAAGTTTCATACCAACCTCAATCAATCTTTATTTAATAATATTTTGCAATCGGTTCACAATTGGGGGTTGGAGAAGTTTTGGGTGGACGTCTAATTACCCATTTAATAGCAAATTTAGAGCTCATACCGTATATTGTACTTACCATGTCATATTCACTAGGAGCTCCCATTGTAGGAGTGGAGGCAGGTCCTCTATGTTCCTCCGTCATTCTCTCTCTCTCAGGTTCATCTCAAGATGCAGTTCTTAGACTATTAAAAATAATACAGTGTAATATCAGGGACACCTTTTAAATATCAGAATTCTTCAGCTCTTCTTTTGCTAAAGTATGAAAAAAGACTTCCCACTAAATGTTTCTTCATAACACAGCCGTAATATTTCTATAATGGTGCAATTGCAAATCTTTTTAGGTGTGCACAGTTAAATAACGTATCAGTGTAAAGAAGTTAAAATAATAACAGAAAAATTAAATAAGAACATGGCACAAAAAATACTGAAAAAGTTAGAGTTTCACTGGGAGATAGTTTGAACAACTAAACAAATCTAGCTAACTTGTTTAATTAAAGGTCATGTCACATTAGGTGGTTGGCAGTTGGCTGCATGCTTCAGTGAAGCCAGCTGTGTAATGTTACATGTTTAGCGACTCACTCCAAATAGCACGCGGCTCACTCCAATAAAGTCAAACCGGTTGGATTTTGTCTTTAGCTGTAGGGGCAGGTCTGTGTGCATGAGAGCTGACAGCCAATGAATGCTCACCTGGAAGTACAAATGCAGTAATAAAGATTGAGAAACATGGGGGGGCTTCATCTGTGTGATGTCTTGTGTTTTATGTAACATGTCACAATAGAAAAAAAAAACTAAAGTCCTGAGATTGTGGCTGAACTTGCTGTACTAGTTATCTTTTTTGTATCTTCAGGCAACATGTTATTGGCTGTCAGAAAAAGTAGCAAGCACAACTGTGTTTAGAAGATCGGCACCTAATCGTTAAATGAGACGTGACCAGCTATTTTCAGTCATTTAAACTGACTTGATCCTGCAGCACAATCAGCAGCTGCGGACTGCAAATCCCATGACTAGAAGCTGCATAATGTGACAAGGGTCTGTTCCATTTCTTTTCATGATAGTAATGGAGGTGGTGACCAAACAAGTGCATGAAGGATTGCCATGGGAGCTCTTGTATGCTGATGATCTTGTTTTAATGACAAAAAAATGATGTAAAATTAAATATTCAATTATTAGATACTCAAATGGAAAGCTAGTTTGAAAGTTAAATGCTATTCTGTTTGCAGCCGGTGAATTATCATTCAATTGGGCTCTTTGTGTTGGTGGCATTTCCCAGTATTTAATTGCAGGGATAGTTGTAAGTGGTGGATCAATGTGATTTTAACAAAAAGTATTTATTGACCTCCTCTTTCTCCCAAATGAGATAGTGGTATCTGAAATGCTTCATCATATTTGCATGAACTGTGTCCAAATGCATAATGAACAAACAGACAAAAAGATATAGTGATAGTGAATTACTGGAATTAGTTTAGGACCTCTTTTATGGACGTTTTGTACCACTGATTTGTTGTTCTTGTGCTATATTCTGGTGCCAAAAATTGAACACATAATTCCAGATGTGACTGCACTGTGTTACTTCTTCTTCTTCTTGCCACAGTGGATCATCTTCTTCCATATCTTTCTGTCCTCTGCATCTTGCTCTGTCACACCCATCACCTGCATGTCTTCTCTCACCACATCCATAAACCTTCTCTTAGGCCTTCCTCTTTTTATCTTCCCTGGCAGCTCTATCCTTAGCATCCTTTTCCCAATATACCCAGCATCTCTCCTCTGCACATGTCCAAACAAACGCAATCTTGCCTCTTTGACTTTGTGTCCCAATTGTCCAACCTGAGTTGACCCTCTAATGTACTCATTCCTAATCCTTGTCACACCCAGTGCAAATCTTAGCATCTTTAACTCTGCCACCTCCAGCTCTGTCTCCTGCTTTCTGGTCAGTGCTACCATCTCCAACCCATATAACATAGCGGGTCTCACTACCATCCTGTAGACCTTCCCTTTCACTCTTGCTGATACCCGTCTGTCACAAATCACTCCTGACACTCTTCTCCATCCACTCCACTCTGCCTGCACTCTCTTCTTCACCCTTCTTCCACACTCACACTGAGTTACTGTCCTATAATAATGTAATTCTCCCCCATCCCCCCTGCAAAGACATGCCACTTAAGAGACCAATGCAAATCTGAAAATGTTAGCCATCAAAATAACAATCATACAGCAATACAACTAACATAACAAAGGCCAAACCTAATGTGTTTAAACTGGAATAAGGTAATAACCTTGTCCAAGTAACTGAGTTTTCCCTGGATGTGAAAGTAATCCTTTGGTTCAGCAGGCTGGTCATTCACTTTTCTGCTTCTCTTGGTGGACAACAGAGTAAGTCTCTGTGAGCTTGAGCTGGACAGGTGTGCACTAACAATAACTCATTAACTTGAAATTTTCATGGAGGTACAGAGTGTTCTGCTTATCCGATTTTAAAGGAAGACTGCTTTCAGGGAAGTTTTTAAAATACTGTATTTCTATACTAGAACAAATAGTACCTAAGGGTGAGAGTCTTTTAATGTGTCATTCAAGCAATAAAGGTAAAGGAAAAACAATGGGAACTAATATAATGTGCTTGTCAGCATTTTGAGTAAAAATAAAAAATACAGAAAGAATATGGAATGTAGTTAATATTCTTAAAGGTGCACCTTTCCACTTTGCATAATCATAGTTAGCCTACTCTCCTATGTTCTTTGGCTCTAGTGTCATTGTCCTAGAAATGTACTCTTTTAACACTTAATCATCTCCTGTATTTGGGTCAGGACAGCTACTTACCTCACAAGGATCTCAGGATCTATATTCTTTAGGGAGTGACTTTTTCCCCCCATCAGAGTGATAAATATTTCTGTATTAACATTATCCTCTTGTCCTTGTTATTGACTGAGTGCCAGGACACTGATCACATGGATATAACTAATTAACAGTACGCAAAACCGCTGCTTAGAATGCAATGGAGGATTAAAAATGTGATGAGTTAAAAATTTTGGGCCAAAATATCATAACTTTTTGGTTTCACCTTAAACTCTGGTCTCATTTATGTTAATAGGTCATGTGGAAAGACATAATGAGGGTAAAATTGTGACAACTGAAAATGTGTTAATTAGTCACAGATAAAGTAATAAACTCTCCAGGAGACTGGAAATTATATGGATGACATTTAGATGAGTCCCTGTGTTGGGTTCCTCATTAAATTCTCATCAATCAAGTCAACTAAACTTATATTCTATACTCTTGTCTAAAGCCATACTCTATCTGGGGCCCGAGTTGCCTCGAAAGCTTGCATATTGTAATCTTTTTAGTTAGCAAATAAAAGGTGTCATTTTGCTTGGCTTTTCTCTACATCTAAATTCAGAACTCTTTTTCTTCCAACACAGGAAAGCTAGGACTTTGAACTTATTATGATCGCATGAGGTACATTTTTGATGAAGCTAGATATTGAAAACATACAGTAAATGTCATTAAACTGTAAGGGATCCAAAACCATGTATTGCTTTTGTGTTGTTTTTCATAATCCTCTGCACAAAGCCAGAACGTCTCCTGTTAGGTCTGTTAGATTCCTCATTAGTTTTGTCTAATTCCACTGGATAAAGTGCAAATTTGTATGTTGTTATGAATAGATTATCTGATATTGCACATGCTTTAACCCCTTAAAAGTCCCCAAAATTCACTGCAACATAGAAATAAATTACTGACAAACATTGTGATAAACTGCTAAGATATGTAATGTGGATCAGCAGGTATGATTGTCTGCTGTAGGCTTTAAGTTTGCAGATGATAACAAACCAGGTGAAATGGCAGATAATGTAGAGTTGGATAAATTGCTACAGAGGAACCTGGACCTGGGGGGGATGGAGCTTGATGGCCAAAGTCTCCAGGACTTTGAACAAATCTGAAGTACTTGTACTACTACTATTGTACTATTGTATTGCATTCCTGAGGTGGCAATGACAGATTGGCCATCTAGATCTGCAATCAGGATTACTTGTGTCCTGTTCTGTGTATTGTATTGTATTTATCACATTTTTTGACAACCATTGCACACCCAACCTACCTGGAAAGGGTTCTCTCTCTGAATTGCCTTTCCCAAAATTTCTTCCATTTTTTTTCCTCCAAGAGTTTTTGGAAATTTTTTTCTTGGCTTCTTAGGGAGTCAAGGCTGGGGAATGTCAAAAAATAGGACCTGTTAAAGCCCACTCCTTGTGTTATTTTGGGCTATACAAAAATAAATTGTTGTTGTTGTGGACAACATACAGGCTTGAGCAGATTTTGGGAAAATGAAATTTAATGTATGCAAAAGTAAAGTACTACATGTAAGAAATAGAAATGTTAAATTTGATTACACAATGGGACGCCTGAAATTTGAAAGTATGCCTTATGAGAAAGACTCAACAGTCATATTGGTCTCATCACTACCTACATCCAGACAGTGTACAGAAGCAATAAAGAAGGCTAACAGGATTTTGGGTTATATATGGCTATATGAGGAATACAAGTGAAAGAGAGGTTATACTTAGGTTATATAACATAATGTTGAGGCCTCACTTGGTGTACTATGTTCAGTTTTGGTCTCCATATTACAAAAAAAAAGGATATAGTAACACTAGAGAAATTCCAGAAAAGAGCAACCAGGCTGATTCCAGGAATAAGATGTACGAGTTATAAGGAGAGATTGAAGGAGTTGAAACTTTTCAGTTTAAGCAAACAGAGGTGACACAAAAGTGTTTAACACTAGAATCCTTGAAGCCTATGAAAAAACTCGTAATCCTGGCTCACCTTAAATCCCTTTGCACCTCTCCATCAGTGTCTTTTGTTTTGTAAATGTGTCAATCAGCACAAGCAGTAAGTAGCCTGCTGTCCCATCTCCCACCTTGACAGAGCTCAACACAGGCAAAAAGTTCTCCCAGCTCAAGCTAAGGCTTCTTATCTGTGTGTGAGGTTCTTGGAGTTGTATCTTTATATATAATATGCTTCTGTGGCTGTCCATTTGTCAGTCCTATATTTTAAATCACCTGTAGCTCGCAAACCATGTGACCTATTGACCTGAAATTTGGTACACATATACAATGTGATGTCCACTATCCACTTTCAGGTTGATAATTGACCTCCAAGGCTATTCCTCTTTTTATTTTATTTTATTGTAGAATCAATTCTCTGCAAAGGCCAGCAGGGCGGCCGTGCAGCACATGCATATGCCATGCTCATCCCTGCCACCTGTGCCCTCACTTCCTCTACCTCTTTATATCCTAAATCATTCTTGAGGCAGATTGAAGACTTAGGTGCCAGCTTAAGTGAAAAATTAAAGAAAATGTACCACGCAATTGCCACACAAACACTGACTTAAAAGATGCTGACGAAAGAAGAGAAGAAGCGGGCCGCTAGGGTGGAGAAAAGAAGAGCTGCTCAGGATGCAGCAAGCACATCAACCTCTGAGCAAATGAATCCTAAACGTACAGAGAAAGAGTATTAAAACTATGAATGATCAAATCAAGTGTATTCACTGCACGTTATCATGCAGTGCACCTTTATTGGTAGGTGTTGTGATGTGAGATTTTGCATATAACTTGATAAATATTTTCTATATCTTTATTTGTAATTTAGGCAAAGCAATGTAATTTAGTGTTTACCTAACCCCCCCCCTTTTTTTTACGACTGAGTCTCTTTGCATTTTACGACAGAGTTGGGAAGAGGATGTGTCTTAAACCAGTTTGGCGAGTGTTTCTTTGCTAAAGTCTTTCTACCCTTGCAAGTAGACAACCAAGACAACTTAATTTTGTTGCACCGACAAAATGACAATGTTGGATCTCAGGCTGGTTGCACCAGTCTCAATGGGGCACCTCTGCTGTTGACTTAAGTCTACTTTCATTTTCCATTTCTTACCTGGGCCAAGATCGAACTTGCCCAGTATGTGGCAGCTTTCTATGATGACACTCCTGAAGACACAAACTAAAGCAGTTGCTTCTACTGGATCTGAGGATTGGTATTAACCATGTATCTTAGTGGGTCACACAGTCTTTGCCAGATTTCTAAGTACCTCGTCAAAGTATAATCTGAATCATTCTTGTGCTAAGGCAGTTTTACATCAAGATAAGATGTGTTGCAGGCTGTCTCTAGCATGTTCACAACACATATGTCATTTTACTTATCAGATACCTTTATCCAACAAATTTATTGTTACTTCTTTACTCTGTGTCTAGTGCTTGCATACTTGCTTCCAGAACTTCTAGCTCTGTTATTTCCAAATTACTGTAAACCTCCTTAGTAATCTGCGTAGCTTCTGGGCGGTTATAAATTTTGTCACATGTGTAAATGTTTCTATATACTGTATTAGTTTGATCTTAATACTGCTATAATAACCAACTTATGCTAACTAACCACCTTAAGCACTTGAGGATAAATGGCATCTGGTCCTGGTGATTTGTTAGAAGTTGGCATATTTAATCTAAACAGCACTTCTCCCTCCACAACTTAGAAATCAATGCATGCCTCAATGCCAGTCCCTGTAGCTACTGGGAGGTTATTGACTTCTTCACACATTTATACATAAGAACAATTCAAATTCAACGTATTTACTGTTTCACTGTCTGTATACTGTATTTTAATTCCCCTTTACCAATCCAAATAGTCTCCACCTCCTCCTTGACCATTTTTCTGCTCCTGAAATATTGAAAGAATCTCTGTGGATCATCATTTGCACTGTCTACAATATTTCTGCCAAAGCAAATTATCTTAATCCAAAATGCTTCTGCAAGAATTATTACAAGAACAAGAAAATATGAACACATAACTCCAGTTCTTAAATCTTTACACAAGTGCAGATTTCAAAATCCTCCTTTTAACAAATAAAGCCTTCAATGGCCAAGGTCCGGCTTACTTGTCTGAACTTATCATAACTTACAAACCAGAGCGTACATTAAGATCTCAAGATACCGGTCTGCATATGATTCCAACGATTAATAAAATAACAGCTTTTAGTTACAGGGCCCCTAAACTGTGGAATGGTCCGCCTGCTACTATAAGAGATGCCTCTTCGGTCTCAGCTTTTAAATCCTGGCTGAAGACTCACTGCTTCAGTTTAGCATATCCTGACTAGAGCTGCTGATTTACTGTACAGACTGTTGTCAGTCATTAGTACTAAAACATAAGTAATATGATAGTTATAATTTGTTACTAACCCTCACTTATTCTGTTTCTCTTCTTGGTACTCAAATGTGGCACTTGTTACCAGTGCCCACCTGCCAGGTTGTTTTGCCTGCTTAAGGTAAAGTCATCTCTGATGGAGGATCACAGGAATCATAGGGTAGAGGGGTCCTTTCATCGGATTGGCTGGCCCAGCACTATCTCAGCTGTGGAATGGCCAATAGGGAGAGGCAGCTTGATGGCTGAGGTCTCCAGGACCCTAAATGAATCTAAATCCTATTATGTGATATCATCTACTGTAAAATTCTGCTCTGCACTTTTAATATTTTATGTTACTATTATACTGTATTGAGGATTACTTATGTTCTGTTCTGTGTATTGTATTGTATTGTATTGACCCCCTTTTTTTGAGACCCACTGCACGTCCAACCTACCTGGAAAGGAATCTCTTTTTGAACGCCTTTCCTAAGGGTTCTTCCATTTTTTCCCTACAAGGGTTTTTTTTGGGAGTTTTTCTTTGTCTTGTTAGAGAATCAAGGCTGGGGGGCTGTCAAAAGGCAGGGCCTGTTAAAGCCCATTGCGGCACTTCTTGTGTGATTTTGGGCTATACAAAAATAAATTGTATTGTATTGTGTTGTATCTTTCCATATATCATTTGTAACAGTTGCATAGTCCTACAGTTAGTACTTGTTATTCATTTTTAACTTCCTGGTGAAGTGTAAGTGTCTTTACTGGTGCTTTATGTGAACAATGATAGGAGGACACCTAGAAATAAGCCATTAAGTTGCTGGTTTTCTTTATGTGCAAGTCTGTTCTCCTAAATGAGGTGTTGGGGTTTGTTACATTCTTCTTTGCCCACAGATTCACCTTGTTTTATAACCATGAGTGATTGGATCATTTTCAAAGACAATCTGATTGCCAGTAATTCACATCAACAAAAATATAATGCCATCAATTTTGCAATAAAGTTAGAAGTAGTAAATATTATTGTTATGAGCTCAACTAATATGTGAGTAGTCTATTAATTTTATGTAAATGCAGCATACGATAGTATGCATTCTGTAGGAAAAGAAAAGGTTGTATGCCAGAGGTCATCTACTTTAATTAAAAGACAAGTGTCTGTGGCTATCATTCCAAAAGATGGTGCATCACAAATATTTTTAGCAATAAAAAGCATTTGATCTCTCATTCCAAATAACACTGCTTTTATGAATCATACCAAATGGCATATAACAGGGATATACACCTTAATTGGTGCACTACAAACATTAACACTGAAGTTTACATTCATTAATTAGATTTCATCCCTTAGATGGTAGCACATCCAGTGACTCTATATCCAAGTTCAACTTTTACATGTCATCCTCTGTTCAATCTTTCATTTATAAAGCAATTTAATCCTTGAAAAGCCTGCAGGTAGTTGGGGGCCAATGTCATCATCATTTGGTGCATGACAGTCAATATTTAACCAAACATCTTCAAAATTGATGCACATTCACAGACAGTGGGATAACATGGAAACTCCACAAACTTGATTTAGTGTATTTTTACTTTAGTGTGTTTTTTATGTTATGTCTTAGTTAAAAAAAAAAAATCTCTTAGGAAAAAATGACACTAAATAATTATTGAAGTTGTTATGACACAAGGAAGTTAGCCAGCAAGTATTTTAATTGCAATCATCTCTGAAACAGATAGTTTTGATTTTATACAGATCATCTTGCATAGTTTCCATTACACAAGTGTTCCAAAAATGTATTGAACACCCATGTTTACAGCAGTTTAAACACATCAAATCCTGTCTTTTGAGCGTGTGACTTCCTTTTAAGTTTTTTTTTTCCAGTATGCAACTAAACTAATTTTGAACTCAATAAACCACATTTTTAAAACATTTCCTTTTAATGTTACTATCTAAGCTGCTAATATATAATAACAGATGAAAGCATCACATTATTTTTAAAGTACCATTATTACTTGCAGGATAATTTTTGTGTTTAACTGCATTGGATAAGGAATAGACCAAAAGCAGCAGGCAACCACAAGGAGATCATTTGTAAGTTTCAACCTGCTTCTTTATTGAGCCATTCCTGGTAAAGGCTTCCAAGAAACACAAAGCATGTTGCATGCTTTTCTGATCTGGAACCTCGAAAGAAGTAAAAAATCTCAGAAGTAATTATCTATCAAAATGGACCTTCTATTAATTGAATATAGCCTGTGTGAAGCACATTCAAAGAAACATGATGCTGGACATAGTAAATCATGATATAGTTGGAAAAATGTGGTATACAAAAGGGTTTTATTAAGAAGCGTGCTGATTATGGTTCATTCACCCACATGGAATAATTTTTTTTAACAGTTTCCCCTATTCTCTTTAAATACTTCTAGTACATGACATTTTGCAAAGTTTTCTGGAGCAATTAGGAACTTCAACCTCACCAGTATCACAGTTTCATTCTAATATACTGTACAGTTCCTTTTCGATATCCGAAAATTGCTTCTGTAAATAACTCTTAGCAAAGCTAGTAGAGAAATCTCAGTTTCAGGTCAAAACCAGCTCGTTTATGGGAAGTGATAACATATCAGGACAAATCCTAAAGTGCTGTTCCAGACTTGTTTTTATTTTTTTTTTTATCTGGTTTTTAAGCTCTGGTATTGATCATGATTTCTTGAAACATTCACTATCTCAGTTCATAAGATTTCCAAGATAAGTAGTCTTCACTTCCATTCCATTTAAATGCATTAATCTTTCGGAAAACCACATCTTAATTAGACAGACTAAGCCATTTCAAGATAACTGCCACTTTTTTCTATGCAAAGAGAAGTC
The DNA here is from genome assembly GCA_026402145.1 of Polypterus bichir lapradei. Classification (NCBI taxonomy): domain Eukaryota; kingdom Metazoa; phylum Chordata; class Cladistia; order Polypteriformes; family Polypteridae; genus Polypterus; species Polypterus bichir. The sequence goes on from JANRMT010062791.1 coordinate 247,985,785, forward strand.
AATTTGATGCAATTTGTCTGATCCTTTCTTAAGCACAGTTCCAAAATACAGGTGTTATTCTTGGATTTTTCTATAGAATTGTATCCTTTGTAATATAAAATGATTTATAGATTAAACAACTTTAACACTGTGATAACCTCTTACCCACTTGTTTCAGGAACTTCTGGCTCTATCATTTCCAAATTACTGTAAAAATCCTTCATAATCCCTGCAGCTGCTGAGGTTATCAATTTCATCACATGTGTAAATGTCTTTATGTTTTAGTTTGAAATTGCTACCTCAAGAACTAACCTATATAACAAACCACTGTAAGCTCTTGAAGATAAATGGTATCTGATCCTGGTGATTTGTTAGATTTCAGCATATTTAAGCTAAGCAGCACTTCTCTCTCTACAACTTCCAAATCACTACATGTCTCCTTGGCAGTCCCTGTAACTACTGGGAGGTTATTGACTTATTCACACATTTAAACATAAGAAATATTCAAGTTCAGAGTATTTGCTGTTTTACTGTCTGTATATTTTTATTCCCCTTTACATTTCTTAATACTCTTTACTGAAATATTGAAAGAATCGCTGTGATTCATTATTTGCCTTTTCAACAGTACTTCTCCCAAAGCAAGTTATCTTTCCATATATCACTTGTAACAGTTGCTCTCATAAGTCCTACAGTTAGTACTGACGTTACTTGCCTTTTATTTTTAACTCTTTGCTTCCTGTTGAAGTGCAAGTGTCTTATCAATGCTTTATGTGAACAATGATAGAGAGACCTCTAGGAATAAGAAATTAATAGCTGGTTTTCTTTATGTGCAAGTCAATGTTTTTGAGTGAGGAGTTGGGGTTTCTTACACACTTCTTTGCCCACATTTTCACCTTGTTGTATAACCCACCAGGAGTGATAACTACCACGTTTTTTTTGCACAAAAACAAGTCTATCCACTGCACTGATGGCTGTCTCACATAATGTCTGCTCTTTTCCTAAGTCCATTTCCAATATACAAGTACTATTCTTGTATTTGTTTAGTGTTCTATTCATTATAATATATAACAATTCATGGACTGAATAACTTTGACACAAATTTGTCTAATTCATTCTGAATATTACATTTAGTAGTAAAAGTTGGTCACGGATAGTTAGGGTAAATAACACTTTTTCAAAATGCATTCAGAAGGACACAAGCCTCCTTCAGGTTTGCAGTTTGTCTCCCAGGTTATTTACATTGTATACCAGGAAGCTCAAGTTGGGGAATGATCATGTTTCCATTATCAAGTATAATATTAAGTTGACACGATGGTGATATCTGGGGAAATTATGAGGACTGTTTTATGAATTAGTGCTATAATAACTACCATTCTCTAAAAGTAAAAAAAAAAAATTTCATTTTCAGAGAGCAGAATCTGTTGTCAAGTACAAGAGCAGTGACCAATCTATGACCAATCTACGAGTGCACATGGGGAGGCCAGGGAAGGTCTCTGTCTTGGTTTCCATTACCACCTGCAGAATGGAGGAATACAAGCCAAAAGAGTACTTGTTGTACTGCTTATTTTTATCTCTGTTGATACAACAGAGCTGAAAATATTATATGCTTTCTTAACAACCTTGAACCTGGCCTGCGCCACCTCCACCTACTCAAAGCTTCATGATGCTCCAACAATGATGGATGGATTAAAAGGCAGAATTCTAAGTGAACATCATCATCAAGCCTTTCCGTGAGAATCCTAAATCCAAAGAGGACTGTTTCATTTATGTTAGGTAGAATGCCCAGAGGGGACTGGGCGGTCTCATGGTCTGGAATCCCTACAGATTTTATTTTTTTTTCTCCAGCTGTCTGGAGTTTTTTTGTTTTTTTCTGTCCCCCCCTGGCCATTGGACCTTACTCTTATTCGATGTTAATTAATGCTGATTTATTTTGTTTTCTTATTGTGTCTTTTATTTTTCTATTCTTTATTATGTAAAGCACTTTGAGCTACTGTTTGTATGAAAATGTGCTATATAAATAAATGTTGTTGTTGTTGTAAATTATCTTTTACGATTCTACTTACTAGGGTGTTGTACCGTGTTAGCCATTTTGAATGTAGTGAAAAGTCAAGCAAAATGACACCTTTTATTGGCTAACTAAAAAGATTACAAGATGCAAGCTTCTGAGGCAACTAAGGCCGCTTCTTTAGGCAAGATGTAATACAAATACAGTAATCCTTCTCTATATCGCGCTTCGACTTTCGCGGCTTCACTCTGTCGCAGATTTTATATGTAAGCCTATCTAAATATATAACGCAGACTTTTCGCTGCTTCGCGGGTTCTGCGGACAATGGGTCTTTTTACTTCCGGTACATGCTTCCTCAGTTGGTTTGCCCAGTTGATTTCATACAAGGGATGCTATTGGCGGATGGCTGAGAAGCTAACCAATCAAAGCATGCAGTTAAGTTCCTGTGTGCTGACTGGCTCAGCGACGGAGCGTCGAATTCGATTCCGCAGCGTTAACCAGGAAGTCTCATCTCGCTCATTCAGCATCAAAGTGCTTCGCCGTGTAAAGAGTTAACTTTTGTGCTCTTTTGTGTTTATCTTTGTGCATAGTCAAGCCCTTCGTTATGGCTCCAAAAGGATCTGCTCCTGATACTGCTTCAGGGGCCGTGCCCAAGCACAACGGAAGATGCTAGCGATTGCCGAAAAGGTCAGGTTTTGGATATGTTGAAGGAAGGGAAAAGCTACACCACTGTAGGCCGCCATTACAGCATCATTGAGTCCACGATTCTTTTTATTTAAAAAGGAGGAAAAGAATATAAGATCTATGGCCGCAGTGTTCTTTTAACCAGGGCGCAAAACGAGTTGTAAGTGGACATAATAAGGCGGTAGTCCAGATGGAATCTGCTTTAGGGATTTGGATTGAAGACTGCCAGAAAAAGAACAACGGCAGTGCTACACAATCGCCTGAAGTGGCTCCTTTAGAAGGGCTGTAATGCTCTCCTTTGTTGTGCAGTAAAATTAAACTTATTGTTATCAGACAAGTCGTCATGTCATTGTTGGTGAGTAACCATAATTAATTTTCTACTTACAGTGCTTAGTACATGTACGTACGTTTAGTGTCACTGTACACACATTTACTGTATACAATTTTTCTTGCATTATACGCATTTATTGCTGGTGGCCTGTATATCGTAATGTCTATAACATATGTGATATCAGAGATGCTCGATATCTTTAAAATAATATTTAGGTTTTACTGTACATAAACAGTGTGTTTACATACATATCTTCAATTAATCTTACCTAATATCTAAAAGAATACAAAGGGTTTATGCTGTATAACTGTGCAGGAAATATTTATAAACAGTGTGGGTGAGTTTATAAGGGCTTAAAATATATAAAAATAACCATACAAACATATGGTTTCTACTTTGTGGATTTTCACCTATCGCGGGGGATTCTGGAACGCAACTCCCGCGATCGAGGAGGGATTACTGTATTGGAGTTCCCTGTGTTTATATAAACAATAGGACAAGAAACAACATTGGTAAATCTTTAAGTGAGAAATCTTAAATGTAAAAAATTAATGGACTCCTTCAGACTAGGGTTCATTTAACAAGAGAGAAGAACAATGTATGGTCAAGATCTTTGGATAAAATAACTGTCTAACAAAGTCTGGTAAATGGGAGCATCAGTAAGGACCTGAACACAGTAAACATCTCAAAAGCATGTCCGAATCATTTGAGGGGGCTCCTTTTTATCTGGAGAAGCAGCACTTCTGCTCCGAGATCATGCCATAGTACTGAGTCACTCACCCTTTCACAATAAATGAGCAAGAGCTAATACCCAATCTGTGATATTTGAAATTAGGATTTCATTTCCAAGGATAGGGATGTACACTAACGTGTAAATGGAAAAGCAGGTCCAACAACTAATTCTGCATTATCAGCACATCTGTCTAAACTAACACAAATGTTCAAGTCAAAGCAGCTTTGTTGTAATTCTATCACCTTAACACACATCCATCTTCAAGTTAAAAATGATAATGTGATAATCAGCTATGAACAAACAATAGTGTGGAAAAATCTGCCTTATGTGACACTTGGTAATAAGGAGTGGTGTCAGGGTTGGGATAAACCAGTCTGTAAAGAATGTAAGTAACACTACCTACATGATCCTCTTTAGCTGTCAAAAAGGCTAACACTAATTGCCTTAAGGCATCTCTAGTTATATACTGTGCCTTTTCACATTGTAATATTACACAATTAGAAACACTTGTTAAAAACATATACATATCTTTCATTTGAACTTATGTTTAAAAAAAAAACATACATACTTGAAGCACCTTTCATTGAGCTTTGGCTAAGTGTACTTTACTTTACTGACAATGTCTCCTATGTATTTGTACAGTAGGATTATCTGGCCTGGTGCTTTTTATTAAAAGTTAGTGTGGATTTTATTTTAGCTATATTGCACTGGTAAATATGTAAAGTGCTCTCTGCCTGTTGGTCGGAAATATGCTATATAAAAATTAATTGAATTAAGCTGACACGAGTTTGCAGGTATGATCCCTTGTTGTTGCTACGTTTACTTAATGAACAAGAAAGAGCAAATTACGTTTCATTGTGTTAATTTAATATAACAAGTTTAACAGCTGGAATCAACAGCAGACTGTGTAATGTAAAGCAGGCTGTGCAGTTTAATTGATTCTGTTTTTTTTTAAATAAAGTTCACAGGCATCATTGCTATTTATTTTGTCATTAGGTTAACTGTCTTTATTTTTGATAATGAACAACTGAGATGTATTTTAATTATGCTAAGTCGCTCTCACAAATTCAGTATTTCACACCCATGTCAGCTTTCTCAGGACACCAGTCTTCTTTTATGTCAGCTCTACCTTATAGACAATAAGATGATTTTTCAACAAGGCTTCAATGTACAGCACATTAATATGGCTCCAAATTTGGGGGGATTGGAATGTATTTTCCAGTTTAGTTGTTATTCAATTACTTCCGCCCCTGCATCCAATTTTTACCAGGCTAATTTAGAGTCACTGAGTAACTTGACATGAAGAAAGACTGGAGTATGCAGACAGTTTCCTAGCCGCAGTAATGTTGTATAACAGAATAAAATAGTGTCCCAGCCCTAGTGTTCTAGAACTGTGAGGCAATTTTTAAAAAGTCTGAATTAACATAAACCACACTAATTCAGAGTGTTCATAAGAAATGTAATGATTACTTCATGAGGTACATAATAAACAAATTAAATTAAAATACTTGAAACATTAAAATGTGTGCTTTAATTTAAATATTTAAAGTCTTAATATTCTCTGTTGTAATATCCATCCATTATCTAACCCGCTACATCCTAACTACAGGGAGAAATATGTAATTTATCACCCTCTGATAAATGTCCATGGAGAGCTAGATCCTTAGTAAAGGATCAAAAATCAAAATGAACATTATATTTGTAATTACTGACCCTGATATTAGTTAAATGACACTCCACATACTCATGTTTAAATTGTTTATTTTAAAACTTGTGGATGTGGAGAAGGCTAGGACAACAGCTAAAGAATCATATTATCATTTTCGTGATCAGCAACCTTGAGATAGCATAAAACAACACTCCACATGACTCCAATTACCACTCCTCATTTTTCAAAGGTTTAAATTTCCTTTTGAGAAGGACTAGGCTGTTTTACCGTGTTAGTCATTATGAATGTAGTGAGAAGTCAAGCAGGAGTCATTTTGCTTGACTTCTCACTACTTTTGAGAAAGATTAACTTTGACCTCTCATATCCTGTTGAGACTAGGAACCCCCGGGGTTAGTTGATATGGCTTGTACAACTTCATGTCCTTCTAATCATTTTAGCCAAAGACACCTATTGATTTACTCTTCATCAGTTTCCTGCACAACATAAGGTCCAAGATGCCCTCAAATTGAGGATTTTTTTTTCTAGTCTAGAGGGCCAACAAAAGCTTAACATTTTGCAAATTTAGAATATTAGAAAGATATAGAGGAGAAGAGGCCATTCAGCCTAACAAAGCTCGCCAGCCGCATCCACTTAATTCTTCTGAAATAACATCAGGTCTAGTTTTGAAAGTCCCTAAAGTCTTACTGTCTACCACACTACTTGGTAGCTTATTCCAAGTGTCTATTGTTCTCCGTGTAAAGAAAAACTTCCTAATGTTTGCGCAAAATTTACCCTTTACAAGTTTCCAACTGTGTCCCCGTGTTCTTGATGAACTCATTTTAAAATAACAGGTTAGACATCAAGACAAATTGAATGATATGTCAAATGTCAGGAGGTGTGATCAAGAAAAACTGAAGTTATCTTAAACCATTCATAAGTAATTTTTACGAACACAGTTTTTGCAAAGCCAATGTAATAATACACTATAAAGCTGAATGTGTGTGTTTGCATGGTCTTGTATTCAAATCACACTACCGAAACTATCCCTATCAAATTTTGCAGAAATTCACAATTTTTACAGGTAAAAGCCATAGGATATCTTTCATTCCAACGCTTAGCTGGTATCACCAACATAGGCAGCACCAAGAACACCTACTTACATTTGTCCATTATACAAAAAAATAGTTTAAACAATCTCTTCCAAATTTTGCACAGATTCCTTCTTTTTTCAGAGGCACACCACAGTCTGTGTTTTGTTCTGAACTTTAGTTATTGCCCTCAAGCCAGGCAGTACCAGGTGTCCCTGCTAGTCTTTCATATAAATGGCTGCTTCTTGTGAGTTAACTCACACTATAGGCTGGAGATAAATGATAAGTTGCTCACTGAATGAGACTGGAGTTACAGGAGGAGTGAGTTTGTATTTTGTGAATAAGCAGACTGAGTTAGTGACTAGATACTGTAGTAGGGCCTGCAACAGCAACAGCTAGGCTATTGTGTCTTTATTTAATTTATTGCTTTGTGATTTTTCTCTGTTTTTGCCACTTTTACTTCCAGCTGACATTACCTCTAGGTGGTGCTTTGTTATGGTATAAAAAAATAGAAGTGCACATTGTCACACATGTTTGCTTGGGAGACAAAAGCTTACCTACTGCTAATTTCACCCCCAAGTTAATTGTTGGTGCTTTGTCCCAACAGTTCTCCTCCTTTCTCTCTTACAGACCAGACAATCAGCAGTCCCAGAGACATCACTCCTGGGTCACGGTTTCCTGGCCCAGCCACTTCCAGGTCTGTTTCTGTCTGAAGGGGCACTGCCACCATTTTGAGTCATTCTTGTATTTGACTCCACTCTGAAAAGACCTCTTGATAAATTGGATATCTTTTTATTGTTTTTTCCACCAGTTATACTGGGTTTGCCTTTGAGGTACCCCAGCACCTTACCTTGTCTTGCTTCCTATTTTACAATATAAATAATTTTTATTGTGGCTTGTCTAACCAAGATTAAAATCACACACTAGGCTTTTTTGTATTGTCCTATGTGATGTCTTTCATGGCCAGTTTCTTTAACACTTTATTTAGCCCTACATGAAATAATTAAGGATTTGTTATGTATATGTCTATTACTCTGTAGCCATTACACCAATAAGCTTAGACATTCAGGGTGGAAAAGCATTAACTTTGTAGATGGAAAGTAAGTAAGGATCTGTATTACTGAGGGAGATGGAGCCTTGACAGTCACAGAGACAACATAATGCAGAGCTTAGTAAAATTACTGTGACTCTAGGAATTACTCTTGTGTTCCTCCCCATTAGCTTTAGAAGGTAGGCGGTGTGGCACTTTCAATGAAATACAAATTCAATTGATAAGTAAAAATACAAAGTCCATATTCATGTCCACACTGAAGTAGCAAAGTGAAAGGAAAACAAAAATAGAAAGACATCCCAAAATAATTGAACAACAAACATTAACATATAATACTCAAAAAATTCTGCTTATAAATTGTAAGCAAAGAATTGTTTAAAAGCAGTGTTAAGCTGTTTGTTGTTTGTATTCGTTCTTACTTTGATCTAGTTTCTTTGTCTAGTTGTGAAATGTGCCATTCTTTTACCTACTGTTACCAGCATGAACTCCGGCATCATTAGAACTTTGAATGAATTTCACAATCCATATGTAAGTACTGCTTCTAATAATTAAAGGATAAGTTCTGCATTTTTTAATTCTTCACAATCAGAGTATATATTAGTTTGCCTTATGAACCACTCTTGTGTTTTATAATGGAGTCAATGGGTGTCGGGGTCCCTTTGTAAAGAAAAGCCTTAAAATATACCAAATACTTCTACTTTGAAGTACCAAGGGTTTCAGTTTAAGGAAACACGCCTTCTTCATTTATGTTGCATGCTTGTCACAAAAAAATAAACTGAAAATAATACATTTTATCAGAGATTTTCAGTACAGTTTTCTCGAGGCAAGGATACATTCCTTGCTCATTTGTCTACTTGTAGTGGCCCTGCAGTTTAGAGCTGATTACCATCCTCTACTCTTGAATTTTGACAAAAGTTGACATCAGCCCTGAAAGGGTTAATTGTTTGAGAAAAACACAATTAAAAAAACACAACTTTAAAAATAAAAATAAATTAACAAACAATAAAGACTCACTAATGCCCTTGTCTTGAGGTCTTGTATGCAGGTTATCATTCAGTTGACGATCGGAACCAACCAACTTTATTTAATTTGAAAAGCAACAGGGGCACGTTGCTGCTTAAACATAAAGAATGCTGACAGTTGCCTGCTATATACTAACTGCACGGGATCCTAGAATGTATTGAAATCGTCAGAACTACACTGGGCATCTCTCTGGTATGAGGATTCGTGTTAGGAGGTTTCCTTTTGCCAGTGTGCTGGCCTCGCTTGCGTATCCCCGACTCTATGTCTCACTTCCGGGCCGGACAGACACACACACTTGCACGCGTGGAACTCTATTTAATTTGAAAAGCAACAGGAGTCCTTTGGTGCTCATACATAAAGAATGGTGGCAGTCACCTCCAGTTTGCCCTCTGGTGGCCATTCTGAGTGTCAACTGGATGATAACATGCATACAAGACCGTGAGATCAGGAGGGGGTGGGTTAGGGCTAATTTCACCCTACAGTATTTTTAGTCGACTATTGAAAAACATGTGTACCAAGTTTCATGAAAATTGCTCCAGCTGTTCGGACGTGATGCTGGAACATACATGCACACATTGACTTTTATATATATAGATTACCCTGGAGCAAGGTGCACGCAAAGGGGCAGCATAGTGAAAAGAGCACACATCAGTTTCATTGCACTCTGTACACATAACCATAAATCTGAACTAAACTGATTACACTCAATTGTACTTTTAATAAAAGCCTTACATTTTTAACACTAGAATTACCAGAGCCTACGAAAAAACTCGTAGGTCCGTTCCACCTTAAATCGCTTCTTAAAACCGTTCTCACCTCTCCGCCAGCGTCTTTTGTTAATCTAAATGTGCTGATAAAAGAAAAGCTGCAAGTAGCCGGCTATTCCATCCCCCCAACGACTTAGAACGTGCACAAACTTCTCCCAGCTCATGCCTTGATTATCTGGGAGTGAAGTGGAGTTTTAGAGTGGAAATAATAGATCGTTATTTGGAATACACGCATTTTTATTTTTATTTTATTTTATTGTAGAATCAACTCTGGGCCGCAGGGCGGCCGTGCGGCGCATGCGTACGGGCACCGTTCTCATCTCTACCACCTTTGCCATCACTTCCTCTACCTCTTCATATCTTAAATCATTCTTGAGGCATATTGAAGACTTAAGTGCCAGCTTAAGTGAAAAATTAAAGAAAATGTACTAAGTAATTGCAACACAAACACTAAGTTAATTAGTTTAAACGCGAAAAGATGCAGATGAAAGAAGAGAAGAACTGGGCTGCTAGGGTGAAGAAAAGAAGAGCTACTCAGGAAGCAGCAAATGCATCAACCTCTGAGCAAATGAATGCTAAATGTACAGAGAAAGAGGATGAAAACTATGAATACTCAAGTCAAGTGTATTCACTGCACTATACCGTGCAGTACGCCATTACTTGTCAAAAATAATATAGGGCAGCAAGATGGCGCTGTGGTAGTCCTGCGGTCTTGCAGTGAACGAGACTAAGATTCGAGTCTGTGTGAAACTTCCATGTTCTCTCCAAGTGCACATGCAGATTTGTTGGATTGGCATTGCTAAAGTGGCCTGTGTGGATGTGTAAGTGCTCACCCTGCAATGGACTGGCGCCCTGTACAGGGATGGATCATGTTTTGCATCCAATGCTTGCTGGCATAGGCTCCAGCTACCCCATGACTCTGCCATGGATAAAAAGATTACAAAAAAGGATGAATGAATCAATGGATGTCTGTATCATTTTTTCAGATCTTATCATTTGATTAGCATGCTATGTGTGTGTTCAGTATTCTTTTTCGCTGAAGCATACACGTATATTATCAATGTAGTAGGCAATATGTTTTTGCAAAATAAAGAAGTAACTTTCTATTTAGTCAAAGAATGAAAACAATCGTAAGTATGACTTTTTCATAATTATTGTCTAGTTGTGTACAGATTAGATTCAGTAGTTCACATCTGGGCCTTAGCATTTAATAATATCAATAAAAGTGCTTGGTGATGACTTTCCAAGGTGAATCCACACCCCTGGGCCCTGAGAAGGACTGGTGGACACATATCCCCACTCATTCACCTACAACACTCTGATATACATTAATACTGCATTCATTTGCTGTCCAGAGTTCCTCCAACTTTGGATATTTCATATTTCCACTTCAGTGCGTTTCCAGTAGATTTTTGGGAGATGCAGATCACGCAGCACGGCAGCAGCAGCAATCCAGCAGCTGACTGAGCAAAGAGGAGGTAAAAAAAAAACTGCATTTGTTTCCCATTGTATCACCGTTTAAGAGGGGGTTTCGGAGGAGTGACCGTGTCTACTTGGGGTGCATTCAGCCTCCTCTTCACAATGTGAGCAGCAGAGAAGCGAAGTGGCTGGTGCATAGCGCAGGCCTAGGGGGTTGGCAAGTGAAGCAAACAAGGGGGAACCCCCTAGTTCAACTATAAAAATGCCTTTGCCGGCTGACCAGGTTCTTTTTTTTATTTTTTGCCAGTGTTATGTCACAACTCAAAGAATTCAGGTAGGTTTGCTTTCCCTGAATTTGTAGGGTGTTCACATAAGATTTCTGACTTGAAATTTTAGATTTTCTAGCAGTCCAATACCACTTGAATAAGGCATAAATCAGTAATTAACCTAATGATTGTCTGTAGCACCTCCTTTTAACTGCACTTTGCACACGGTCTGTTATTCATGATGGGCAGGGCAAGGGAAACAAAAGACTCTTTCTAAACTTGTTTGTTTTAGCACTGTTTACTGGTGCAATTGTAAAAGCCTCCAGCTGAATTCCTGTTTCTGTGCTTTTCACCAGCTGATTATGTATTTTAGAGTCTGTTTTGTTTAGCACCTTCTTGGACACTTTTGCTTGTGGATTGGTTGCCTTTTCAGTTTTTGACCTTGTGCCCATGTTTTGGAATAATCTCTTTATATAAAATAATTTGTTTTATGTTATACTTCTCATCCTGTCTCAATATACACATCCACAAGTGCATGCTAAGCCTGCCAAATTCAGCAGAGTGCCAGCTTAGTCACTGCCATCTCAGCACAACTATGGCTAAAGAAGCACCTGTTTAAGAGGAAGACCTGTTTAAGCACGCTCTCATGCAATTATCTTTTCTCTGTTTTGTCACCGATTAAATGAGGTTACCCACTGACACCCCAACTTTTCTTCAGGCTTAATGTTTCTTTTATTTGCTTTCTGCATGTGAGCATCGAAATCATGTGCATTTTAACTACAAGTCGTACAAATGATCAACCTGCTTGTGTAGGGGATATCACTTTGGTCTCAGAATTTAAATCCAGTTTGAAGTCTCACAACTTTAGTCTATCAAACCCTTGTTAGAGCTACTAATTAAGTTGTTCTTATTGCAACTGCATTTCAGTGTTCATTTTTATTATAATCAAAGTTTAACAAACTGGATCATATTGTACAACAATGTGGCGAAGAAAGAGTGGACTCTTGGCAGAGATGAGTGGAGCTCTGATGGTCGCAAAGGACCCTGGACTCCTCTGAGCTTTGTTTTTGCTCCACAATAGTTTTAACCATAGGTTTTTCTTTTTTTTATTATTTCCTCAATGTTATGTTGGCTATATGTTTTGTAACCTGGGTGTAAGAGCCATTTGCTAGTTATTTAAGTTATATTAAATGTTTGCCTAAATATTAGTGCATAATCTATAGGAGGTTCTTATGACCCCCACAAGTTGAATTGAATTGGTATATTCTAACTACTTCTTGCCCCTCTGACTATAGAATAGTCTCAGTTAGTGACCTGCCTTGCCATGTGTAAGGCATGGAGGGCACATGGTTTAAAACCGTGCCTTAAGTTCTCTATGAACGTTAACATGCTTTATTAAATGTGCATTGCCATATGTTATAACGTATTGAAAATGAGGTAAGGCTTCTTTAAGTAAGGAAACAACTAAAGTTTGACAAGAAAAGCTAAGTTTACAGAAGTAACATTTTTTCACATTTTTTTTTTTTGGCTTTTATTCTTTTTCTTTTTTCTTGTGTTGACTACTTGCTTTGAATTTTAACTAAATCTTTTAAAAATAACTTTTGGACTGAGATATTTCTTTCAGCACGCATTTTATCTGTGCTTGGTCCTGCCTTACTCACCTGCAGCTACACTGAGACTTCTATTTGGAATACTTTGTTTGCATTTTAATCAGCGATATTGATTTCCATGTATTATTTATTTAACTATATGTTTATGAATGTAAATTTTCCATACCAACTTAATGTTGTGAGCCTATACACATTAAAAATTTTATCACTTTGAGCCTGTACTTAAAGAGTTGAACAATACTGTATCTATCCATCAATTCCCTGAATCCATTAAATGGCTGATACTTTATTATGTACTTAGCTGGCTGACGTCTTTATTGAAGACAAATTTATAACATTTGCGATACAATTGGTTATATTCCATCCAACCATCCATAATCCAACCCGCTATATATCCTAACTACAAGGTCACGGGGGTCTGCTGGAGCCAATCCCAGCCAACAGGGGGCGCAAGGCAGGAAACAAACCCCAGGCAGGGCGCTAGCCCACTGTAGATTGGTTATATTTCTTTTGTTTATTTATTTGGACCACAGGCAGTAAAGTGACTTGGTCATGGTCATCCAGTGTCAGTAGCAGGGAATATCCAAACATTCTCTCAAAATAGCCAAAGCCTTTCAACTTAAATAAAACCCATCAATGCAGTGTGACTGCTGCACAAAAAATTTATATACAAAATGTTAACAAGAATTTAATGAAAAATCAAAGGACAAAGAAACTTTTACCTCATTATGTTGAGCTGGATAAACACACATCCTATGTCAAAGTATATGTGGCTTGGTGAATCCTACTGTAAACTATCTGACTTTAATAGGAGAGCCTGCCACATAAAAAACAAATAAAAAATGGGTGTGGAGACAGTGGATCTGCCTATAATGACTCCAGCTCACTTACACAACTGCTTTCATAACCATTAAATGACGAGACAAGACAAACTGAAATTAAGCAACCATTGGGATAATTAAGGAACAAACACTAACATAAATAGTTAACCAAAACTGGAAGAGTTGCAAAAATTCATAGACAGTCATAAGTAGAGCTTATTAGGTTGATTATTGTGAATACTAGTGTAGCAGGACTGATAATGACTGCCTTGGAAATCTAATAGGTTACTGTTTTAATGTAGTATGTGCACATTCTAAGAAGTTAATGCATACAGCCTACACAAGACTTTTAGTTAGCTTATGAAACTTCTGTAATGACAAGTGAAATGTAATTAAAGAGAAATTAAAAATGACAAATATGAAAATAAAAACTGGCATAAAATTCAAGGTACATAAATTGTTATTGGTAATAAAAAATAAAATAATCTAAGAAATAATTCTAGTTATCCGCAATATACAGATTGCGCTATGAAAATGGCTCTAAATTTGAGGGAGGGTTTATAAACAAATAGTGTACAATACAAATGGATACATGACATTTGTTAATGTTGATGACCATTAATAAAAAGGATAAAATGATACTGGAATTAGATGAACCGTGTGCAGCACAAATCAGAACGTTTTCATTTACAAAGTTATACTGACTTGTTTTTGTACAGTTTTGCATAGGAATGCGCATTGCAGGGCCATCGGCTGATAATTATGGTCTCAGTACTGGAGTTAAGATTAAACATTTTTTTATCAATGTTACTTACCCAATTTATTAGGGCCACAAAGAGTTGGACACTATCCTGGCAGGAAAAAGCATAAAGCATTAACTTATAATTGATGGGCATACTTCGGCTCACACATGGAAAAATTTAAAAACACATTTTTTTGAGTATTTTGATTTTCTGTATGTATTCCAAAGATGCTTGCATTAGGTTAACTGACTGCTCTAAACTGGCTACACCATTAAAATCTTGAAAGTAGTGCTGTGAATGGGCCACATCCTTTACCCAGTTAAATTACATGGGAAGGATCTTGTAAGTTTGTAGCATCTAAATTGACGTTCAATGTTATCGCCAAATTCGAAGAGGTCCATTGACAAGCCACCTTTAAGATGTGTTCAGACTGCCCTGCAAGTTGTATCTTTTATGTAAAGAATCAGCTAGCTAAAAAAGGCAAGCCCTAGAAACAAAACCAGCGTGGCCCCAAGTTTGAGAAGCTGGCTTAATGACTTGTACAGGCCAAACAAAATTCATAAAATACTATACTATACATACTTTAAAAAAGATGTCTGAAAAGAGAAATTTTAAGAAAGAAATCTCTAAATATGAAATCACAAAACAAACCATTAAAACAAAGCAGAGAGTTTATAAACAAGAAAACATCCAAGTAAGTACTTACAAAATCAAAAACACAAAGGAAAACCCAAACATAAACAGGAGCTAATGTTTTGGTGACTAGCTTATGGTCTTTTAAAAAGGCATTACATAAATAAAATGTATTATTATTATTATTATTATTATTATATTAGGACTGGTGGCGATATCATAGTTGGAGCTTCAGGATCTTATCCCCACAAGGATGATAAATAAAATTAACATAGATAATTAACGTAAGATAATACACAATGACTCATAATCAAGACAATATTATAAAATTACAAAATAACACAACAGAGAAAGAAAAGTAATACAAAAACTTACTTCATAACATAAAATGCAAAAGAACACATAAAAACAACAAAAAAAAAGCAATTAAATAGAAAATGAACTAAAGTGAGAGATGTTTCCCTGGTTAAATCATGACAGCATGTACAGTTACATTTTAATTGTGTTATTATTTTTTTAATCTTTATTTTTAAGACATTACTGCTCCAGCTTTGTGTGTTCTGTCTTCAGTCATGGTCAACACCATTTGGAACAACTGCAGTCATAATGTTATTAATGACTGCCCTCCATTGCTCTAATATGATTGCCAAAACAAGTAAAGATGTTATGCCACTCCATAAAAAATGTTAGGCAAAAAGGAATAGGTCTAGGAGATGAACCGTAAGGTCAAAACCAGGAAATCAAACTCCTAAATAAATCCTTATCTAAAAACCAAAGTGGAGGAGAAAGCCAAAGTCAAAAGTCACAATTCTGCACCAAAAAATTAAAGTTTGATTTAAGAGTCATTTGATGTTTTATCTACAATCTTGGATACCAAAGCACTTATGGCTCTGGCTTATTAACTGGTGCAGTACTTGTGGCACAACTGGCAACTACAGTGGCTTTACAGAATGGTGCCTGCTGTGAGAATAAAGATGATAATGCAAATATTTACAAAATCAAATGGTAATATAAATTAAAAAACAGCTAAATCAAAATGTATAGGACAAATGATTAAGCCAAAAAAATCCCTGATGCTTACAATTACAGAAAATGTGTAAAAGAAGTCAGGAAAAAAAATATTTCATCCATAAAAAAATGAACAGAAAATAAAAACCTAAGAGATAAGTGAAGTGACCATACAAATGCTATATAAGATGGTGGCACACTCTTCTGTACATTCCAAAAATCTGGATATCCTAAAAATCCTTGGCATTTAGCTACAAAAAAGATCATGTAGGGAATTAAAACCTTACATGGTTTGTTGAATTTTTGCTCTTGTGTTGATCTCTGACATTTAAGTTGGTTTCCGTATTTGTTTTGCAGACTGCTGCCTATTCATGATGTTTTCACTCTTTAATCTTTGCTTTTTAGAGACCAAAAATCAGAGCAGAAAATGTGTAAACATATAAAGCAGATCACTAGGAAATGTCAAGGTATATACACATATCAACGACCACGACAAGCTATCTAACTTGACACTTGAGTTTTCCAATGTGTTTACATTTTTTTATTAAAACCAACAAGTTACATAAAGGGTGGCACGGTGTCGCAGTGGTAGCGCTGCTGCCTCACAGTAAGGAGACCTGGGTTTGCTTCCTGGGTCCGCCCTGCGTGGAATTTGCATGTTCTCACCGTGTCTGTGTGAGTTACCTCCAGGTGCTCCGGTTTCCTCCCACAGTCCAAAGACATGCAGGTTAGGTGCATTGGCAATTCTGAATTGTCCCCAGCATGTACTTGGTGCATGTGTGTGTGTCCTGCAGTGGGCTGGCACCCTGCCCAGAATTTGTTCCTGCCTTGTGCCCTGTGTTGGCTGGGATTGACTCCAGCAGACCCCCGTGACCCTGTGTTAGAATATAGCGGGTTGGATAATGGATGGATGGAAGTTATATAAAGCAACATAGACTCATAGAACATACAGCAGCATGCACTCATAGAAGCAATACAGAATATATACAGTATAATACAGCATATATACATTGAGTTCCAAAATACTAACTATAGTATAACTACTAAACATATCTATCAGAAAAAAATAAAAACCTTCCCACCCTAGAAAGCTACCTGTATGAGAGTTTGGGTGCTCTCATTAAACAATTGTGAGTTTCTATGAGCTTTAATTACTTTTTTTGTAAGGGGAGCTACTGTATTCAGAGCCTCTCTCAAGGCCACATTATCTATATAATAAAAGCCCAGCGCGGTGTCCGCGTCCGGGTCTGCATTCCTTTTGGCTGTATAGCCGCCCCGTAGAAAAGCCCCAGTCCGTCCCCTCT
This sequence comes from Polypterus bichir lapradei, assembly GCA_026402145.1. Classification (NCBI taxonomy): domain Eukaryota; kingdom Metazoa; phylum Chordata; class Cladistia; order Polypteriformes; family Polypteridae; genus Polypterus; species Polypterus bichir. The sequence goes on from JANRMT010062791.1 coordinate 248,002,898, forward strand.
CAGAATTCCTGCAGATTACGCCGTGATTGCGAAAGAAAGAGGCAAAAGCGTGCCAATGAGACACCCGACGACAGGTCCTTACGATTGCAAAACAACCGTAATATACAGAAACGTACGGTCTTGCAAGAAACTCCGAGTGAACGCTCTGAAACTGACACTCACCACTCACAGACATTACCGCAACGATGCGTCTCCACGGTACATCGTTCAGGGATTGCACTTCGTCCATTTCAGGAAGTTCATGTGCCGGAACACTTCTGTGGCGAAATGACTGAACGATGTCAATTTTGTGGTTCGAAAAATTTCCGTGATGACAAACCGAAAGACGGCAGATTTAATTCATGTTGTCACAAAGGGAATGTAGTGTTACCAGCTGTGCGTACACACCCTCTTATACAACGTTTACTTTCTAATACACATCAGCATTCCCAAAACTTTAAAGATCACATACGTTCCTATAATAGCGCCTTAGCCTTTGCCTCGATGGGGGCATTGTGGTGCGATGAAGGACCCAGTTCACGACTGGAAGCCGCGTTTAAACAGGGAGTCCTTCAACTGTGGTCATCCAACGCGCAGCGTAGCGCACGCGCCAAGTTGCTAGTAATATAATAATAACTGATCTAAATTGTTTTCTACTATTACACTTGACTTACTCAAAATACCTACAAATTGTGAAGTAGAACTGCTGTGTAGATGTTACGCTGTCTTTATTTTATTCTGTAAATAGGATAAATAGGTAAGTTGCAGAACCAATAAAACATAACTAAGTAGTGAGCAGAAATAACTTAATCTAATGGAGTGATATTTACAGTACATTTTTTGTGATTCATCATATATACAGTATTAAAACAGCATTCAAGTAAACTCCTAGCATGCTACTTTACAATAGCATGAATTAATTTCTGCCAAATTCTAAAATAGTCTTGAACTGTTCCTTTGAGAGAGAATTTCATTTTTTGCAATTTAATATAAAGCATTATTTCCCCAGTGAGTTACTGTATGGTGATTAGTAGTCTTCTAATTAAGCACGATGGGTCTTCACAATCATGACATACATTAATTAGGTACAGGAAATTCTGCACTTATTTTTACAAATAACCAAAAAAGTTCCTGTTCGTATGTTTTAATATGAGGTCTATGGGACACTGGTACAAACACAGAAATAAAACCTTAAGACTTACTGAATGCATACATTTTCAAGTCAAGAATATTCTCGATAATTCTCGACTTTAACCTCTCTTGTTCATTATGATTTTGGTATATAGTCACATACCATGTTTCTGGATAGTCAGCTTTTGTTCGCCTGTCTTTCAGCACAGGACTACCTATTTGATTATAGGGGTGGACTATCCTGTCAAATGCAATATATCAATTCCATTGCCACCTATAATCTCACCAAAATCATAACATGTATGTGCACGAGACAACATATTTCAATATTTCCATCTCCTTCTGATTAAAGATCAGAGGAGAAAAAGAGAGAAACAAAATTGGAGTGGCAAAAGGAGGAAGACATGCATCCTGAAGTTTTCACATCATTTGACATTGTTTAGCATGGGTCATTATAATGTTCCATTCTGTGAGAAATGTTATGATGTGTTAACAAAGATTAAAATTTTTTTATTGGCTACCACATAAAGTACATGGGATAAGTATCATATAAAAGTATTATGCGTCTAGTTTTCCTTTACCCATTTTGATACTTTTCTTTTTGACTTTTAATTGTGTTATTCTAGCTTGTAATTATCCTGCTCCACTTCGGAGGCTCAAGTTTTCAGTATTTTTGGCCTTTTGGTTAAATGGCTTGTTTTAGTTTTAGGATTTTTGTATTTGGGTATTTTTTTAAATTACTTATCCAATCTTCTTAACTGCATTGTGTAATATATTATTCGTATTACTATTTTCTATCAATAAATGATTTCAATTTAGATCCAACGTGTTTGGAATTCATGGTTTCCTTTTCTTTCTAACAGTTACGTTAATGAACTCTGAAAAAAATCTGAGTAGATCTCCATAAAGAGAATTTTGTCCAGTTTGAGATAAAGTAAAACTTAACTTTTTCACTGAGTTACATAAGGTAGGTGAGGAGATTTTAAGTTGACAGACGAGATTAGACAGGAGTCCCCAAGGGCTATGATGTTTGCTGATGACATTGTGATCTGTAGCGATAGTAGGGAGTAGGTTGAGGAGACCCTGGAAAGGTGGAGATATGCTCTACAGGGTAGTCCAGATCTAATTATGCAGATCCAGATCGTCTGG
>JANRMT010062791.1:248005166-248020203 GCA_026402145.1 Polypterus bichir lapradei
TAGAGAGGAGAGGAATGAAGGTCAGTAGGAACAAGACAGAATACATGCGTGTAAATGAGAAGAAGGTTAGATAAGTGGTGAGGATGCAGGGAGTAGAGTTGGCAAAGGTAGATGAATTTAAATACTTGGGATCAACAGTACAGAGTACTGCTAGTTATATAAATAATAACAATAATAATAATAATTAGAATTATTATAGCTGAACTAGGGTGTTGTACCGTATTATCCATTATGAATGTAGTGAGAAGTCAAGCAAAATGACACTTTTTATTGGCTAACTAAAAAAATTACAATATACAAGCATTAGAGACAACTCAGGCCCCTTGTTCAGGTACATCTGTCATTTTGCTTGACTTCTCACTGTAGCTGAACAGAATTAGTTTTCATATAAATGTTATGGTATAGGATGGCACAACAGGTATTTCATAGATATTTCATTTTCTTTGTGTAAAAACCATTGAAAGCAGCACATTCCCAAAAATATTCAACCTAGTGATGTGATGACATCACTCAAAGGTTGGCTCTATCTCTGAGTACATTTCAGGTAATGTTAGTCAAGTTATATATGGTCATTTTTAGTTGGCTTGACTTTTCCGTCACTCCCTAAGATCATCAAAGGGTACATTTCTTAAAATTTGTTAATTTATACTGGAGATGTTTAGATGAACGAGGCAGTATCATCTCAGCAGTTAATTAGTTAAAAGTCGAGGAAGGCTAGATGGGTTACATTTGGGAATTTTTTAAATTTGTAAACAGACAAAAAGTATTGCTGGAAGACTGAATTTGAATAATAACAGCTCGAAGCCTGCAAATACATTATCAGAACAGAGATTGAGTGACTTTCATAGATTGAATAATGCATAAGTTAATCTGTAGTTGAAATAAGTATTTAAAATGCCCGGCTTGTCTGCATTAAAATTTGCCGTTCATTGGTGCTATATGTTTAGTAAATGGTAAGCCACTGGATTCATAGTAAATTGGATGAAATTAGCGCTCACTAGAGCACAGAGCACAGTGCACAGAGAGAAGTTTGGGCAAGATTTCCTTTCCATGACTTCCACAGTAAACTTACTGTGTAATCCTGAGCAACTTAGTTAAACAGCCAGTTATCAAGGTGTAAAATTAAGTATAAAAGTATCAGATCAAAGTATCATATTAACACTTCCAGTGTTATCTCTTAACATAAGATGCATTTTCCCATTAGCTAATTTTACAATGTCAGTCTTTAGATATATAATATAGACAGCCGATAAATGTATTTCCACTATATTGACCATCAAACCTCACTGTACACAGGCTACCACAATGTTTCTTTCTTTTTTTTTTTTTTTAAAGAAGAGCTGTATTTTTTTTTTAATAGAGTGATTTTCTCTCTCGCTCTGCTTATATTTGCAACTAGCAAGGCATGAAATTACTTAGATATTATCAACAAATTAATAATTATTTTTGATTGAGTAATTTTTTTAACTTGAACATCCTTATCAACATTTTACACAAGAAAATGAATTCAAATTGCATATGCGTCTTAAATTAAAAATATTCAGTGCATGTATTCTAGTTATTTGGTGATCAGTAACAAGCACATGGTAAACGTTAAGATTTCCCCTGCTTCAAGGACCAGCTTTACACTGGCTTACTAAATATTCAGTCGCAGAATTTCACTACAACATAATAACACTTTTCAAAGGGGTCAGCACTGAAGGCTCCCTTTTCTGTTCTTTTGAAAGGAAGATGCAAATATTATGCTATAGGCTGTGATTCCAGTAGCATCTCATTTGCTTTGTACAGTAAAATAAATACATTATCATTAGAAACTTACATTCTATGAAAAAAAAATATTTTCAATTAAGTCTGATGGTTATGTAATTCTCATGGAAGATAATTTAATAATGGTAGCAGCATTAGATTCCAAAAGTGTAAAGTATGATGCAGGTAAGTAGTGCTGTTTTTAAAGGTAACTTCTTCTTGAATTCAGGATCCTGGATTCAAAGCAAATTACTGGACATTGCCTGTGTGACTTTTGCACCTTCTTTCTGTGTCAACATGGAGTCTTTTTCCAGGTACTTCAGCCTTCTTCACACAACCCCTAACATGCCCTGGTTAGGTTAATTGTCAGTGGCAACCGTTTGGCACTACTCCCCATCTGCAGCACTGTTTTGCAAAAATTAAATGAGTAGAAAACTCAAGTAAGAGATTTAATGTATTGTCACCTCAGTCATAATTAAATTTTTCCAATTTCCCATGAATTGTCCTCATGTAGAAAAATAGTTCTCTTCTGAGTAAGTGAAATTTTCTTGATGTCTGTTTTTGGGTTGCCAGAGCAGGCTCTTCGACTCCACTGTTCTTGGACTACCGTTGCTCAGTGGCACATGCAAAATACAAATCAGTGCTAACTGTATGGAAAAGGTAGGAATGAATGTAAAATGAAAGAAGAGTGTTGTTTTGTGGAAATAATTGTCACTCACTCCTTAGTGGATTTTACTGAACACAATAGAGGTGTACAGACTGGGAAAGTGAATGTTTTTTTTTATTTTAAATATGTTGGTGTGGATTTAATAATTGTGTTAGATATAGCTTTTGAAGCGTATTCCAACACAGGGGAATGTTACATTCAAAATTTGTTTTTTATCTCTGATGCTATACTTCTAGTTTAACTCTTTGAGGGCTGAATATTTTTTCTGAAAAACTCAATTTTCTGAAACACACACAATGCACTGCTTTCACACATAAATCAACATAAAACGCCTGTTGCTGGGTGCTGTGGCTGCTGTTGGAGCCTGTTCAGCATGTCTGGCAGCAGTGGCTGTGCAGGGGCGGCTCGATGGCCAGCAGGAATGCATGGCAGGCCAGCTACCTCTTTGTCTTCGCACAGCAGCAGCAGACGCAATTTGGTTTGTACCTCTGGTCATCATAAGTGGTGGTCCTCCTAGGCGAACACTGCTGTAGGTGCATCAGCTACATGAACGTGTTCAGCACCATGTTCAGCTGGGGACTGATAGACTGATGCTGGTACCTAACTTTTGTTTTCGATGTCCATCTCCAGATCACTTGCATCAAACTGTAAAATGTCAGAGTCCAATTTAGCGATAACATGTACAACGTCCATGGAGTATTTAGCTTTGCACATTTGTGTTAGTCTCGCCAGTAGTCTATGCCATTTTAGAGGTTGTTTGCTCTTCAATACTCATGCACATGCAGGGAATTGAGGACAAATCAACAAAGCTACGTAACTTTCCTTCAACCAAAGAGATTCAAACTAAAACATAAGGATGAGTTTTGTCGCAGTTTACAGTCCATTACCATCCTCTACCCCAGAATTTTGACAAAAGTCCTGAAAGAGTTAAATAAAACAGTAATGTCAGTCCATGTTACATTGCAAACCTCTATACAAGGCTAGCTGCGATTATGTACACAACGATCCCAGTTCCACTGCTGAACAATCAACAAAAGTTAATATTAACATTGGTGTAGCTGTCTTCATCCATTAATATACTTTCTGAGGTTAGGAAGGAGCAAAAGTAAAACACAAACCAGTCCTGGACTGAATGCCACAACATATACAGTGCCTATAAAAACTTCTCACTGTTTTCACATTTTACTACTATATAACACTGAATCATAGTGGAATTCATTTGATACTGATGAAGAGATAAAGAATCCTTAATGTCAAAGTGAAAAGCAGGTCTCTGCAAAGTTATCTAAATTAATTACAATTATAAAACACAAAATAATTGCACAGTATATATTCATATGCATCCCTGTATTTCACTGGACACATTTATGTATAGCTATCATTTAACATAACCACACAAACAGTTACAAACTGAGAATTAAACTAGAGTCCCTGAAGCTTATAGGTTTGAATTCAAGGTACCATGCAACTTGTTTCAAAATATTATGATTTGCATGTAGTGCTACAGGTGAGGATTCATTAGTGTATTATATGGCCTGAGCATAATGTCCCTCAATTTATATTCGAGAGTTTTTCTGTATGGCCTAGTATTGTATTTGCCTTTTTAATAGTCATATCATTTGGTTGTGCAGTAATAGTTTTGGTGCATTGCTTAGGTTATGAAATCCTTTCAGAGCTTACATTTTGTAGGTCAGTGTCTTCCATCTTGTACAGTATATATTATTGACGTTCCTGTTACCCACGTTAGGCACTGTGCACTTTTTTACATTAAACTGTATTTTCCAAGTGTTCGACCAATTGTGATGCTTATCCAAGTCTTTTTGAATTGTTTTTGCTGTCTCCTCAGTGTCTGTTATCACTCCAAGTTTAAGCTCAACTGTGAATTTTACAAGTATACTAACTATACCAAAATTTATGACATTAATATAAATCTGATAAAGCAACAGTCCAAGGACAGAATTCTGAAGTACTCTGCTGATGACCTCACCCCACACTTTTAAAAATATGGTTACTTATTGGCACTTTACTGGGTTATGTGTTTCCTTGTAGATCCATTGCTTGACAATGAACCAGTTCATTCTGGGAAGTGTTCTTTGCATGTGAAATAGCTTCTTTGAGCTTATATACAGTAACATTCCTAATATATGGACAAAACAGAATCCTTTAATGTATAGCAGACTACCTAGCAGGAATAACAGAGCAAGAAAACTTGAACTTCACCTGAGTTATTGTATGCAGCAAGTGTCCATTTAAAATTATGAACCCATTGGTGTTTTACAAATCTATTGTCAGTTTTTCATGGTTATTTATGGAAACTGTTATGATTCAAAATAAATAAAGGTTCATTCTGGAGACTTTATGTGAAAGGTTCTTTAAGGAACCAAAAAGGGTTCCTATATGGCATCTCTCTGAAGAGCCACTTTGGCACCTTTATTTTTCAAAGTGTATGTGATTGTCACTGTAAGGGATCTGCTCAGGTCAATGCTCCTTCTTTGTCTCTCTCTCTCTCATTGTCCTCACTGAGATGACAGAGTTGTTGAGATACAATCCTAAGATTCTAGTTTTACCACTCAGCTAGATAAGTTCCTCATTATTTAACTAACGATCTGGCTTTCTTACATTGTGATTCCACTTCCACAGCAGCTCTCTCGTCTAATATTAAAATATTTTCATTTTAGTGCATTGTGATAAAATAATCGTTTTGCTTATTAGCAGGAGCAGTGCCAGCGGAATTCTGTTATTGCCTACAGTTCATTTGGTTGTACAATACACATTTGATTCACTCAGCATATAACACTAACAATCATTTGCTTTACCCAGAATATTAGAAGATATTGAATTTCCATTCTGTGTTTAGACCCAAACATTTTCTGTGATTAAATATTTTCATGTTTAAAATCACTATTAGATTTGGGGGATACAAAAGACTGCCTCAAATCTCAAGGAAAGGATAAAAAATATAAAGTCCAGTTTGGAGACAGCCAAGGGTGACTCTAATAAAGAAAGCTAAACGACTAAACAGTACCTCCATTTGATTGACTCTCCATTTTTCTCAGTATTATTAATTGCTGTTCCATTTACCAGCACTATTCTGCTTTGATTCTGTTAGGGGAACATAAGAGCAGCTGTTATGTGTTACTAAGACACTCCTAATTACTCTTTAAATTCTGTTTTCTTATAACTGTCATCATTATGATCCACTTTGTCTGCCTTAGCAAAATATAGTTTGTTTTAATTATTCATAACTGACTGCTTTGGTGCTATGTCTATAATTTTTAAAGACTAGGAGTTTCTAAAGATTAATTTGAGCCTCATATTAACATAAAATAAATCTGTCACATTGTACATCAATTTATTGTGGGAGAGGTCATGCACTGTGTATAGTCTGATGCTCACTTTAGTTTAAACTGTGTGACATTTCTGAACTAATGAAAAGTAAAAGAAAAACTGAGCTGAAAATATGTAGAATAATTAATTTTTTGTGTGATTCTATGCTCAATTCCTTATGCTGAAGAACAAAACATTCTTTAGGACTGAATAATTAGTACAGTTTCTTTGCTTTTCACATATAGTTGGTGTTGTCCATAAGTAAATTGTATTCCCTATGCCATTACATTATTTATTCATTCATTTTCCACTGCTTACTCAAGACTGGGTTGAATGAGACCCAAATGTACCTTTCCCCAGCCACCCTTGCCAACTCATACTGTGGGATCCTAAGGCATTCCCAGGCTATCTGGGAGATATAATCGTCCCTGAGAGCCCTGGGTCTTCTCCAGGGTCTCCTCCCATCTGGTCATGCCTGTAAAACCTCCACAGGGAAACATCTGGGAGGCATCTGTATCAAATGCCAGAACCACCTCAGTTGGCTATTCTCATTACATAGGGTCAGCAGCTCTACTCCGAGCCTCTCCTGGATGTCTGCACTTCTCACACTACCTTTAAGGGAGAGCCCAGCTACCATGCGGAGAAAACTCATTTTGGCCTCTTGTACCCATGATCTCATTCTTTCAGTCATTACCCAAAGCTCATGACCATAGATGAAAGTAATGACAAAAATCAACTGGTAAATTGGGAGCTTTCCCTTCTGGCTCAGCTCCTCCTTCATCACTACACATCAATAAAAGCACTCACTGCCCCTATCTGTCCGTTGATCTCACCATCCATTTTCCCCTCACTCATAAGCAAGACCTCTGGGTACTTAAAGTCCTCCACTAGAGGCAGTTACTCATCTCCCACTGGGAGAGGACAGTCCACCTGTTTCCTACTATGGACCATGGCATCAGATTTGGAGTTGCTGATCCTCATTCCTGCTGCTTCACACTCAGTCATAAATGCATGCTGGAGTTCAAGGCCCAATGAAACCAACAGGAACACTTCATCTGCAAAAAGCAGTGAGGCAGTTTTTTTATGGCCATCAAACTGGACACCCTTCCCTCCCTATTTGTCGTGTTCCACAAGAAACCCTTAAATGTACATACAACATTCCACAATTGAGAAAACCTGTATTAGTAACAAAACATGTTAGCTTGGTTATTATGTAATGTACTGCAAAGTCCATAGAATATGAATCAGTTTAAAACTGAATAACTACATAGATAATCTCAGTGAATTCAACATATCCCCATACATCATTTTTAATTTGCATTCATGGAATGTTCAGCAAGGAAATCTCAATTCTTAGCCACTATAATGAAGACAGTGATAAAGCTGTAGTAATGGGTAATGCAGACACAAATTCCATAATCACTTAGGGGAATTATACTGTACAAATCAGCCATCCTCAAATATAAAAATAGTAATGAGTAGAAAAAATCTACTTTGATGAGACTATTCATTACATGACAGTAAATGCCAGGCATTTTTCCAAAATAACTTAGAACACAGAAATAGAAATTATAAGAAAATTCATCTGAAACTGGCTTTACCACTAGAGAGTTAGGGAAACAAAGTCCGATTTAGCAGCATCATTTGAAAGGCAGGAGCTAATCTTCGACAGGGCAGTTCAAATATCCCAGGCCTAGTTATAGCACAAACATTTTAGAATCTGGGAGCAAATCAGGGGACCAGTGATATGATGGAAGCTATTTATTAAATCTGTACATGTTTTCAGCATCTTGTTGGAACAACTATACGCCTTTTTAGGGTGTTTTTACCTCTGGGAATCTGATTCTGCCATTAGGGTTCCCCTGGCTTGGGTCCAAATGTCACAATTATATTTAGCTTGTTATTTAGTTACGTTAAAGTGAATTCCACCTTCCTAACGCTCCAATTAACTACACTCAGCCCTAAAAAGCTGAACGAAAACCCACAGTTCATTGCGTTTCGTTGTAAATGCACTTGTGGTATGGTTAGTTTGGTTGAATTTGTGATTATTCTTATGCTTTTGTGACCTTTTGCTCTGTTTTTGATTTTGCCTCTTGCTTTTCATATTGGGACTTTTTTTTGATTTTTGAATTGCCTATTTTGAAGGCATTGCCTTATGTACCTTTTTGCTTTGTGCTCCTTTGAGCTAATTTTTGTGCCACAGAGAATTTTGTATAAATATTTTTTTTTATTTGTAAAGAATCCTCATTGCCCTTATTGTGTGACTAGTTGGGGTTGACAGTTCCCCCTCTAGTCAGCACATTTTAAATATTAATTTGGACATACTGTGCTTTGGGACTATTTAGTTCAAGTGTTTGCAGCCTCCTAAGAAAAGTAATCATTTCTTTATACTTTTTTTCATGACACCATATTGGGCTTCTATTTTCTGTTATTTGATAATGCAGTTTCCATTGGGATTTCACCAGAAGTCATTGAGAGATGAGCCGCATGCGATGTCACTTGAGCAACCATTTAAAGGACTATGTCTACCTCCTTTAATTAAGCAGGACAGTTAACTCAATTAAGTATACTGAAAAAATGGAAAATGTAAAGCATACGTTATTCATTTTGTACAGAAGAACTAGTCTATAAACAAAAATGATAAAATTCCATTAGCCAGTAAATTTACATAGAACCCATCCATTATCCAACCCACTATATCCTAACTACAGGGTTATGGGGGTCTGCTGAAGTCAATCCCAGCCAACAAACCCCAAGCAGGGTGCCAGCCCACTGCAGGGCGCACACATACACCAAGCACACACTAGGGACAATTTAGGATCGCCAATCCACCTAACCTGCTTGTCTTTGGACTGTGGGAGGAAACCGGAGTACCTGGAGGAAACCCATGCAGACATGGGGAGAACATGCAAACTCCACACAGCGAACTCGGGTCTCCTAACTACGAGGCAGCAGCGCTACCCACTGCGCCACCGTGCAGCCCACATAGAGCCAAATATATATTTTATTTTTTACAAAAAAGAAACCAATTTTACATAAGAGAAAAGTGATACATTAAAAAAAAAAAAACAATTGGCAACTAATAATGAATTGCAATGAGAAACAAGTAATAGTTAAATGAATCCAAAATTAACATATTTTTAAACAAGGTTCCTATAAGTTGATAAAGATGAAAACCTCTATTAAAATTCCCATGTGAATTTACCCTAAAAATTACAAAAGTTGATAAAGTGAAACAATTGACAGATCCCAAGTGCCTGTAAACTTACCAATGGATACAATATAATAATCTTTAAAGAAAATTAATTAAAAAGCGGGGTGGAAGTGAAAATAAAAAACAAGGCGTCCTTCATTAATAAATAAAACAAATGAAAAACAGTTTGAATCTACTAAGTGAACTGGTTAGTCCTAGGTTAATGCCAAAGACATCATGAAGGTCTAGAAGAGCATTGAGTCATTACTGGGAGTTGTTTCTTTGGATTCCTGACACTTCCATGTGATACAGTGTGTTGGCCAAACATGTTTTGAGGAAAGGCCTTCTCTTCAGGGCACATCATACTAATTTTAAACTTAAAAACAATCGTAAAACAGAGTAAGCACATCACAGATAATTTATTCCTCAATCAACAAAGTAACAGAAAAGATTAAACAACTTGTTGTAGAAGGTCAGGTGTTCATTATAGTTGATCCAACTTTCTACCAAGTAATGGAAGCTGTGCAAACAACAATGAAAATGGTCATCACAGATGAATAATAACCAAATAAACGTAGACTTGCGGTGGGCTGGCGCCCTGCTCGGGGTTTGTTTCCTGCCTTGCGCCCTGTTCTGGCTGGGATTGGCTCTAGCAGTCCCCTGTGACCCTATAGTTAGGATATAGTGGGTTGGATAATGGATGGATGGATATACGTAGACTGAGTAAGAATGATGAGCTGGAAACTAATATCAGAACAAGTATTTAGAAAAATAAAGAACATGAAGAAAAAACTACTGGAAAGGACAAGCTTGGTTTACCGCTTTTAAGTAAATACTGAAAAAAAGTCTGACTGAAGGGACTTGAAACTAGCTAAAAAAGAAACTGAACAGAATAAAAGCCAAATAAAGCGGAACTTGGAAGAGGCAGATGGCATTAGATACAGAGTTTAAGTAGTAGAATTCCTGTTTACCTCACACAGTCCATACACAACACAGAGTAGTCTACAACTGTCTAAATAAAAATGAAACTAAGGGGTATATCATAGAAAAATACACCCAACCTAGTGACTTATTCAAACCAATCAGATGTAAAGCATTTAATTTAAAAGTTCAATGTGCTTCTCTATGTTACATTATGTTGTTGAAGATACCCTGACAGGGGTAGAGTTTTACCTGTCTTCAAAAGTACTTTCATGGTCAGTCTGTTTTTGGTCCATACATACCAGAATAAAACTCAGTATAGCTATTCCTGGGCCTTTAGTTGAGAGCATGCTGGGTCTTCTGAAGCGTTAAGGAGCAGCCTCTTCCCAGGTAATATTTAAAGTTCAAAGAATGACATACAGCAGGAGTACGAGTGGGCCAGTTCTTGTTGTCTACTAATAAACTGAGGGAGCATTATGTATAAAATTGTAGGCTGTATCAGCAGAGATGTAGACTATAACTCCATAGACTTATTTAAATTTAGAATGGATCTGTTAGGCTGACACTAACTAGCTCAGAACTGTATTTCATTTTACGAATGAAAGACCTTCATTTGAACAAATAAAACATAATCTAAGATCTTTGAGATGGGAGCAGGAAGATGAGTTATAAAGAGAAAAGCTGGCCAATATCAAAAGTTATCAGTTTGAAGACCTCAGTCAATTGCTAGTACATAGGGAATGAGAAAGAAAATCAGCATTATGTCACAGCAATTAGCCAGTGTGCATGCTTGGAGTTGCATTATTTCGAACTGTGTGCGTTATAAATTACACATCTTCCTTGTAAGCCATTTTGCTATTTCTTTTTTCAGTCAATTAAAAATAATATATTGAGTACAATAGTGTGCTCCAAAGACAATCCATTAATATCACTTGAGTACTGATTTTAATTTTTTTCATTTTTGACAATATCAGCTGTCTGGAAATATGAACAGCTAATCGATGTGTGATTGGGAGCCATTTTCTGGCAAAGGAAAGTAAAGTCTCTAAATGATGAATTAAGTGCATACTAATTGTCAATAAAACTTACATGTTCTGTAAATTTAGTTCACAGTCATTGAAGCTCCAAACACAGCAGGAATATCTAAAAGGGGATTTAGAATTTCATTCACACTCTGCTCTGCACACAAATGCTCTGACTAGCATTTGCTTAATGCAAGAAGATGAGAAAACAGAATATGGATATAAAATTGGAATCAATAATTTTAGAAACATACTGAAAATGGGCATTAATGCATTTTCCCTCAAAATACAAGTTAATAAATTAAAGCAATGTTTTAATTTAGGTTGCTACTTACCTTTGTATTTTAAAGGCAATTAGTTGCATGACCTTATTAAAATGCTTCAGGCAAATAAAACGTACATCTATGTATTTCACTAAAAACTCAGTCCAGCTTCATACTGACAGGTAGTAAGAAACCATCTTAGTTGCATCAGGTTGCCAGGCAGTCCTTTTCAGGGTGGAATCACTCATCTTCTCAGGTAATTTTCACCATTTAGCTCAGCATGTATATTTCTGTCATACTACAATAATATAAGAGTACCCCGTAAATAACTAGTACAACAAAGAGATGGTGCAAACACCTCTAAGCCAGCAACCGTGTCGAGATCTGACTCCATAAACTTTAAGATGTGAGGAGGAAAATCTAAACAGTAGGCCACAGTGCTTCATTTAGTGCAGCATAAATCAATATGAAACATGAGGCGACAAAAGATTTTGATAGCCAAATTCTGTCTGGTATTATGAAGAGACATGGTGGTGCAAGGAAAAATGGATTAAGATGACAAAACCTTCACTGGGAGGACTGAATATTCCAATCCCAATAGCTTCAAGGTTACATAATAACATTGACCAGCCGTTGTTCAATGAAAAGAAAAACAGTATGCCTACAACACCTCATCCTTTAACACAAACATATAAACACATATGTGTGCCAAATTCAAAACAGCCTCTTCTACAGAAGTGAGTCTTGTGAAGAAAGGCAATATTCATTTACTGGTTTTTACAGCAAGGTTTAGAAATTTAATAATTTAGCTATTTAAATTTAACATCCACGCTTAATTGTTTTTACATTCCACCTGTTTATTGTATTTTAATGTAGTGTGGATGGAGATATAAATAAATAAATGAATAATTGGAAAGACATCTACAAAAAAAGCAATGCATTTGTCCAGTTCTGCCTATCTGATCTTATTATTGTTCATGCTAGGTTCATCTGTGGAAGCCCCACCTTCTACAACATGTTTCTGAGTTTAACGACAGGTACAAGATCCACAATGTTATTTATTTCCCCATGAAATTTGATAAAATTTCCTGTCCTCTTTTTTTCATTCAGGTAGTAATTAAGCTACAAATGATCTTCAGGGACATTATTTAAGCCATAAAAATATTGTCATCACCCATAAAACATAGTCTTTCACTCCTTTCCCCAATGCATACATACAAAAATGAGCACATACCCAGGTTTGTCACTTCTTTGAACTTCATTTTTATATTCCATTTACTTTCCATGAACTTCTGTAGAAGCACTTTTTCACAAGGTTTCTGCTTTCCTTTTACCTCTGACTTCTGTCTTTCTCCCAGTTTGTGTCTATATGTACATGTGCACATGTTAGTGTATGGGGGTCTGTGTGTGAGAACATGACTTAAGTTTAATTTCTGTTGTCAAAATAACTTTAACATTTGTCACATGGTAATAATATAAATAAAGGTGACATACCAGGGGCCTCTTTACTCTTAGCTGAAATCATGAGCACATGGTTCTCTGTACAAGAACTCCTTGATCTGATTTCATCCAAGAAAATATTGAAGATGTGGATGTAATGAAGAAGATAATACAACCCAAAGTCTGATCTCTTCCTCAGATGATCAAGACATCCTTGAAAGCAGTGAAAAGGAGACGTTTATGTCTCAAAACCACCAAATAACCTGTTTCTTATCAAAATACAACAATCACCATCAAGGCAGTATATTAACACAGAATATTGTTAGGAGTAAACCTGGACTTATTACAATTTCTAATGTAGAAAACATTGCTTCCAGCACTTCTTCACACCAGCCACTGAAAAGATTACCCTGGTGATGAATAATATCAAGGGGGTAAGGAAGTGTAAAGAAGATTGGAAGAGAATGGACTACATATTGTATACCTGTATACCTACGTGTACCAGCTGGTTTTGGCTAGTGTATACACTGTAGGTCCAAAGCAGAATAAAAATTCAGTCTTTTGGATGCTGAAACTGGAATGTCAACTTGTCATGCCACAATATCTAAGAAGACTTTTCACGCTTTCTCCCAACTCATCAGATTGACAACTAAGATCTGTGACCTGTATGATGTGTAACATGCGAACTGTCAGCAGTCTGAGATGTTTGTGGGAAAATGGGTGAAGTGTCTCTTTCCCATGCACAACAAAGACAAGCAACTGGTTTGATTCAGAGGCAAAGCCTCATTTTCTTGTCTGGAATTCCTTAGTTTATTTTATGAATGGACAGTAAACAGTCTCTTACATATAACAACATGTTATATATCATGCTATCAATAAGTGAGAAGTTTCTTCTAAAGAAAAATATTGCATACAAAATAAGTCTTTATAATAGGTGGAACATGGTGTGTCATTTTCTACCCTGAAGACAATGGATGTATGTGGATTTTAAAACCAACAGGAGGCTAACTGTGGCTCTTATGAGTGCTATTTCAGCTCTGAAACTGGGAAAATGTATAATGAATCAGTGGACATTGTTTCTAGTATAGCAAAAATTTGTGAATTTTGTCTTAGGAATGTAACAGGTGGATTTTGAATGGTCCTGTTTTTTCCTTTCTGATTCAGCTTTGAGTAACTAATCTGCAGGAACGAGGTTAGAATGAGTTTATCTCAGCACTTTAGTGAAAAAGGTACACATAAAAACAACTGGGTTGTTTTTTTCTTGCCTTGTTGTAGTTGTTACAATAGAATTAATGTTGGTTTTATTTTCGAGAGAGAACGGAGATCCAACTGTGCTTCACCTTGATGTTGGTTTGAGTGACAGTACATTCAATTTTTAGAGTATAAAGCAACTGTTTCACAGTGTTGTCTCATTTCCATATCTGATTCATAGAACAAACTGTAGTAGATCAATGCATAACATGAACAGTGTTTATGCACATTTGACTCACATGCACCTTGTTATATATTATGTGTCTTTATGTTATGTGTCATGGATTCTTCGTTGTCCTGTGTTTTATGTAGCACCATGGTCCTGGAGGAACATTGTTTCGTTTCACTGTATGCTGTACTACTGTATATAGATGAAATGACAATAAACACTCTTGAATCTTGAATCTTGTTTGAAAACATTTCAGACAGATAATCTTCTCTTGCCCTGACTTTCTTAGATTCTTAAAATATGCCTAGAAATGCTGCTTTCCTAAAGGAATCATGTAACCCTTGTACTTTCTAAGAAAGCTTGCATCATGAAGAGGACTGAGACATCTGGAGGTCTTAATTCTGTCTTTATTGGTTGCCTCTATACCCCAATGCATTCAATTTAATGAGATGTGACATCACCAGAATCCTTTAAAACTAGCAATTTTTAACAGAGACACATCAACTAATATTATAAGTAGACGCAAATGTTGATTATTATCTACTATATGATTATCTATCTATTTTTGAAGACTATACATAAAGGTTTTTGTACCCTTTGCTTTTTCTCCTCATATCCTTTGACCCATAAACCTTTATGCACTATTTCATACACGTGTGATTGGGAGACAACTTGAGGGCTCATCAAGTAATAATTCCATTCTGATTCAAGGGTTGAAGCTATTGCCTAATGCTTCTTTTCCCCTCTTCTCTACAGATCTCATGACCAGCAGCATCAGTGACATTACTTTTGGGTCACAATCCTCTGACCCCGTCCCTTCTGCTCTGGCCTCCTCTTACAGGCTTCCACCGCCCTCTTGGGACAGTCTGCTTTTGTGACTCTTGTTTTGCACTTTTTGCTTTTTTTTGTCATCAATTATATGGGGTTCGCCTTCAACATGCCTCAACACTTTATAATTACTCTGTGTTTTTCTTACTATATATATGTTATAAAGTGTTTTTTATATATATATATATATATATATATATATATATATAT
>JANRMT010062791.1:248020303-248035003 GCA_026402145.1 Polypterus bichir lapradei
TCCAACTAACCTGACTTCTGCACAACACAACTGCTGGTCCCAACCCCATTGATAAAGCAAGAAATTCCACTAAATAACCCTGATAAGGCACACCTGTGAAGTGAAAACCATTTCAGGTGACTACCTGTTGAAGCTCATCGAGAGAATGCCAAGAGTGTGCAAAGCAGTAATCAGAGCAAAGGGTGGCTATTTTGAAGAAACTAGAATATAAAACATGTTTTCAGTTATTTCACCTTTTTTTGTTAAGTACATAACTCCACATGTGTTCATTCATAGTTTTGATGCCTTCAGTCATGAAAATAAAGAAAACACATTGAATGAGGAGGTGTGTCCAAACTTTTGGCCTGTACTGTACATATATATATATATATATATATGTGTGTGTATGTGTGTGTGTGTTGGCTGTTTGGCTCTGCATTGTAATACAGAGGTTAGTGTGGCTACCTCACAGCTTTAGTGAGGCTAAGTTCAAATTTCTGTCCTGGCCAGTTCTTGGTGGAGCTGGTCTACTGTTTGTATGGTTTTTGCTAGATACTTGCTAGGTTTTTCCCTCATATCCCAAAGACCTGTAAGTTTAACTGACAATTCTAGATTCAGTGTTCCCTTTTAAAGACTGCAGCCTGTCCAGGGCTGAACTCCTGCAAATTGGGACTAAAATGCAACTTAATAAAATGAGCTCATTCCCAGTCCATCTTGGCGGTGATCTCATCAGACCTGCCTCTACTGCAAAGAATCTTGATGCCATTTTTGATTCCTCCCTCTCTTTTTTTTTTTTTGTATCAGTATACTGCTGCTAGATTATGTTAATTCCCCCTTGGGATTAATAAAGTATCTATCTATCTATCTATCTATCTATCTATCTATCTATCTATCTATCTATCTATCTATCTATCTATCTATCTCTTATTCCGCCCACATAAATCACATTAAGAAACTTTCTTACTTTCACATTCGTAACATATCCCGTGTTTGCTCTTTCCTCTCCTTTTCTAATGCTGAGAAACTTGTCTATGCTTTTATCACATCCCGCATCGATTATTGTAACTCGCTGCTGGCAGGTGCCACTTCTAATCTTATATCACAGCTCCAGCTTATTCAAATCTTGGCTGTAGGAGTCCTTACTCGAACCAACAGCAGCGAGCACATCACACCCATCCTGCTCCGTCTTCACTGGCTGCCTGTGTCTTACAGAATCGAATATAAAATCCTACTAATAACCTACAAAGCCTTAAATAACCTCGCGCCAAACTACATCAGTGACCTTCTCCATCACTATGTGCCTGCCCACCCACTAAGGTCCTCTGATTCTGGCAATCTTGTTGTGCCACACACTAATCTACACTCCATGGGTGACAGGGCCTTCAGCTGTATAGCACCCAGACTCTGGAATGACCTACCGAAATTAATCAGGTCAGCTGACTCCATGAAGTCTTTTAAAAAACAACTCAAAACTCATCTGTTCAGGAAGGCTTTTAGCTCTACTTGACTTTATTACCCTTCTCTCAGTTTACCTCTCTGTCAAGATGCTCATGTAACCTGTATGTGTGTGCTAGACCATCAATTATGTTGTCTGTGAGGCTTTTCTCTGAATTTACTGTCTTAATTTTCTTTATTTATTTATTTGGTTTGTACAATGCTATATACTGTATACCCTGCCGTTCTTTCTTATATTCTGTAAGCGCCTTGAGCATGGGAAAGGTGTTATATAAATAAAATGTATTATTATTATTATTATTATTGTTCTTGACTTGTACCCAGTGTCACTGGCATCTTGCTAATTACAACCATACAACTGGTTCAAGTATGCTAAGTAGACTATAATGTGGTTTTGGAAGAGCTACATTATCTTTTTAAATTTAACTAACATCATTACTATACCATATACAAAGGACTTATGTATCAGGAAAAGCATCCAGAAAAACAGAAATTTCTACCAAGGACCATCTGATGTGCTAACACATCTTTGCACATTTTTATGATTGATTTAGTCACTTCTATTATAACAAGTTCTTAAGCTGCATTTCACTTAATAGTTAGGTAATAAGAGTTGAGTCAGGAAATGCTAATTTTGGCAAAAACATGCTTCTACTTACTGCAGCACCACGATCCATTGAATTGAAACTTTCAGCAACCTCTTATTCTCACATCTTACATCTTATAATTAATATGCCACTGGCGACCACCGCCAGGTTAAAAGTTGGTTGCTCACTTTTTAACATGCTGTGGTTAATATGCCAAGATACAAGTAAATGGTACTTTCTATAAACTGCAGTTTGAGCCTAATGACTCAATAGATTCACTTTGGGTAATACTGTTTTATTAGAGACAGTTAGAATTGTCATGAAGAAAGGTTCTATGCATTAATTGTATGTCTGCTTAATTTTATACATTACTAATTTCAAATTTATGCAATGTTTGCTCTTAGCATTGTTACAGTTTTAATGTAAAATTAGTTTAAATCAGGTTAATTTGTGAGTTCTACCTCCTTATAGTTAAGGGAGTACCATTTACTGCAGTATATTATATTAAATAAATGAGGCTTTACTTATATAAAAAATGCTCTTCCTAATTCTTTACTTATTTCAAAAAAGGAAAAATTAACATTCATCTCTGTCTTTCCATTTGATTGCTTTAGGAATTAATTCATGTTTGTTTGTAACATATAATTTTAATCCTTTAATTTATAATGTACCATTAATGTGTGGTTCCAAATAGGACAGCAATTAGGTAAAATCTATATGAACTAAATTAGATTAGATAAAAAAAAAAAAAACATTCTTGTCCTTAGTTTTCTTACATTTTAGATTTTTACTGAAATTGAAATTTATAACAATCAATCAGGAGGAAGACAGTCATTGCTGGAAAGTTGTCAAGGCCTTGGACGTGTGGATGTGGGTTCAAATCCTACCACTGACACTACGTGAACATGAGCAAGTCACTTCACATGCCCAGTTACCAATTGGAAAAATAAAAAACACAGAAATGTAACAAATTGTATCTCAGATGTTTTAAGTCACTTTGGATAAAGGTGTCAGCCAAAAAAGTTAATGTAAATGAAAGTTGACATGGCCATTCCATAACATATAAAAGCTTTTTTTTGGATATAACTTCTTAATGGTTATTTACTTAATTGTTTTATACACATAACTGCCATGCAAAGTTTATTTGCATACAATGACTCAAAAAAAAAAACAAAATTAACCAGCCAAAAGCGTACTGATGACATGAAAAGGTTCCACTAACTGACGATTGATCTCTCAGCAGAGACGTGCTGTCTTTGTTGTGGGATCACTAAAAGTCTCCATTCTAGCAGCTGTATTTCCTTGGCCACATTCTTAGAATGCTGGGATTACAAACATCAAGTTCTTCCTCTTCTCAGCTAAATGGACAGCTTCTTACCTGTGACAGGGTGTGCTGCTACTTACTTTCAGTCACATGTGCTGTCTTTGCTGAGGGATCGCGGACTTACAACTCTCCCTCCCTGTGGCAATACCTGTACTTTCTGAGAGAACAGAAAGAAATTCAAGCACCAGTTCCTACTGCTTTGCTAAACAGCTAGCTGCCGAACAAGCTGTTTATCTGTGACTGAGCTTACTGTATGTGTTAATGCTTACATTCATCAACACATATGTACAAAAGCAGAAAATATCTGAAAATGGCGACAAAGTCTATAATGTGCAGTATTATTATTCATTCTTAGTGATGGCTGCTGCATATTTTTCCTCTTCAAACCAAGTTTGCTTCTTTCATAAGTAAGAAAAATGGAATAAGTTAAATGAGAATGACTTGACACCCAGGTGAAAAGAAAAATTTTCAGGATTTAGGTGCTCATTCATATTTGTAGATTTGCCATGAGATCTGCTTGTACTTATAATACTTATGGCCTTCTGCAACTAAGTAATAAGTTCAGTATATATGAAGGATAAGTAGTCTAGCTAGCAGGAGTCTTCCAGGAATACATACTGTATACTATCAGAGTGAAATATGTCAATTGCAAACCATCAACAAAAGTTAGAAGCATAGTGTCGGTGAAAGAACACTTCCCAAAGACATTCTGGGAAGGCAAAGGCTTTCTTCTAAGTTGACCAGAGACTCAAGTACACACTTGGAGATGCAAAGAGGACCCCAGTATGTTACTGAGAAGGTGACACAGTATGTTTTATTAATGCTCCTTTTCCATATATGTCTTTTAGTCCCCAGTGTCCCTTATGCTGACTCCATCAATGTATTTTCTATTTTTTTGCCTCTCTCTTTCTGTCTTATTTATTAGTTCTTCCATCTCTGAAGTTGCCAAGGATTATTAGCATATTGTACCTCTGGACTCAGTCACACAACTTTCCCATTTCATAATAAAACTTTTTTTTTTCTTTGTTTGATGTCAGCCACGTTAAGCAAATTCCTGTAGTCATGTCAGATGGGAGAAGCATCTGACCACTGAAGTGATGCAAATGAGACTCCAATATACAGTCCAATAATTCTTACTTAAGTTATTTAAAATTATGGACCAGTAATCAGAAATAAATTAGATTTCTATGTACATTAAAATATATGCTCAATACTGTAAGCGTGGCTTTATGAAAGGAAGATCCTGCCAAACTTATCAAACACATTTAGGTTGAGAGGACTTCTTCAGGTGTGTCTTAGCTATCTAAACTACTTCAGACTTCCTTTCAGTAGTGCCCCTACAATTTCTGATGCTGGATTCAATGAAGTGATCCGACTACAGCATGTAAAATGTAGAGCATTATATAGATAGCACTAGCATTAGCATTTTGAGGGTTAACAAATCCTGAAAAGGCAGCAAAAACAGTTCTAAAATACTATGTACAGAACTGGAAAAACATTTGGAAAAATACATTAATGATTAAAATGATAAGATTATTAATTTAAAAAAAAATCATAAAAGATGGTCAACAGTATTGCAGGAAGCAACTTCTAAAAGGCTTAGGAGTTTTTGTTTATGCAACCTTCTCATTATCTAGTCATTGTGCAGAAAAAAAATTTAAATGTTAGTTTATATCATGCGTGCAGATTGCATAATGTACAATGGTGACTGCATCTAGAGTACATGTCTACAAAAAAGAACAACCAAGTGTATTCTGTAACTTAGGGTCATGTCCTTCTCTGAAGGCTCAGGAACTTAATCCATTTTATTCTTGAGCAGACAAGGCTGCGTCAAGACTTTCATAATTAAAAATGCCAAAAAAAAATTGATAACATTGATCCATTTGACTTTCAGATAGATAGATAGATAGATACCTTATCTGTGTCCAAGTGAGAATTAAAACTTCACAGAAGTTGAAGAAAAATATAAATATTTAAAAAAAAAATAACCCCAACATACATAAGAACTATATGGATATAAATAAACATAACTACTGGTTGAGTGTTTGGAGTAAAATGTAAACTAAGCTACTGTAAAACATCCTACATTCATAAACATTTTAGCTTATTGCTTTAATGAAAATGCACATCACTCATAAATATTCAAAATATAAGTATTATGTCATGTGCTTTGTTTTCCCTGGATATTTGTCTTTAAAGCTTGATTTTACATAGACAATCGGTATTAAGCTGTAAGCTGTATGGGGGCTTACCAGGCGTGTTAAATGTAAGAAATGTAAGGTATTTGAGTAATAATCTAATTAAAGCACTGTGCAGCTCTGTTGCCAAATCCTGCCAGTAGCATAACTATTGGAGCCACTGAGTACTTTTCTGGAAGTAGAACAGATGGCTTAGGGTTAGGAGAAATCCTAACATCTTAAAACTGTGAAAACTTTGGTTAAGGGGGTACACCGGAACAGAAAATCCATGGCCCAACTTGATTTGTCTAGTGGTTAATAATACTCTCCTGTAAAAAGATAAAACTGACTTTGAATGAACACAACTAAATGAGATTGGTGGAATTATTGCATGATGGCCCTCGCAAATGACTAGAACTAATAATTTATCCATAGCCGTATGGAATGTAAGGATGATGCTGCGAGCAGTAAAAATGCAGGAGGTAGCAAATGAAATTGCAAACTTCAAGCTGGACATAGTAGCTCTACAGGATGTTCAGTGACTAAGCCATGGCAGATAGGAGGAGTACATGCTACTTCATAATGGCCCATCAAAACACATCAGAGTCAGACTCTTGGATTTTAAGCAATTTCTAAATGAATATGTCAAATCATTTTAAAAGTAAATTTAGGAATTTGACAGTTAATTGGCTTCCAAAGCATCAATGTCCTGAAGCAAAACTGACTCTTATGTGTTTAAATCTTAGTTTCTGCCTGAGGCATTCTATTTATTTCTTTTTCACAAATTCAGTAATTGCATTTATTTCTCAATGTCTTTTTCTCTTGTGCATCCCTGAAGATTCTTAAATTCACTTTTCCTGCTTATTTACTCAAGTAGAGCTCGAAAAGGTGTTTGTTGTTTCTTTCTTGTTGCGAGCAGTTCTTTTTGTGTTCATACAAGTTACTTATATATGCTTTAAAATCACTTCAATTTCTTTGTCTGACAACTCTCTGTTACAAGAAAACATTCACATTTGATATACCGGTTGACTCGTGTTGATGTCTAGTTATGCAACATTTGAAGCCTTTTGGGGTTCCCCCATATTTTTCAGCCCCTGGAACTGAAAAAATAAAAACTAATTTTCAGGCCATTTATGGACCATATTTTGTGCAGGAAATGACACTGTTATGATAAAGACTAAACAATAGGTATCTTCAGCAAAAATGATCAGAAGGACTTGAAGTTGTGCATTTCATGTCACGCAACCCCAGAGGTGCACCTCCTAATGGGAAACAAAAAAAAAATAGGGATTAGTAATATAGGTATATATAAATGAAAAATATAAAAATATTTTTGACGTTTCATTCTTTATCATATGTCCTAGCCATTTAAAAGCCACTTTCATAAGGTTAAAAATGACAAATTTTAAACAGAAACATGTGGTATATCACTTTAGATGATTGCAAGGTCAGTGATTATGAATAGGGTGTTATTTTTGATCCTTTACTAGGGGATCTCTATCACAGGACAAATTTCTACTTCTGTATCATATTTAGACTCATCACATTTAAACTGAAGCACACTTCAAATAATATTTCAAATATCTGATGCAGCTACTCTTGTTTATTATGTACCTCATGAAGTAAATTCTTATGAACACCCTGAATTAGGGAGGCTTACTCTAATTCAGAATGTTTTCAGTTTCCCTTTCATCTGTTTTGAATGCTTTTTTTGATCCCTAACCTTAATGTCTAGGATTCCTCCCTGTGACACCCCGTGTAGTAGGAATTGGGGTCACCAGCCTACACTCTAGGTGTCTAGTATGTGGGACCGAGCGTGACCAGGATGATGGTGTAAGACAGGGAGACACAGACACAATAGGGGTGGGTTTTTGCAAAAATAAAGTAAGGTTTTATTTACAGGTGCACTTAAAGAAAAACAAAAAAATATTGCCCTGCTTGGAAATATATATCAATAAACCGTCCAATACCGCAAAGGACACACAAAACAGTTATAAAATGGAGCCCAAAAATTATGATTATGTACAGTATTTACAGTGCTGACTGAAAGTCCCAAATGAAAAAGAAAAATGCACACAAATTAATGAAACCCATATGTACACAAAATAAAGCTGTCTTCCTCCACAGAAATCCCAGTCAGGAAGCTGCTCCTCCAAACAGTGTATAATACAGGGTTAAGAAAAATACTCAAAATATAGAAAAAGAAAAAGTGTATATATACAAAAATAAACAGTGCACCATTAACCACAGCCCAATAAATACCTCCACCAAAGCTAATCCAGAGATATTTATACAAGGGAAAAAAATATTTACAGTAATCAAGGCACAAGCTGCAGTGCTTGGTTAACTCAAGACAATGTTCTGCCAAATACCTCTCTCTCTGCACGATCTTGCCAGAAGACTCCCTCTAGAGGCCGGAAATTCCCTTTTGTATTCGGCGCCCTCGCACCGACCAATTAAGCCGTTAAACATCATCCCTCCATGGACACGCGATGATGTGGACGTGTCTACGAAGAGAGGCAATTCGCCCCGCACGATTTACTATAAGTGCGACTGTGCTTCTCTCCCAAAACTGAAAGTAAACCCTTTTCTATTCTTCCCTTCCCCGAGCTACTGCCCAGAGAACTGCCGATATGGGATCCCTTTCCTAAACCACAGCAAACCAATACTAAGGTGCTTCGCACTTCTAGCATTATGAGGTCACGGGAGGCACATGCACGAGTGTAAGGCAGACAACGCCACCCCGGCCAGTTAATGACAGAGCCGCCTTTCCACTCTACGCGAGACCCGCCATGACACTACCCAGAAAAAAATAGATGCATTGCTCAAAAAAATTAAAGGAACACTTTTGAATCAGAGTATAGCATCAAGTCAATGAAACTTCTGGGCTATTAATCTGGTCAGTTAAGTAGCAGAGTAGGTTGTTAATCAGTTTCAGCTGCTTTGGTGTTAATGAAATTAACAACAGGTGCACTAGAGGGGCAAAAATGACACAACCCCGAAAACAGGAATAGTTTAACAGGTGGAAGCCATTGATATTTTTCCCTGTTCATCTTTTCTGACAGTTTTTTCACTAATTTTGCATTTGGATACGGTCAGTGTCACTACTGGTAGCGTGAGGTGATACCTGGACCCTACAGAGATTGCACAGGTAGTCCAACTTCTCCAAGATAGCAAATCAATACGTGCCATTGCCAGAAGGTTTTCTGTGTCTCCCAGCACAGTCTCAAGGGCATGGAGGAGAGTCCAGGAGACAGGCAGTTACTCTAGGAGAGCTGGACAGGGCCGTAGAAGGTCCTTAACCCATCAGCAGGACTGGTATCTGCTAATTTGGGCAAGGAGGAACAGAGTTTGCACTGCCAGAGATCTACAAAATGACCTCCAGCAGGCCACTGGTGTGAATGTCTCTGACCAAACAATCAGAAACAGACTTCATGAGGGTGGCCTGAAGGCTCAACGTCCTCTAGTGGATCCTGTGCTCACTGCCTGGCACCATGGAGCTCGATTGGCATTTGCCATAGAATACCAGAATTGGCAGGTCCACTACTGGTGCCCTGTGCTTTTCACAGATGAGAGCAGGTTCACCCTGAGCTCATGTGACAGATGTGAAAGGGTCTGGAGAAGCCACGGAGAACGTTATGTTGCCTGTAATATCGTTCAGCATGACTGGTTTCGTGGTGGGTCAGTGATGGTCTGTTGAGGCATATCCAAGGAGGGATGTACAGGCCTCTACAGACTAGACCACAGCACCTTGACTGCCATTAGGTATCGGGATGAAATCCTTGGAGCCATTGTCAGACCCTATTCTGGTGCAGTGGGTCCTGGGTTCCTCCTAGTGCACAACAATGCCCAGCCTCATGTGGCAAGAGTATGCAGGCAGTTCCTGGAGGATGAAGGAATTGATACCATTGACTGGCCCCCACACTTGCCTGACCTAAATCCAATAGAACATCTCTGGGACATTATGTTTCAGTCCATCCCACGCTGCCATGTTGCACCTCAGACTGTCCAGGAGCTCAGTGATGCCCTGGAACAGATCTGGGATGAGATCCCCCAGGACACCATCCGTCATCTCATTAGGAGCATGCCCCATCATTGTCAGGTATGCATTCAAGAACGTGGGGGCCATACAAACTACTGAGTACAATTTGGAGTTGCTGCAGTAAAGTTTCGGCAAAATGGACAAGCCTGCTGCATCATTTATTCACTTTGATTTTCAAGGTGTCTTTGAATTCAGCCCTCTGTAGGTTGATAATTTTCATTTCCATCAAACGATGTGGTATTCTTTCACTCTTAACACATTACCCAGTCCCTATCAGTATAGATATCCAGCATAATTTTATTCCCCATTGAGATCTGATGTGTTTTCAAAGTGTTCCTTTTTTTGAGCAGTGTAGTTCCTCTGTGTTCTGAGACCAGTCCAATCTTGCATTAATGTGGACCCGAAAGTACTTGAGGAACTGGAGCACCGCTACATCTACTCCTTGAATAGTGACCGGACATAGAAGCTCTTTGGTGCAGTGAAAGTCAATAGCCAATAGCCAGTTCCTTATTTTTGCAGATGTTAACATACAGACAAATCTCTTTACACTAAAGTTTTCCACCTGACTCCTGTGCTCTGTTTCATCCCCTTTATCAATACAGCCCATAAGTGCAGAATCATCTGAGTATTTCTGCAAGTGACATGACCTGGTTTTATACTTGTAGTCTGAGGTTTACAGTGTGAAGAAGAGAGGAGACAGGACTGTTTCCTGTGGTGCTCCATCTTAGCAGAAACACGCCCTTGAGCCTCACAAACTGCGGTCTGCCCAGCAGATAGTCCATTATCCAGGACACCATAGGCTCATTAATCTGCATAGCTCTGAGTTTACCCCTTAACAGGAACAGGAATGGCTGGATGGTATTGAAGGCACTGGAGAAATCAGAAAACATAATCCTAACAGTGCTGCCAGCTTTGTCCAGGTGAGAATAAGTCTTGTGGAGCTGATAGATAATTCCACCTTCTACTCCAATCTCGGTCCGACAGGCAAATGGCAGTGGGTCCAAGTGCATTTCATGTGTGTTCAGTGTCTACAAAGATCTGCGTAAGTGTAGGATGAGAGGAAATGCGAGAAATGCTGAACTCATATCTAAAGCAGAAACTTTTTCCTTGTTATACTAATATCCTCCCTCTTCTTAAAATACATATTCATCACAGCTATGTCCATCCTTTTCACAAAATACACTATCAACTGACCTTCTTCATTACTCTCCTTGACACCATACCTACCCATCACCTCCTCGTCTTCTCTGTTCCCTTCACCAACATGCCCATTGAAATCCACTCCAATCACCACTCTCTGTCCCTTGGTTACACTGTTCATCACTTCATCCAGCTCACTCCATAAATCTCTCATCCATCGCACACCCAACTTGAGGGACATATTCACTAACAACATTCATCAACACACCTTCAATTTCCAGCTTCATAATCATTACTCTCTCTGACACTCTTTTCACCTCCAAAATACTCTTGACATACTGTTCCTTCAGAATAACCCCTACCCCATTTCACCTCCCATCCATACCATGATAGAACAATTTGAATCTACCTCTGATCCATCAGGCCTTACTCCCCTTCTATTTAGTCTCTTGCATATACATCAACTTTCCTTCTCACCATCATATCAGCTAACTCTCTCCCTTTACCAGTCATGCTGCCAATGTTCAAAGTTCCTACCCTCAGTCCCACTTTCTTTACCTTCCTCCTCTCCTCATGCCTCCAGACACGTCTCTTCCCTCATCTACTCCTTCTCTGGCCAACAGTAGCCCAGATTCCAACAATACCCTGTTGGCTAACAGTACTGGTGGCGGCCATTGTTAGCCTGGACCTTGACCAATCCGGTATGGAAATCTGTATTGTTGTCCGCATATTGATCTGGCAAAACTTTACACCGTATACCCTTCCTGACATAATCCTCCCAATTTATCCAGGCTTGGGACTGGCACAACAAAGAAACAAACTAGTTTGTACATCCCGTGTGGCTGGGTTACACACACATTTCACACACATTTTATACATACATCCCCTGTGGCTGGGTTAGACACACATTAAGTCTCTCAATTAGTTTAAAGACAAACTTAAAACTTATAACTAAACTTGTTTTTTATGAGTAAATCAGCTGTCAATGATTTGCTAAGCATATTAATGCTTATACACCAATAATAAAAGGCAGCAATGTGGTGCAGTAGTAGCACCAACTTTCAAATCACTTAATTAAGTTCCTGAATGCACCTTGCATATATTTACTAACTTGTCTTAATCCTCATTGCCATTCTTTTCATCTGAATGATCTACAATATACCTACTATGTCAGCTTTCTCTTTGTCAAGGTCATGGGATGCCAGAGTCAATCCCTGCTGCCAGATGCTCATAGTTGGAACCAGTCTCATTGTATGTCAGATCTGTGCAATCACTAGAAAATATTTGCTACCCAGTGGCTTTTAAAACACACTGAACGAAAACAGCTTACCACACCAAAAGCATGAGTTATAAGACAAATCCAGTAATTCAGAACCTAAATTTATTTTTTTCCCTTTGTTTTATAATCTGTTATCAAAAGGTTGTTCTTAAACTAGTGGCAGGCAATTTATTTTGTGGTATTTTATCACTGCTTGAATAGTTCAGTTTGAGGGAAAATGGGGGTGAAAAGCCTCTGTCCACACAGACTAGATCATTGTTCCTGATTAATCAGAAAATCAGTAGCCACTTTGCTAATCTGCTTCATTTTCATCTAACAGACTGATGCCAGTCTGTCCCTTTAGGGAGCTTTATTTGCTGTAGCTTGGCATAGATTATCTTTTCAGTGCAGATGATATACGGTTTTTCATAACTTAATAGCCTCTGCTTGAAGCATGATGTAAAACAAATATTAAAAAAAAATTAAAAACGGGGCATTCCTCCAGCACTATAATATCAGCAAGTCGTCATTCCTAAAAGCCTAACTTTTGCTTTTGTAAAAGGAAGCTGTGATCAGCAGATTTTCTGTACTGTGCATTTTTTTTCAAAAGCTAAATACGCTAATATGTATTTTCATTACACTATTAACTGCTTTGTGATAATTCAAGTGTTCTGCTTTCTGAAAAAATGATGGCCTCTGTTGTATTTGCTTCCAAGAGGGATTACTGCATTGCTCTCAGTGTGGACCCTTTAAATAAATCTGTTTGCCAGACTGCAGATTGCTTAAAATGAGTGTCAATGGCTTCTCTAAATCTAAAGCTAATCACTATCTATGCCGTAGCCAGTAGCATCCTGGGATTTATTTCTAGCATTTAAGGCTAGACAGGGTATTGTGCCATCCTGTTGCATAAACAGATTTGTCGCTATGCGGAGGCTCTCACTGCCAGGGAATTGTGCTCCCAGTGATGCTCATAGTGAAAACACATTGAGAAAACAACAATTTCTCTGAAGTAACGTGTCTTTATTTTTTCATATACTAGAGTACAAAGGAAAATTAAAAAGAATCTAGTCTAAGTGCTTCTGCTACAGTTTGACATGATTCTGTTGCTTTGGGTGTGCTTCGTTAGGCATGGCAGTATAGCCATTTAGTGAGTCTGCCAAGTTGGGGAGTAATATATTATGGATGGGGTCCTACAATATATCACGCATAAGCCCCTGTGGGACTGCAGAATCTGCAAGCTCCACTAGGCATAGCTCTGACCTGCCATACTTAGTTTAAAGACAGACACGCCACTAGCCTGGTGGTGATCCTGGAATTACTTATGGCTAAATTTTATTTAGGGATTTGTTATTTGCAGGCACAAAAAAAGGCTTAGTTATTGTTAAGAAATTAGAGAAAGGACTGCTTGGCTTGGGACCTTTAACAGTGAAAATACAAAAGGCCCACTGGCTAGATGGAGGTTTAAATAAGCCCAGAGGGGCAGCAGGGTTTTTTTTTTGTTTTACTTTGCCTTGTTTTGCACTCCATATCACTCCTTACTTTAATCCCCAAACTTTTTTTTTTTTAAATATATACTCATATTTTGCATTTCTTGGGCCTCCTTTGGTTTAAGGATGAATCAAGAGCAATCCTTACTGGCGACAACATTATAAAGTGTTTTGATCATCTGAACCTTTACTTCTTTTTCAGTGATATGTGTTACTATCAACAGAGATAATTCAATACCAATTAGTCTCTTAAAGAAACATCCATTACAATTAAAAAGACAAATCACACATTGAAATATGAAGATTTCTCAACTATGCATTACTTAAAACATTCATTTGTTTCATTTGTTGGTTTGTTTTTTTTGTTTCTAAAATCATTTATGATGGATATTTTTCTTACCGTGCATAGTTAAGTGGATATTGTGCACAAATCATTACTTGCTTAACATGCTAAAAACATCATCCCACAAATTGCCATTGGATGACTCTTACATGTTTCTACAAAATCGTTATGTTCAATAATTTTGAAAAAAATCAACAGATTAAATAAGTGTTTCAAAAATGTTATATGTAAGAAATAATGGTGTCAAAGAACCTGTTCTCGAGTTTCTAGCCATTAGAAGCCAAAAGGAAATAAATAATAGGAAGCCCTGGCAATAAAAAAGATAAACAATTGGCAGAAATTAATAGAATCTGAGTCTCGTCATTTTTTATTTTTTCTGGGTAGTCCAGCATTTTTCCCCTAAATTGTTTAATTGTATAGCCTGAAGCAAAGGAATATTATGCACAGATCAAATGATTACTAATATATCTTCCATAATATTCTTAAATTATGGGGTAAACTGTGGACCCTTGGAGTTAGTATTGAAGGAAAAAATGACAACAAAATTGAGTGCCATTATGAACAATGTTGCACATCCTCTCTCTGACACACTAACAATGAGGACTTTCAGTCAACAAATTATGCAGCAGAAGTGTGTCAAGAAACACAACCTTTATACCAATAACAATACTCCCGCATAATGCCTCAATGAGACTTAGACAGCCAAGTCAGCCATTTTCTTTCTTTTAGTCATTCTTGTATGTATTTGAGATGGAGGTACTTGTTTGTCAAAAAATTATTATATTATTTTATTACTGAGCTCCAGTAACAAGTCACATTTTCCCCCTTGTACAAATAATGTGCTATCTATCTATCTATCTATCTATCTATCTATCTATCTATCTATCTATCTATCTATCTATCTATCT
>JANRMT010062791.1:248035013-248052595 GCA_026402145.1 Polypterus bichir lapradei
TCTATCTATCTATCTATCTATCTATCTATCTATCTATCTATCTATCTGTAGACATAAGTCCATAAATCAGCATTGGTTCACTCGTATATATTTCCACAAAGGTGCTATTTTCAATAATTCTGAAAAAAAAGTCCATCAGAAAAAAGTGGTGTTTTAAAAGTGCCATACATAAGGATTGTGGGTGTAAAAGCACCTGTTCTGGAGCCTTGTCTTCTTGCAAACTGAACGGAAGTAGATAATGGCAAGTTCTGCCAATAAAAAATGAAAACAGCTGCCAAAAGGTATAATAGGATTCATTTCAAGAATTATCATTAAAGAATTGGTTGCAGTGAAACCTTACAACAGTTGTGGCTTAATGGACAGAACCTGTTTCAGATTGTTTGGTCAATCATACAGTAGCTTCTAACTGGACAAGTAAACATCTCACTCTGCCCTAAAGTGATGCCACTAAAACAGTATGGATTTACTTCTGTTAGTGTTACACTGAAACATTAGTAATATAACATGTTTTATTTTTCTGTTAATTAAGAAATACAATGGAAATGTGTGTGTTACATTAATTAACCTTATGTGAGTGTGAGTGTGTGTGTGTGCGTACATGTGTTTGTGTGTGTAAGTAGTCCCTGCAGTGAACAGGAGTTTTGCCTATGGCTTGTTCCTGCCTTGTACTCAAAGCTGCTAGTATAAGGTTTGGCACCCAATATTTTGAATTTGAAAAAATGGGATTGAGAATATTATATTATTGTCCAAAAGTAAAGAGTGACACAGTGGTACAGTAGTAGTGCTGCTCCCTCGCATTAAGGAGCCCAAGGTTGGCATCCCAGAAGGCTCAGGATCAGGCAGGTTTGATCAATGACTGAGTCAAGCCTAAATGAGGTATTGGGGCAGATTAGCTTTTAGATAAACCAACAGGCTTGATGGACTGAAAGGCCACCTCTCGTTTATGAATTTTTTTATGTTGTAAAGTGTTCTATCAACCAGAGATATTGTTTGGATTATACAGCACGTTGCTACACCCACCACACGATGAACCACCTCAGGATACCAAATTAGGACCTGAGTGCAGCTGTACAATTGGTGACACTTCAGCACCACACTAGTTTGAATGGAATGGAACAGCCTGAGGTTTTTTACAGTGGCTGGAGTGCCAATCCTGTCAACCAACCATCAAGTTTTCCCTGCAATTTGGAGAGCTGACTTGCAGGGCTGGGTGCAGGTTAACATCATACCCAGGATGGAGCAATTGCAGGTTAAGGGCCATGCTCAAGGGCCTAATGGAGTAGAATCATTTCTGCCATTTATTGGATTCAAACTGGCAAACTTACAATTGCCAGTGCATATCCCAAGCCTCAGAGCCACCAATAATAGGCCAAAAATAATGTCAGTGAAGAAACTAATTTTAGGGTCAATTTCAAGAACATGTATGCAAAACAAAACTCTGCTGTTTGAGATATTTAGGATCCTCCTCCATTAGGTACTCGAACAAGGCCCTCAATCTGAAAATTGCTCCGGGGCACTGCACAATGGCTGACCCTGCTCTTTGACCCACCAATGGTCATGTCAAAAGACAATTTCCCCACAGGGTTTAAAAAAGTATATCAAATCAGAACTAAAAATGAGAGTTATTTTTGTGGTGATGTTTTTACTTTGCAAAAAAGAGAAGCATTACAAATACACTTTTAAGCAAAGAAATTAAATGTATCTTGATTTTATTCTGAAAGTTTTTTCTAGAAATGGAAAATAATAATAATAATAATAATAATAATACATTATCCAACCCGCTATATCCTAACTACAGGGTCACGGGGGTCATAATAATAATAATAATAATAATAATAATAATGAAAAACAAACTCTAAAGTAGACTACAGTGCTTTTTAAGGTTTCCAAAACCAGGGCTCCAATGTGTATCAAGGTCCAGACTCCTCAGGCATATCTGAGTTTTGAGCTACTTTGTTTAAATAAAATCCACTCCAAACCTAAACAGTAAGTGTTGCCAATGGTAGGCCATTGAATGCAGTCATGCTGAATTATTATTATTATCATGATGTTGTAGTCTATGATTTTTGTCCCCCTTATCACTATTAATGATGTCAGCACAAAGAGCATCGACACTGGAAGAGCCTGCCAACTCTACAAAGACAATGATAGTGCTGGAATTTAAACCCAAGATTCACAAAATGAATAACTTACTAAAAGTTTAATATTTCCCTATACATTAATAAATAAACTACTAAATCTCATCCCATGGCTTTTTCTTGCTTTGTGCCCAGTGCTGCTGGGATAGGCTCCAGCCCAACCCCAAAGACTTTCACTTGTATTAGGTGGAAATGGCATGCCATGAACTTATGATTTAAAGTCATGATGCATTGAAATGGATAAAAATAAATCCTGCAGTACAGAGGTTTTTAACCTGAGTTCCATAGAACCCCTAGGGGGTCCATGGATGGGTTTCAGGGGGTCTTTGAGGGTCAGATAAAAATGAACACTTATATTGACTCTACAGCCCAGTGCAGTGTAAAGAAAATGCATTTAAAATCCATTTAAATGCTTTAGGACAGGAATGAAATTTCTTGAACTGACTGAAACAAATATATTATACAGCACAAACAAACTGATCTGGGG
Source organism: Polypterus bichir lapradei (assembly GCA_026402145.1). Classification (NCBI taxonomy): domain Eukaryota; kingdom Metazoa; phylum Chordata; class Cladistia; order Polypteriformes; family Polypteridae; genus Polypterus; species Polypterus bichir. Next base: position 248,037,639 of record JANRMT010062791.1, read on the forward strand.
ATTATGAATGATGTTTCACAAATGAAATACTGCTGTTCTGACATTTTATGCAAGTATGATTCACCAGAGGTTTAACAATTGCTGATGTTATCACTGTGACATCATTGTCAAAGTGACTGCTTCTTGAGAATGCAGCTCAGTACACAAGCATTAAATATGTCAGCAAAATAGCTTAGCCGGCTAAAATGTGACATTTTATTTTATTATGTAAATAATGCCACAGGGCTGATTGGCATGGTAAGTAAAGCAATGAACTCTACCAGAAAAATATGCTGATGCAGTTTTGCTAATTATAGGCTCAATCTGGCTTTATTGATGTGGCACATTTTTCAGGCAAGCATTTATAACAAAATGCAAAACTAAAAATAATGATGAAGCAGGAGAATGAATAAAAGCAAAAAAAAAAATGACATTCTGAAAATTTTAATAATGCTATCTACAAAAATATATAGGTTTTTATTATTGTTATCTACTTTTTAAGCTAAGCAAGGAGATTTCTTGTCTGCCTTTCAATATAATTATAACTTAATCTTTCCATATTCACTTAATCCAATTCAGGCTAGCACTCTGGAGGGTATTTTGCCAATAGAAATCCACCTGAAGAGTGTAAATTCACTGCAGGGTCCATTCATACACACACTCATATTGTGACAATTTATAGTTGCCATTTAACCTAACCAGCATGTTTTTGGAGATGAGGGTGGAAACACGGGCACACTCTGTGTAAACAATGTCCTGGCACAGGATTTGAACCCAGGGCATCAGATCTGTGATTCAGTAGAACTCACCACTGCATCACTTTGTTACCGTATAATTGTGGACACATATAACACGTATACTGAATATAAACCGATCCAGATAGATATGCTAGTTTTATGTTGCATGATTGTGGATGTATTTTGTCTTTATTCATTGTTTCACCAGCAACCAGAGGAAGACCCCGCAAAGTAGCAAAAAGAAATGCTAAACACTAAAACCCTCTCTAACCCATGGACTTAGGTATAAAAGTGTTGAATCCCGGTCATCTCCAAATCACAATTAAATTCTCTACCTCTCAGATCACCCTCTGACTCTGGAGAGCTAGAATTTCAGGACAGTCTTAAGGCCTCTAAACTGTTTGTCTACATATGAACTTTGTTTTCTACTTTGATTTTCATTTTTTATATAATTACTGTGCAAATAAGTAAGTGATACAGTAGTACACCTCATTCAGCTCAGGTATCTGCTTATAGGACAGACTGGCATAACTACCTACTTTGCTTTGGCACACAAGTCTTTTCCTTAAGAGCCAGCTGCCATATGCTCTTAATTTCAGCTAAAGTGGCAGTTTTCCTCACAAGGTCAGCTTTTCTTTGAAACTCAGTTTCTGGGTCTCATTTGATAAGACTGATCAATCACCAGCAATTGACATCCAGAGATTTAACAATGGTGCACAGTTTAAAGATTTAGTGAAAAAAGAGCCATGAATCAAAAATCAACAACCTTGATGGGCAAAACCTTTTACAAATTTTCATCTTAAAAGGCTGGGCTTACATGCAACCAAAAAATCAATAGCAAAACACCAAATCTTTGTGCCCTTCGCCTGGCCGTTACTTCTGCTCCATAGAAAGACCTATATTGCTTATGGTGTGGCGGTAACAAAGGCTGAAGCAATCCCTTTTACTCCGATGGGTAACCCCGTGCTGGACTGTAAAAGTGGAAGGCCGTCTGTAACGGAGCTGGAAGAAGGTGTCACAATTCCAAAACTTGCTAAAGTAAAGTAAGGTGCACAATCAAAAGTGACTGTATGTAAAGCAATGTTTTCATCTTGCTGAAGAAGAGATTTGACTGATCACCATCTACCCATCAGATGTAACATTTATTTTAGGAATTTGGCAAACAGGTACCACTGTGTGTGTGAAATCTTGAACAAAACTGTAGTACTGCCCACAACCAAAAACTGTGACCAAAGTGAAAAAGTAGAAGAGCTTCTTAACAAAGAAAGAAAAAGCACACTGAGTATTCTTCCAGGCAGACTCAGAAGGACTGGGACAAAGCATCACCTACAAAAAAGCCAAAAGGAACCAAACCATAAGTACACCTACTTTAAATTTGACAGCTAATGATTGAAACTTATGAGTTAGAATAGAGCCATCTAATGTATACTGGTTATTGGTGTTACTGTAACTGAAGAGCAGTACTCTTTGTGAAGAATACGTTTATAACTGTTATAAGTTTCCATTTCGAAATTCAGTAGGAAAGCTTAGAGCAGCCTCTCACACACAGACAGAGCAGCTGTGTCTGGGTGGAGAAATCCATTATAGACTAGCTGTGAGCAAGTCAATACCACTGTCTTGGTGCAAGAGCTAGAAATGTAATATCTAGCTAGAGAACTTATCCATCTTAACCAGCTGGAAGATCAGAATTCATAGCATCCACTATCCAACCCGCTATATCCTAACCACAGGGTCACAGGGGTCTGCTGGAGCCAATCCCAGCCAACATAGGGTGACAAGGCAGGGAACAAATCCTGGGCAGGGTGCCAGCCCACCTCAGCAAATTTAGATAAATCAAAGACAAATTTAACAAATCAAAGCAAAATTTGACCTCCACCCAAGGGAAACAGAGGAGCCAGCAAAAGCAGCTACTCTTTCAGAGGAGCAGAAAAGAAGGGTCTTCTTTATCCCAAAAAGGAAGCTTATTCTAAAATGTTATGGATTACTGTAGATGCTGCCATATATTAAAAAAAAATTGAACAGATTCTTTAAGTGAGAATTTGATTTTTTCCAGTTTCAAGTAGTATAGAATTTCGGTCATCCAGTTGAGCAAGATAAGCCAGTAGTGTATTAAAGGAAAATAAAGTTGGTTTGTCCTTTTTCACTTTAAGCCCATCTGGAAGTACACCAAACACAGCTGTTAATGGATTAGGAGGGATTGTGACACCAAAGCTGTCTGATAGGCATGCAAAGATTTTTGTCCAAGATGTGGTTAATTTGGTGCATGTTCAGAACTTGTGGTTCATCGAGGCTGGGACTAAATTACAACATTCACAGGGTGAATCTTGCCCTGGAAACATTTTAGATAATTATAAATGAGATAAATGTGCTCAAAAAAGATTTTATGTTGAATAACTGAATGTTTTGTACATATAGAGCTCGAGGTATTTTGTGCATGGCTGCCTTCAATGCCTTGAGTGGGTGGAAAAAGGTGGTTGTTATGTAGAGGTGCAACAGATAAAAGCTTTTCTGTCTTAAACTGCTTCCTACATTGTTTCCTATTCTGAGAGAATGAAGGGCAATTTGATTTTTACTGTAGTAACAGTTATTTATACTAACTGGGGCACAAAGCAGGGAATATAAAGAAGTACTGCAAGATTTTATTTCTGTTGCAGACCAGGGGCCTCATGCATAACGCCGTGCGTAGAATTCGCACTATAACATGACGTAAGCACAGAAGCCGAAATGTGCTTACGCACAGAAAAATCCAGATGCATAAATCTGGGCGTTCGCCCACTTCCGTGTTCTTCCGCTCCATAAATCCCGATCAGCGTGAAAAGTAACGCACGTGCATGCGCCTTCTGTCCCATCCCGTCTCCTCCCAGAATGACGCCTCTTTGAATATGCAAATCAATATAAATACCCCTTAAGCTCAGCATTCTGTGAAAAGGCAATGGCAAAAGCAAGAGGGAAAATATAAGAATTTCAGCGAATACCAAGTGGAGGCAAAGAAAAATGTACTATTTGTTGGTTTAAACAGTGGTATAATCAACAAAAGGAAGCTGATCGAGTGACATTGCGTGTTGGAGAAACTTGAAAGCTCAAGTTCACAAAGTCACACAGTGCCCGACATAAAAAAGAAGTTGTCACATATCAAAGTCGCCGTGAAAAGGCGAGTTGTAGCCCACCATCTGAGTGTCATATGAAAGCTTATTAGGGTACAGAGAAAAAAAAAGGCACACAGTAGGAAAAAAGCACGAAATGTTAACTTCAATCTCTAAATTTCCACTTTAATTACGTAGTTTATTTTGTCCTTAAAGTAGAACATCTTAAACTTCATCTTAAAATTGTTTAATTTACTAGTTTCTCAAATCCCATCGTAACTAAAGTAGCACGTTAAATGCTTTGTTTTGTATTTAATCTTTTGCTTTATGTGTGTGAATCACTACGTGCTTCCGCTTTCTCTTTCTATGACTGGACACAGAATCCATTACATTTGTGATATTACAGCTCTCTGAATAATTAAAATACTGAGATGTATATGTGATATCTTTTTCATGATGATAGGAGTTAAAGCATGTTATTAAACAGGGGAACTCGGTGCGTGATTGTGCACTAACCTTTAATTCCTGTCCTTCCTTTTCTTTCTCCAAATACCCAATCGCCACACAATCAGCTCTGTAATAGACGTTAAGCCATCTGTAAGCTTACAACGATGATTTTCAAAACTTTTAAGAAACATTGAAATATCTTTGTAGTACATGTTTAATTATTCTATCCATCTATCCTTCCAGTGTCGCGTCAGCCCCAGAAAGAATACAGCACAAGGTAGGATCAATCCGTGAGCTAGCTAGCGCTGCAGAACCGTGTCCTCACATGTTTAATTATTAACAATACAGATTATTTAAATGAAGTTAAAGTTTTAAGCAAGCCTCCTAATCCACTAACAGCTGTGTTTGGGGTTCTTCCAGATGGGTTTAAAGTGGAGAAAGACAAATAAACTGTGATTGCATTCACTACACTTTTGGCACGCAGACTTATTCTGCTAAATTGGAAGAACCCAAACTCTCCTCTTTTAAGTCAGTGGGAAACCGATGTTTTATACTATTTGAAATTGGAAAAAATCAAATACTCAGTTACAGGATCTGTACAGACTTTCTTCAAAACATGGCAGGATCGAATCAGTAATATTTTAAAATAAGCTCTTAAAGCACAGAGAAAACAATTATTTCTGTATTTCTTTGTCTTCTGCATTCATCTCTTTTGGCTTATCAAACTTATTAATTTAGGTATGTTTACAAGCCTTAAATTTTATGACGTTTGCCTTGCTCTCTCTTTCAGGGGTGGGGGTCTACTTGTTCTAAACTCAATTTTACTTTTTGTAAAAACTGATTGATTTGTATGGAATGATTGCAATAAAATTAATACAACTTCAAAAAAAAAAAAAGTTAAAGTTTTATCTATATAATATAATCAACATATTTTGCTGCATTTCATCTTAAGAATGATATTGTCATTATATGTAAATACGCACTTCATAAAGTGGCGCAGGTTGTGCAATATTATAACTGTAGTGCAAGTTTACAGTGAGGTGATTGTACTTATAAGTACAAACAGTTCTACAAGGAGCACTTGATGGACTGATTGACTGTTTAAAGTTCTTGGGATGAAACTGTTTCTGAACCACGAGGTCCATACAGGAAAGTATCTGAAGCGTTTTGCCGTGGCTGAGGCAGCATGTGCTTGATGCTGTATACCGATAATTCTCTTTCTGATCAGCTGCTGCTGTGATTCCCCACTCAGATACAGTGATATACTGTAAATACTCAGAGTGGTGCAGTGAGAGTAATATGGAAAAGATGATCCGCTGTGGCAACATCTAACGGGAGCAGCTGAAAAAAGAAAAAAAAAGGTGCAGTGAGAGTAACAACGCTAAAGCAGTTATGGTATTTGGAACACTCCGCCAGTCTGCAAAACCTTAGCGGAGAACTTGCGTACGACAGGGTATGAGGTACCATGGAAAAGTGCGTGGCTTTACGCCAAGTGTAGGTTTTATACATTGAACGTGGAAACGTTCTTACACAACATTTCTGTGCATACGCACCGTTTATGCATGAGCCCCCAGGCTTGTGGATAGTTATTAATTTCTGTCGATGTCCAGGGTCCTCATCTATAAATGGTGCATATGTACAAAAATGTTTTGTATGCCCATTTCCTCACACACTTTGAGATGTACTGTATAAAAACTAAATTTGGTGTAAAGCAACACACATTTTCACGGTAGCCCCCCTACCTTGTGTACGCATGTTTCTGCTCAGTTTTGCAAAGTGACGGCACCCAGCGTCAAAGCTGTGATACTGTTTCTGTATCATGTACCTTTCTTTTTCATATTTGCATTAATGGTGGGATTTATCAAATACACCGAAATTAATTGCATATCGTTTACAAATTTAATTTGATTGTAATCATTCTATAAGAATATAATGGTGCATGGAATGGCCAAACTATTCCAACTACCATAGCTGCTTTAGCATCATTGTTAGAAGACATCACAAATGGAAGAATTAGAAGAGAGTGCATATTTATAGATGATGATACTGGCTTCAAAGTCAATTTCGATTTCCAAGAGCTCTTCTCTTGGAGTTGTATGCTGAACTGGCGCCGGCTTTACAAAGGCAGATTTTGAGGAATTGTGCTCCTTTGCAAGTTCTGCCCATTCTCAGGTTATTAGCCACAAGAGCTTTTCAACGTGAACTTGCTGATGATTGGGTAATTCACAAACATCATTGGGTTATAGGATGATATTATTTGCTTATCATCCAGATATATAAGATTTCCTTACACTGTGGTTGAACTGGCAAACATAAAAGCGCAATTGACAGCAACATTCAGTTTTCCAAATCTAGTTGGAGCAGTCAACTGCACACAGATTGCTATTGCAATGACGCTGGATAAGTTACATCAGCCAGGGATGAATCACCAAAAGCATTAGCTGGCATTACATCTTATATAGTTGGAGAACCTATCAAAATGGCAACTCTGCATAGTTGCAGGTGCTTTTTCCAAATAGTGTGGCAAAAGGCAAGTTATCCTTTGAGTCACCTCAAAGTAAAGACCAGAGAATTGGTCCGTTATGGTGCTCGGTGCAATCACAACACTATAAAGGCACCTACAGAGAATGAACTTGCTTATGTAAATAGAAAGCATTTCCACTCTGTTAATGTGCTGCTGCATAGTGCACGGAAAGTGTGTCGCAGTGCGCAAGCATGTACCTGAACAGATTCGCTATGATGAACCTGACCCTGACCCACCAAATAATCAGCCAGATCGGACAGCATTACAACTTCGTTTGAAAGTAATTAGCAGAATGTTAGAACAGGTAATTAGATGCAGTATTTATTTTTTAACCAGTTAATTTCATTTGTGGTCAATATTACATACTGGACCCCTTATATTCCTAAGTTCATTGGTCACATCTCTTACAGCATCCACTATTGCATTTGTGACTCCTGAACAGTCCATCAGCACGGAGTCAGATGGCCTCCTAGCGGTTATCAATACAGGGTGTGTGTGCAACTAGTACCAGAAAACGTATTCGGCACAGCAACATCATCATCACCGCCTGAGGTGAGTTTTTGTAATATTGTCTAAAACAGAATAAATAGACTGTGGGCTGCAACTCACTTTTTCATGTCGACTGTGATATCTGACCACCTCTCTTTTCTTTCGGGCGCTGTGCGACTTTATGAACTTGAACTTTTGAGTGTCTGCCATGCTTTTTGTTTCTTATACCACTGCGCAAGGCAACAAGTACTGCATTTTTCCTTGCCTCCACTTTACATTTGCTAAAATTCTTCATTTTCATGTGCCTTTTCCATTGTTTTATAACCAAACGCTAAACGGAAGGTGATATTTATATTGATTTGCATATTAAAATATGTGAAATTCTGGGAGGAGTTGGGATTGGGCTGTACGTGTGTGCACATCTATTAAATTTCATGTTCATTGGAGTTTGTAATGGGGATGTGCGTATACGCACATTTCTGTTTTTGTTTGTATGCCATGTTTTAGTGTGAATTCTATGCATGGTGTTATACATGAGACCCCAGGTCTTTGTAGCTTGTATATTTGCCTACCCCATAATAAATTTGAAAGCTAGATAGTGCCATGTTCCCTTCTGCTTTAGGTCGCCCTTTTGGACGTGTGTATGTTTTAAATAAATGAAGTTATGATTGGGTCTAATTTCTTAAAAAATGATTTGTTAATGTATATGGAGATACTTTGAAATTGGAAGTGCAGCTTGGGAAGGATGGTCATCTTGATAATGTTGATTCTCCCAGCTAATGTAAGCTGGAGGGTAGACCATCTAATCACATCTTGTTTAATTTTTTCCATGCAGACAGCAAAATTGTGTTAAAAAATAACTTTTATTTACTTGTAATATTTGCCCCATGATATTTAAACTGATCTGCTAATATAAATGGGAAGGTTTCCAGTCCGATATTATGTGCTAGAGAATTCAATGGAAACAGCACAGTTTTATTCAAATTGATTTTAAGTCCAGATATCTTTTGAAATTCTGCTAATGCTTTTAGGACTTCTGGCACAGAATTTTGTGAGTCCGATATATACAGTATCATATCATGTGCATATTGTGATATTTTCTGTTCAAGTTCTTCTTGGAAAAGCCCCTTTATCTCTGATGTGTTTCAAAAGTATACAGCCAACGGTTCAATGGCGATTGCAAAGGTGATAAGGAGCATCCTTGTCAAGAACCATGTTCTAGTTTGAAATTATCTGAAAAAATGTTAATACAAACTGAGGCTCCTGGACTAGTATAAAGCAGTTTGATCCATGCACGTATGTTTGGGCCAATCACAAATATGTACAATGTGGTGAATAGATTCCCATTCAACCATATGAAAAGCTTTTTCTGCATCTAAAGATAATAAGAGCTCTGGGGTGTTAGATATAATGGGTGAATATATTATATTAAACATATGTCGAAGGTTAAAAGTTAAGTGTCTGCCTTTAATAAATCCTGTTTGGTCTTGTGATATTACAGAAGGAAGTACTTTCTCAGTCCTTCTGGCTAGAACTTTAGTGAGTATCTTAACATCGTTATTCAGAAGAGAGACTGGTCTGTGTGATGCACACTGTAGTAGGTCCTTGTTCTTCTTAAGAAAGATGGTAATTAATGCTTGGTGAAAAGTTTGAGGTGGAATTTTTTTTGTCTTTAGCTTCTATAAATATTGCTAACAATAGTGGAGCTAACTTATTTTTTATGAAAGAGATTTTTTTTTATAAAATTCCACTATGTAGCCATCAGGGCTGGCTGCTTTCCCTCTTTGAAGTGAATTTATGCATTTAGCATTTCGAAAGTATCAGAGGTTTACCCAATTCCTCTACACTGAGAGTATCTAGCTGTGGTATCTGTAATGTATCAAAAAACAGATTGTGTCATGTATTCTTTAAACTGAGTAGAATATAAGGACTTATAATACACAGCTTTAGACACTATTATATTTTTATGGTCAACGATTCTATCTCCGTCCGTGTTGGTGATTACTGATAATTGCATTGCGAACTTCCTGCTTGTGGATTTGCTGAGCTAAGATCTTATTAGCCTTCTCTCCGTGTTCATAGTAATAATGCTGTGATTTAGAAATGAGTTGTTCTTTTGTTGTCAGAAGGTTGAGTTCTGATTGCAAAGCCTATCTTTTCCTACAAAGTGCCTCATTTGGAGGCCTGACATGTTCTTGATCTATTCTGGTAATTTCACTGATTAACTCTGAGGTCTTCCTGGTTTCCAATTTATTTTTGTGGGAGAGATATGAGATAATCTGTCCTCTTAAAAATGCCTATAGAGTTTCCCAGAGTATTCCTGTAGAAACCTCTGAGGATGCATTTGTCTCTATTTGCTTGGATATAAATTCTGTACAGTTCTCGCCAGCTAATAATAGGGGGATAAGATGCCAGCTGTGAGTATGTGAGGCATAGTAATGTGAGCTCCATGATCAGAGGGGCATGATCGGAGATATCAATAGCTTTGTATTTGCAAGATTTGATCTTGGGCAAGAAATTGTTATCTATAAAGAAATAATCAATTCTTGAGTAACAATGATATACTGATGCTCTTAAGTATGGATTTAGAAATCTCATTGATAAGTTATGATCAATTAAAACTGTGTGATTATTTTTGCAGTGTTAGAAGTTGTCACCCCTGTAGCTGAAGACCTATCCAGGTCTGGATTTAAAACACAATTAAAATCTCTGACCATTATAATTTTGTGAGAGTTCAAATTAGGAATCGATGCAAGTACATTTTGGATAAAGTCTCTATCATCCACATTGGGTGCGTAGATATTTCTCATAATCACTTTACAATTAAATAAATTACTCATCACAATCACATATCGCTCTTCAAAATCAGATACTACATTTGAAACTGCAAATGAAATTGTTCTATGAATTAAGATTCTCATGCCTCTAGTTTTCTTTGTATAGCTGAAATGGAATATTTAGCCAGTCCAGTCTCTTTACAACCGAAACTGATCCTTGCTAATTAAGTGAGTCTCCTGTAAAAATACTATCTTGACGTTTAGACCTCTTAGTTGAGAGAATACTTTCTTCCTCCTTAATCCACGATTAAAACCTTTGACATTGCAGCTTACAGAGTTCACTGTTTGGTCATAGAGACATTGCTTCTGAACTTTTGTTGTCATTTTATAATCTTAAATGAAGGTTCTGCATCATTGCATTTGATAGCTTTAACCTTCATTTCTAATATGGCCAGGAGTTATGGCTATGAAACCTATTGTGTTATCACTTACAATAGTGGGGATGAAAAAGAAATAGCTTGCTCTCTTTCTCTCCACAACTCCAGACCCTGTCCCCCCCCCCCATTTTGCCTACCCAAGTGAGTCTAGACCATACTTAGCAATGTTCCAGTCCTCTGACATGCCTAGAGACAGAGCAAGTTCAGAACAAAACAAACCCAAAAGCAGCAGTGTAGAAGGAACAGAGTAGAGATATCTATTGCCAATGCAGATAACGTATCATAGTACAATCCTAATACAATAAACCAGGGGTGTGATGTTAAACAGTTCCATTTGGAAAATAAAAAAGTATACATATATATGAGGTATACATATACACATACATACACACACATATATGTAAATATATATATATGTAAATATGTATATGCACATATATACATACACATACATACATACACACACACACATACACATACAAATAGAATTATAATTGTAATTAAAATGTTAAAGTGCCAGATTGTAGGTACAGTCTTCTTTGCCTTGCCAGGACACAATGTGACTTTTTCTGCTTTATCCGGAGAATTAAAAAATGTAGAAATTGCCTTGAATATCCACTCTTAATTTAGTAGGATACAAGAGGCTGTATCTAAATTCGGCTTTGCATTAGCACTGTTTAATTCTGTAAAATGCAGCACGTTTAGCAGTTGTTGAAGGTGAAAAATCAGGGAAAATGTGAATGTGGTTATTTTCAAATATAATCTCTTGGTTAATTCTGAGAAGTGACATTAGATTCATTTTAGATTGTAATTCATTGAAACATACAATAAGGCCTCTAGGTTTTTAGGTGTTTGATCCACATTGTGTCTGAAACGGATACCATGTTTTTAACACTAGAATTCCTGAAGCCTATGAAAAAAGTAAAAATGGCATCCAATGTTGTGTTGAATTGTTGGTTTTGTTTCTGCCCTGGCTTTAAGTGGAGGATTCTTCTTGTATTAGAATACACTATTTCTCTTTGAGATGTGGTCCTTTATTAAAAGGTGTGCTGTAATGCTGCTTCTCTGAGCTGACTTTCTGTCATGTCTTCTGCAACTTCATAGAGAAAAGCATTACTTTTTTTGGCACAAGATTTTAGATATTGAAGTTCCCTTGCTGAAGTAATGACTGCTTCTCAGCCTTTCAGGCGGGCCTTAGTGCTTGACTTCGTGAATTAGATCTCAGCTTTCAGGTTCACTAAGAAAAGAGAATGTCAGTTTTCAGCTTCACAAAGAAGGGTGTTCTCATTAGCTTTCTGGTTTTAGGAAGACATGTTATTTATGAGATTTCCATTCATTCAAGAGTGCCCCTTGGAATTCCCCAGAGGGTGCCCAGAATTGCTTCCTTTATTTGATGCCTTTGGTTAGAAAGGATCCACAGAGAGGCCTCTGCAAAGATGTCAGTTCTTTTTTTTATTTAGACGTTTGTTATCAGATAGGATAAACCGTTGCAGGGTATGTGGTAGGTACAGGACAGCACAAGAATTGGTTTTTTAGAATCATATACTGAAAAACATCCCATAGTATAAACAAAAACATACAGTCATACAGCTTAGACTACAACAAGATGCTTTACAAGATGGACGAGTGAATATTACATTATGGAAAGAGCATGAAATAGAGCATTAAGTGTAACAGTAAAAGATGTGGGATACCAAATAGCATGAGATAACAAATGTTGATGAGTTGTCAACAACAATTCAGAACAACCTGGATAATTCAAAATAATTATAGTACATTTTATTTTAATAGCTCAAGGCACTTAATGGGTAGACAGTTGAAAATGAAGCTTCATGTATGTAGACAAGAATAAAGAGCTATGTGTACCTAAAAAATGTAAGCTGAAAAAAAAGAATGGTGCTGCTGATCTGCAATGACCTTACTGTGAAAATGATTTATGGGTTTATGTTAAGACAGCACCCTTGTTCTCTAGGCAATGTAAAGGAGCAATTAAAAAGGCAAGCTAAGCATGGAAAATTTTTAAAATAAATCAAACAAGACATCATGTTTAAACAAACCATTATTATTAAAGTTTATAGTCAAAAAGAACTTAGGAGTCCTGAAAACTATAAATGTACCAGCAAAAAAGTGTATCAACGGCCTGAAGAGAATATCCTACTCTGACTAATGGGACCTGAACCTTTGAATCTTTAAACAAAGAGGCCTAACCAGATCCCCATGTAGTATAATTATAAAGACTTTGTTTACATGTACTCTAAGAACAAGAATAACAAGAATGATGAGTGTAGGTTGTACAAGTAGGTTTTTTTGACAGTAATAATTTAAGCCTAGGGAATATGAGTAGCCCCTAAATGGCAGAAGGTTGCCTTTATTATTATTCCTTTCCATATTCCATTCTGTATGTGCAATATGGTGGAGGATGTTTACTTCATTTAAGATTTCAATTTTCTGTTATTCAAATGAAAAATCTCATACTATTTTGGCAACAAGTATTGGGAAAAGTTATTGAGTGATGGTGGTGAATTAAATAAACTAGTGAAACACCTATTTTTATGGGATCTGAATATTTTTTAACACCTACGACCAGATAAGGTTGAAGACAGACTGGTTCCAGACATAATTCAACTGAAAATCAATTAACATAGCTTTCAGTGTGCTTGCTCCAATTGGGTATCATATTGCAGATTAAGGAAGTCAAAATACACTGCCATGCACATTATTGGTGCCTTTTAAACTGCCATTGAACACCTCCAGTGCAAACACTGGCTGCAGATGACACATAGCATCATCGGGGACCCCTCTCACCCCATGGTAAGTTTACGCTTTTATCTTCTGGGAGGTGGTACTGTAGCCACATGAGCAGGCTCAGAAACAGTCTTCTGTCCTGTAGCTGTCACAATGCTGAAATCAAAATCCAAGTGTTAGTCCACTTCCACCCTTCCCACCTTACCTTAAAATCATACACATACACCCAAGGACTCTGTAGGTAACTCAGGTCTATCTTGTTTGGAAAATTACTGCCTCAGTAATTATGAGGGCTTGTACCTATGCAACTGTCTCCATGTAACGGTTTCTATTGCTTAAACTGTTTTTATGCTTTACTTATTCTTTTCTATGAAATTGTACTTACTGTGTACAGTGTTCATATTGTAAGTCTCACTAATCATTCAGGTCATAAAATTTGGACTTATTTTTGTCTGCATAATTCCTCACTTCTGTATTTTTTATATTTATCATTACTTGCAGTTTAATTTCTGGTTAAATGAAAAACTGCACTTTGTTGCTATGATATTTGTTCTGTGTTAAATTACAATTAAGATGAATATAATCTAATCTGATGAAGCAAGTTGTACTCTTTACCCTGTGTGGGGTTCATATTTGTGAGACCCATTTTCAATGTTTACAAAAAAAAAAAAAATAGATTCTTCCTTTTCTTCCTCATTATTGTTTCCCACTTCTATATGGTGTTGATGTTTGCTCAACCTTCTCCATGCAGCTTGTCCTCAGTCTTGCCCTTTTCCTTCAGATTCTCTTTTACTCTTTGGTCTCCTTCACTTTCTCTTCCCCGTACTTCCATTCACTCTTTTGTCCACATATTTCTCTTCATCATATGTCCATACAACTTCAATCTACTTTCCTATACTTTCTCAATCATATCTATACCACCTTTGTTGTACTTATGATTGTCTCATTTCTTATCTTGCTCTTTTTGTAACTGCACACATCCATCTCGAAATTGTCATTTCTGTCTCTTCTTCTGCTGCACCCCCTTTTTCTATCCATGTCTCAGCTCCATCCATCAAACCTTACCTTTAACTTTAGTCTTAATTCGTCAATCACGCAGTACTCCTGATACCTTCTTCCCATTGTTCCATCCAAACAGCACTCTACGGGCTATTTCTGCATCTAGTTTCCCATCTTTGGCTATCATTGAAATTTATCCACTCTAAAAAAGATTAAACAACTAGTTCTTTTTTCATCCTGAGATTTGATGTCATTGACTCATTTTGTTTGAAGAACATGTTAAGACTGGATTTTTATTGAATACATTCTGTGACCCCTACCAACACATTTATATGGAGTTTTGGGTTTGCTACACATGGGGCCAATGCAGGTGTGGAAATTATTTATAACACAACAATAATGCCACTTGAGAGACAATGTTTTCAAATGCCGAAAACCTAATCCCATCAGACCAATCACCATCAACTATGAATATCTCCATACCCATCCAACATCGAACAACAATTCCATTCCTTTCACACACAATACTTACTAATCCCATCAGACCATTCATTCCTTTTTTTTCTAAAATGGAATTAGGGAGGGAACACAACAAATAAATAGCTCTGCATATGTGGTTCCTTTCCAAAAACCAACCAGTATTGCAAAGAAACTCTCAGCTCATTTGGTCTTAGAAATCAGATAGATAGATAGATAGATAGATAGATAGATAGATAGATAGATAGATAGATAGATAGATA
>JANRMT010062791.1:248052605-248094538 GCA_026402145.1 Polypterus bichir lapradei
ATAGATAGATAGATAGATAGATAGATAGATAGATAGATAGATAGATACTTTATTAATCCCCAAGGGGAAATTCAGTGGAGCAGGACAGTGACAGCAGTCTGTCGCTGAAGCTGCTACTCTGTCTGGAGATGATACTGTTCAGTGGATGCAGTGAATTCTCCATGATTAACAGGAGTCTGCTCAGCACCTGTTGCTCTGCCACGGATGTCAAACTGTCCAGCTCCATGTCAAAAATACAGCCTGCCTTCCTCACTAGTTTGTCCAGGCATGTGGCGTCCCTCTTCCTTATGCAGCCTCTCCAGCACACCACCGCATACAAGAGGGTGCTTACCACAACCGTCTGATAGAACATCTGCAGCATCTTATTGCAGATATTGAAGGATGCCAGCCTTCTAAGAAAGTATAGTCGGCTTTGTCCTCTCTTGCAAAGAGCATCAGTATTGGCAGTCCAGTCCAACTTATCATCCAGCTGCACTCCCAGGTATTTATAGGTCTGCACCCTCTGCACACAGTCACCTCTGATGATCATGGGGTCCGTGAGGGGCCTGGTCCTCCTAAAATCCACCACCAGCTTGTTGGTTTTGTTGGTGTTCAGTTGTAGGTGGTTGCAGTCGCACCATTTAACAAATTAATCATTTTAGAAAGAGAAAATCTAATATGGAAGGAGCACTCGCTTTGAAAGATGAATAATTTTCAGAAAATGAGAACCATGTTTCTGTCAGTTCATCTGACAGTGAGTTTGAAGACGAGGATGGGATTGACTCTCAAACAGAAGAAGAAATATGGATGTCAAAAATGATAAAATTTAATGGAATTCTTGCTCAAGAAAGGGGCTACCGTGCCTTGCTGCCAATGTGATAAAGATGCAGTAGGGCCAGCATGAATGGCAGCTACTCCTTTTCAACTTTTTATTCCACACCCCATCCAGAAAAGACATGGCCACTTCAGGCAGTACATGCCATTTAAATCTGCAAAATATTAAATCAAGATCTGGCCTGAATGTGATGCTGCTTCATCATATTTTGTTGTTCTGCTTCTGTTTTTTGCATTCTGCTATGTGATTTTATAAGTTGTCTTTGTTTCTTTGGATTCCTTGTTCTTATATAACAATTTTGTCATGTGTATCTATTTTTTTAAGACACAAACAGCTGCTACACACCAGAGACAGTCAACCAACCAGGAAAAAAACCCACAAAAACAAGCTAGCTCTTAAATAGTTAAAGCACTTAAAAAGCTCCTCCTTACCTTAGTTAAAATCAGTTTTGTGTCCCCAAATAATAGGATTGTAACATTTAGCTTGAAAGGGTAGTACTCTGTGTAGCAGAGCCTGTAATGTATAGGCATGCATACTTTTAAAAACAGGAATCATGCATAATGGAGTCCTTTAGAGTATTCTTTTAGCACTCTGCCATGGAAAGCCATTAAATATAGAAACAAGACAGTGTAAAGTCTCTTGATGAAAAACCTTTCGCCTTGGAGAAATGAAAAAAAAAATCAACATTACTTAGTGTTTCTATAAATTACACGTACAAAAAATTATTTCAGTAAGTCATCTTGTTACTAAAATGTCTACAATTAGTTGCCAGTGATATTCTACCTTGAATTTGGTATAAGGCTGTAAACATTTATGCACAATGTACTGTATATAAAAATGACCATGAGATTGACATATTGAAATATATTTACGTTGGGTTTAGAGATTTATTTCATAGTAGACAACATGTTGAACTATTTTATAAAATATGTTTCTGTAGGGCAGGCCCTTAAGATGTTTTAAGTATTGTTTCAGTTTAACAGAAAAGGATAACAAAAAAGATTAAAGAGAGAAAGCAAAGATCAAAATATACAAGTAAAGGCACTTTAGCATTGCTTCAACCTTTAAGTTCTTTTTCAGGCACTTCATTTCATAGTTGTCCACTGTTTAGCTATATGTCAATAAACAGTATGAAATGTCACACATCATGGAGGACTAGATACAAAATGCATATATTGTTTAATCCAATTCAGGATCATGGAGGAATCTGAGTTTCTTCTGGCAACACCAGGTAACAGACAGGATCCAGCCTTGGATGGAGCACGAGTTCACTACAGAGCCCACAGAAAAAGAATGCAAGTATTTATTAATGTGTGAGAAAAAAATAATGCAGTTACCCAGAGAAAAAGAAACATGCTAAAATGGAGAAAAGTTGTATCCACAAGAGCGCAGTGTTAAATGCTGTGCCGCAGTGAACCCCAATCATCTTGTTGCGAGGCAGAAGTACTACTTCTTGCATAAAAGTGCATGTTTTTTGGTTATATGCTACTTACTGTACCATCAAAACTATGTTTTACATTTACTTTTACAGTTGTTCTAATTATTGAGGAACAACCTCAATAGCCTAGATAAACCCTGTGAACAGGGCAGTAGTCATCTAACTCACACTTGGTACCCATTTATTATTTCATCACTCTAGATAAAAGACAAAGTATAGAAAATGTAAAAGCAGTGTGGTATTTATTAATGGACTAGCAAAATACCCGCGCTTCGCAGCGGCGAAGTACTGCCTTAAAATTTTTATTAAGAAGAAAATTTAACCTTTTTAACCTGAGGGAAAATATGCCAATAATTATTTGTTAAGGATCTCTTTGTATACCATGTTGTCAGTTCGGCCCTCCGGTTGTAACATGACCAAGCTGTGCGCTGAGCTTACTCTTGAGCATGTAACTTACAGTTGGCCATGTGAACAGTAATCTTGTCTCAAATCTCACAGCTTGGATTGCTGCTGTCATAATCGGTTTGAGTTTCATGGTTTGTTTCAATTACGATAGTATTTGCAGGATTTGTTGTGTTGAAGTGACATTCGGCATCTGTCAAGCATTGTAAGCACACAACCGGCTTCATCAATAAAATCACATCCAGCTTTTGAGAGTTTAAACACTCATAAACATCAAAGTGTCCACTACTGAAATCGTCACCTGTGAATCTAAGATGTTTAAGAGGCACTGGCGGTTGTCGAAAGGTGTAAAATATTTGGCCATTTCGGTACACTTGAAAGCGACAACCGAACAATTCAGCGGCAGCCATCAACTCACATGCAGAACCATAGGTGAAGGGCTTAAGCATTTCACTCTTATAGTGCTCCTGTGTAGTATAATTATCTCCTGTACCGTCATCAGTCCACACCTTGAACCTGTCCCAGTCATTCAATACATAAGACACAATGTTCCTCCGGATATCAAGAGTGAGCCTGATATGGCCGTGCAATATGTAACAAAGAGAATGGAAAAGGTAGGTGCCATCTCCGGGCATGGAAACCACTCAGTAAGTGACAGTTCTTTGATCGATAGTGATCACCTCGATAGATATGGTAATGGGGGTTGGAATGATAAAGGAAATGGGTACCTGAGCAATGTAAAGTAAGTCTAAAATACCTATACAATAACTATACTTGTAATAAACAAACAATAAAACAGCGGAGAAGCCGTGGATTAAACAAAAAGGCTGTAGTTATCAGTAGGGAGACGTGAATCCCGTGGCGAAGCAAGGAAGGGAATGTAGATACCGGAGCGACGGACGGTCTTATATAGGCAGGCAGCCAACAACGTGGGAGGCGTTGGGATGGGGGACCAAACGCCACCTCACACAGTGACTGAGCTGCAGGCTATGGACGTATATATGTATGTAAGTAGGATTCAGTTAGCTTTGGGAACCCATGTACCAAATTTCTTGAAGATGGGCCCATAAGTAACAAAGACTGTTGAAAAGTTCAATATGGTGGCCGACAGTGGCATCATACCACCGAAATAAGTACGTACATTGGTTTCGGTTAGTGCAGGGAAGCCACCTATAAAATTTCGAGAAGATCGGGCCATAAATAAGAAAGTTCAACATGGCGGACATTGTTGACCATTATGACCATTACGCGTAGAATTTCTAAATGAAACCTGCTTAACTTTTGTAAGTAAGCTGTAAGGAATGAGCCTGCCAAATTTCAGCCTTCTACCTACACGGGAAGTTGGAGAATTAGTGACGTTGGAAAGTTCAATATGGCGGCTGACAGTGGCGTCATACCACCGAAATAAGTACGTACATTGGTTTCGGTTAGCTCAGGGAAGCCACCTACCAAATTTCGTGAAGATGGGGTCGTAAATAAGAAAGTTCAACATGGCGGACGTTGTTGACCATTATGACCGTTACGCGTAGAATTTCTAAATGAAACCTGCTAAACTTTTGTAAGTAAGCTGTAAGGAATGAGCCTGCCAAATTTCAGCCTTCTACCTGCACGGGAAGTTTGAGAATTAGTGACGTTGGAAAGTTCAATATGGCGGCCAACAGTGGTGTCATACCAACGAAATAAGTACGTACATCGGTTTCCGTTAAAAGTTTAATATGGCGGCCGACAGTGGCATCATACCACCGAAATAAGTACCAAATTTCAGCCTTCTACCTACACGGGAAGTTGGAGAATTAGTGATGTTGGAAAATTCAATATGGCAGCTGACAGTGGCGTCATACCACCGAAATAAGTATGTACATTGGTTTCGGTTAGCGCAGGGAAGCCGCCTACCAAATTTCGTGAAGATGGGGCCATGAATAAGAAAGTTCAATATGGCGGACGTCGTTGACCGTTATGACCATTACGCGTAGAATTTCGAAATGAAACCTGCTTAACTTTTGTAAGTAAGCTGTAAGGAATGGGCCTGCCAAATTTCAGCCTTCTACCTACACGGGAAGTTGGAGAATTTGTGACGTTTGGAAAATTCAATATGGCGGCCGACAGTGGCGTCATACCACCGAAATAAGTACGTACATCGGTTTTGGTTAGCTCAGGGAAGCCACCTACCAAATTTCGTGAAGACGGGGTCATTCTTCTACCTACACAGGAAGTTGGAAAATTGGTGACATTGGAAAGTTCAATATGGCGGCCGACAGTGGCGTCATACCATCGAAATAAGTAAGTACAGCGGTTTCGGTTAGCGCAGGGAAGCCGCCTACCAAATTTCGTGAAGATGGGGCCATAAATAAGAAAGTTCAACATGGCGGACGTTATCGACCGTTATGACCGTTACGTGTAGAATTTCGAAATGAAACCTGCTTAACTTTTGTAAGTAAGCTGTAAGGAATGAGCCTGCCAAATTTCAGCCTTCTACCTACACGGGAAGTTGGAGAATTAGTGATGAGTCAGTGAGTGAGTGAGTGAGTGAGTGAGTGAGGGCTTTGCCTTTTATTAGTATAGATAACAATACCAATTAGAAGAAAATAAAATAAATAGAAAAGTTTAGATATAAACCATCTTAGAAAATCCGAAGTGTCAAGGGATGAATGTTGCCCCAAGCGGCTTTTGGTTTAGCGATCAGTGTTATTCATTAGTTATGTTTTCTGACGTCCAAATCAGATGGCCTCACATCTCTAAGTCTCTGACGTAGCTTTCTGTGTTGCCCTTATGTTGTTATTCTTCTTTTTGGTTCATCAGAAGAGCCGTATATACATATGTTAAAATGCACACAAGGGGTTTTGGGACATGTGGCATTGCACAAATTTCATTGGTGATCTTGTCCTGGTGACAAATGTCTTTTATCAAAGTGTTTGATCTTTTAAGTATCTCTGCACTCCTTCCTTTCTCAAGATGTAAACTAATTCTGTAATTCCTAGCCCTACTGTGTTCTTCTGTTTCCAGGATATAAATTAATTAATACCGGTTCTGTGGCATTTGTACTTATTTCCCATTCCCAAGTCATAAAGTAACTGAAAAAGAAACTGACTGAAATAAATGACTAAATTACTAGTAAAATACAAAACAATCCTTGGAATGACTATAATGAAAGTTCTGTAAATTCGCTTAATTCTGGTTGATTTAAGCAAAATAATTAAAATTTAATATTTCCTATACCCTTTGTGCTGAATTTTTGATTTTTTTGGAAATTTTGTTAATTGGAACAGCTAACTCAAATATTTAATTACACTAATTAAGTGTTTTTCTTCACTTTGAAATTATTTCACATCTTTTAGTGATGCCATTATTGTTGTATATTTGCATTGCCATTTTGTGTAGCCTTTTACAGCTACCATAGTGTTACTATGCATGGATGACCAGAGGTGTGCGGTAAGTGATGTCACAGAAGTGTTACTGAAGATTGTGGATTCTATAAATGACTTTGCATGCATTTCTTTTATCAATGATTTCTGATTAATGGCTCTGTGCTGTTGGTCTTCGACTTCAGGCCTAGTTTAGTGTTTTGGCTTTGACAACTCTCCCTTGTTAGAAAAGCTGGCTACTTCCTTCAGTGGCGTTTCATCTACTGGTTCTTTAAAATATAATTTGCCTTTTTTCTCTCTCTGACAGAACATGCAGAAGCTGTATGGTGTAGGACAGACCCAATAACAGCAAGCAGACAAGAAAAACAAGCTGAGAGGCTAACAAAAAAATGCAAACAAAATGAGACATCTGATGATTGGCAGGACAACAAGAACAGAAATTGGCTACTAAAACAAAACAAGGACAAGAACAAGCTGAGGAACAAAATGTTAGACTATTTTTGACTAGCTGGCAGGTGACTCAATAAAAACAAATGTTGCTGGAAAGCATTATGGTTGGCTGAGGAAAATTGAATTGCTGGTATTCAGAGATAAACGTGTTGCCAATAAAACTGGGCAGACATTATGAACAAAATGCCCTCCAGACAACAACAAAATAAACTCCACAAACAGACTGCATGAGATGGAGGCATATAATACAGGAGAAAGACAAATATAAGAGAGCTATCTGTGGGTGGTGTTCAGCACCTTAGACCCATCACAAACAAAAGAAAGGATCTGTGCCCAAAAACAAAACTCAAAATTAGTATTGTTTTATTTTTTAAAGAAAGTAGCAGTTAGAACATTGAAGTTAGAGTGCACTACTTTAAAAAAAAAAATAAACACACGATGTGTGAAAAAATGTTTATGGATGTGTGGCAATTAAAAGTGCAGCTACCCACATTTCACACTGAGGATGTCATTAATACACAAAGTCTGAAAAAACAAAGAGAAAGACCAACTAACAGCCCAAAAGAAAGAAGACAAAAACAAAAATGGTGGAAATAGATCAAAAAAGTGTCCAAAGTCCCTAAGATCTTGAAAGTACTGATATTATTGGTACGTATCTTATAAAGCACTCATCAGGTGGTTAAGTTCCTGAACTATTACATTCTTTCTCAACCTTCAGATAGGAACAGGTTCAAAGTTAGTACATCTCACACATCTAAACCTGTATGTAAATTGTGCTTGTTTGAGAATATTTCTGTTTCTAGCACTTGATATTATTTTTTCTTTTGTCTTAGTGGAGCTCAAATTGTCACAGATGTTTAATACACTCTGGCCATGTTGCATTCTCCCTTATGTTTCCCAGACAGCTGGATTGTTGCACTGGGAGATTGCTCTTTGAGAACGGCTATAATGTTCTGTGACACTTATTTGAAATCTTGCTGGCATTAGATACCCACCAGCAGTTAACAGACACCTATCAGACAACACTGAAGTTGACATAGGCTTGATAAGTCCATGAATTCAGGCAATTTTTTAAGAAAAATGGAACACTAATTCACTATTTGGTTGTCGTATCTGACTAAATGACTGCTATTCACAACCAGAATGATGCTAACGTGGTTAATTGTATTACAAATGCTGAGTTTATTAAAAAAATATAAAATACACAAGGTAAGAATACACAGCAAAAATAAAAGTCTGCTGTATTTCTGGGTCCCAATGACACCTTCAGCCCTAGTCTATCAGGTGGAATGTCTCGTTCATCCACTTGTCTGTTTACTAAGTATCACCTGCTTTCTCCTATTCCATGCATCACCTAACCATGGCCTCTCTTCTTCATGGTTATGAAACTTTACATAACATTCTCTTTCTAAACTGCAAAGTAATTTACTTTCTTCTGTGAGGTGGTTTTAAACCCCCCTGGGGGTCGCCTTGACCAGGCTGTAGGAATCACTTCTTAGGCTCAGAAGTGGCTCCTGCTTGGTTATGGGGGTGCGCTTGAACCTTCAATAGCCCTTAAATGGCTGGGTATCTAAGGCAGTTTGTCAGCTGCCTGTTCCTCAGAATGAATGACGAGATTTCTCTTTACATCGTTTCCTGCAATTTTTCGCTGAGCTTTCTGTGGTTAAAATTTACCTAATAGATTTCTAACCATACCTGTGTCTCACTATGCAAACATCTGCAAAACATTTGTAACCAATATATCAAACCAAACTAATAAAGAAAAGGTATTAAAATTGAAGTTATTAATGCATAAAATGTATTTACCTTAAAAGCTCTATGCCTTTATAGCATAAACTGCGACAAAATTGGTAAACAGGAATGATGGGCTTGCTGGGCTGAATGGCCTGTTTTCATCACAGTTTTTATGATGAAATAAAGACACTTGATCAATGCAAACCTTTTGATTGATTATTTTTTAATCATGCACTTTTCTGATTATGTTTCTCAGGAAAATTCAGTATCCTGGATTACATTTATGAGATCATTACTGTAGACTGGATTCATTCATGTTTCATTAAAAGGCATAAAATTAATAATGATGAAATTGAGAATATACTTAAATGTTTGCCATCATCATAAGGCTGACACTAATAATGACATTTATGTTAATGCAAATTTCATGGAAATTGATCATGTAGGGGCACATAGCAAGTAGGTTGGGCATGTCAGTCCCACAGCCTTAGTTCATCAACCACCAGCCCATACTAATCTCAGTTCAATGGAAGTAAGTAGTCTAAAACGTTCAGGACATCATAAGAGGATTTAATGCAAACCACATACTGTAGTAATTTCTATAAAAACTTCATTAAATTCCCATGTTGATGTCCATGTTTAGGTTTGTACGCTTAATTAAGTCTAATTTTTATTTAATTCAATTGTCATGCTCCCCATATTATATTATGTCTTGTATCTTAAGTCATTATCAGGGAATCACGCCAGATCCATTGATTTAAATAATGGCACATTTTTGAAATAAAAAAATATTATCTTTAAAACAAACACAAAATAGGTATGACATATAATAAAAATGTTTGTGCTGCCTACAAAAAATAAAAGTCTAAAAATTAAGAAAATTTTACAAAATGACAGATCAATATGTCCACAATACTATACTGTATGTGAACATTGTAATCAGCAATGTCATGCACCAACCCGTAGCTTTGCTCATGTGCATCTCAAGTTCTAGTATTATCCATGTATAGACCTCCAAAATTCAATGCGTCTTTTTTTGAGGAATTCTCTGACTTAATGTCAATTTTAATTACTAACTATGACACACTCCTAATAGTTGGCGACTTTAATTTTCATACAGATAATCAGTGTGATCTAAAAGTAAAAGATTTTATGAACCTCCTGGATTCTTTCGATTTGAGGCAGCTCGTAAATCAGCCTACACATAAAGCAGGTCATACGTTAGACTTAGTGATTACTAAAGGACTGAAAGTTGATATAAAGCAGATCATTGATATTGGTCTATCAGATCATTTTCTTCTACTTTTTAATATAGAAATAATGATAATAAACACTCATGAGAAGCATATTGTTAAAAAACGCTTCTTTGACTCAGCAGCAGCTTTAAAACTTACAAACATTCTAAGCAATCAGTCTGTTTATAGTGCCAACTATAATAGCGAGGATAATGTAAATAGTAAGGTGGAAAGATTTAATACTAAAGTGAGAGCTGCTGTCGACATAGTTGCACCTGAAAAGACAGTGAAAAAATCTTCTAGCATTGTTATACCATGGAAGACACAAAGAGTGTCGGATTTAAAGAGAACATGCCGCAGAGCTGAACGTAAATGGAGGAAGACTAAACTAACTATCCACTATGAAATATTAAAAGTCAAAATAACAGAATACAAGAACACTGTCCGTCTTGAGAGACGCTGTTATTTCTCCAAGATTATAAATAACAATGCTAGTAAAAGTCTTATTTTCTACAATTGATCACCTACTAAACCCAGGTAACTCAAAGGAATGCCTCCTAAGTACTTCCAGTAAAACCTGTGAGGCTATCGTTGTATTTTTCAATCAAAAAATTAATGATATTAGAAATAACATAGTATATCCCTCCAACACTAAGGATCCTCCTAAACCCCAGCATTCTGTTATAAACAAATTAAACTCTTTCACTACGATAGATTTACCTGATTTACAAAAAATAATATCTCAATTAAAATCCTCCACCTGCGTCCTTGACCCAATACCTACAAGGCTTTTCAAAGAAATATCGGGCGTGCTAATTGACAATATTCTTGACATAGTAAATTCGTCATTAGATACGGGGGTCTTCCCAGACTGTCTTAAGACTGCTGTAGTTAAACCCCTTCTTAAGAAACATAATCTTGACCCCTCGGCTCTTGAAAATTTTAGACCCATCTCTAACCTGCCTTTCTTAAACAAAGTTCTGGAGAAAGCAGTCATTATGCAGTCAATGGGTGGGCCTCTCTGGCAGTGTCTTAAATTGGTTTGAATCCTACCTGACAGGGAGAAAATTTTTTGTTAGTTGTGGTAATTACAACTCGAAGACACATGATATCCGATATGGTGTTCCACAAGGCTCTATCCTGGGTCTGCTGTTATTCTCAATCTACATGCTTCCGTTAGGTCAGATTATCTCAGGGCACAACGTGAGCTACCACAGCTATGCTGATGACACACAGCTGTACTTATCAATAGCACCTGATGACCCCGATTCAATTGATTCACTAACACAATGTCTGACTTGTATCTCAGATTGGATGAATAGTAACTTTCTCAAGTTAAATAAAGAGAAAACTGAAATCTTAGTGATTGGCAATAATGGATACAAAGAAATAAACTGGATACATTAGGATTAAAAGTCAAGACGGAGGTAAAAAGCTTAGGGGTAATTGTTGACTGTAATCTGAATTTTAAATCGCATATTAATCAGATCACTAGGACAGCATTTTTTCACTTAAGAAACATAAGTAAAGTTAGACCTCTTATATCACTGAAAGATGCTGAGAAATTAGTTCACGCGTTTGTTTTCAGTCGACTAGATTACTGTAACGCACTCCACTCAGGACTACCCAAGAAAGACATAAATCATTTGCAACTAGTGCAGAATGCAGCTGCTAGAATCCTAACTAGGAAAAGAAAATCCGAACACATTTCTCCAGTTTTGATGTCACTACACTGGTTACCTGTGTCATTCAGGATTGACTTTAAAATTCTGCTTATGGTTTATAAAGCCTTAAATAATCTCGTCCCATCTTATATATCGGAATGTCTGACACCCTATATTCCAAATCGTAACCTCAGATCCTCAAATGAGTGTCTCCTTAGAATTCCAAGAACAAAACTTAAAAGAAGTGGTGAGGCGGCCTTCTGCTGCTATGCACCTAAAATCTGGAATAGCCTGCCAATAGGAATTCGCCAGGCTAATACAGTAGAGCACTTTAAAACACTGCTGAAAACATATTACTTTAACATGGCCTTTCTATAACTTCAATTTAACTTAATTTAACTTAATCCTGATACTCTGTATGCTCAATTTCCTCATAATAACTATTCAGGGTAGCTCTAAAATCCGTACTGACCCCTACTCTCTTTTCTGTTTCTTTTTCCGGTTTCTTTGTGGTGGTGGCCTGCGCCACCTCCACCTACTCAAAGCTTCATGATGCTCCAACAATGATGGTTGGATTAAAAGGCAGAATTCTACATGACCATCATCATCAAGCCTTTCCGTGAGAACCCTAAATCCAAAGAGGACTGTTTCATTTATGTTAGGTAGAATGCCCAGATGGGACTGGGCGGTCTCATGGTCTGGAATCCCTACAGATTTTATTTTTTTTCTCCAGCCGTCTGGAGTTTTTTTTTTGTTTTTTCTGTCCCCCCTGGCCATTGGACCTTACTCTTATTCGATGTTAATTAATGTTGATTTATTTTGTTTTCTTATTGTGTCTTTTATTTTTCTATTCTTTATTATGTAAAGCACTTTGAGCTACTGTTTGTATGAAAATGTGCTATATAAATAAATGTTGTTGTTGTTTTGATTCTCTAAAACTTTTGTTGTGGCAATGAAAACTGGAAAGGCGAAACTTTAAATTATTTTTTTTCTTGTAGTTTTTAAAAGTAGTATAATGAGAAACCAAGCAAAATTTATTTTTTTATTGGCTAACTGAACAGTTTACAATGTGCAAGCTTTCGGGGCAGCTAAGGCCCTTTCTTCGGGCAAGATGTATTGCACCCATAATGGCTAACACAGTACAACAACCAACTACTAAAGGTAATATATAAGTAGGACACTGGATGTGATTGTAATTCTTAAGGTTCATGCTTAACTCTCATTTTCTGTATTATTATTATTTTATATTATTAAAATACTGTTGCATAACAATGCTGTCCTTGACCAAGTGCCACGTAGGTGATCATCTCGTTGCCTAACCCCCGTATGCCAGCTCTGCACCACTCTTGTCCCGGGTTTGATAGTAGGACCAATGATGGCCCTGCTTCCCTAGGCAGTTATTCTGTTCTCTTGCCAACCCTTCTTCTTTTTGTTTCTTTTTTAAGAAAGTCAAATATCCCTAGCACTTACCTGCCTGCCCTTTTGAGTTTTGAAGTAATGTCTTTAGATTCCTACATGGCCACCATTAACTCTTTCTCCTGCCTATTGTCCTTCCAAGACACAAAATCTGAGAGGTCATACCATTTCCCTAGTTGTTGCTTCCACTTCTGGTGATCTGCAATTGTACTGTTTTTTGCCATTTTCCTACAATGGTGAACCATTTGCTGTTGGTGGTTTCATGCCAGCCAGGTATCCATTTACAATAAACGCATATAAGATTTTTGTTTTACTGTTAAAAGGGAAAGGCAATGCTTTTGAAAATCATCTCTTTTCTACTAGTAACAGCAACAGGGAAACTCTAAGCAATTCCAAAGACTAGCAGATTACTGCTATCATATTTCTATTTTAGCAAAATACTGCTATCATTTTTATATTATGCTGTGTGTTATAATCACTGTGAACTGTCCATAACTGAAAACCAAGTTAAAGAGACAATATGAGGAAGCTACACACAGGAAAATCTGTGGGACCAGAAGGAGTCAGTCCTTAAGATCTTAAGGCCTATTTGTCCAACTTTGTGGTGTCTTCTATCACCTGTTCAGTCTGTCACTAAAGCTTTAGGGAGTAATTTGGTATATTTACAATTTGATTCAACTTACTCTTATATGGTACTCTTCATTGAGTACAGGCATGAATTGCTTATGAGATTTACAGTTGTAATATGATAACTGTAAACATTTGTATACATGAACAATTTTGTCCGGGTGTCTATGTCTATGCACATTTTGTCTATGTGCATTAATGCAACCAATTTGTGTTTCAATATTTGATGGGCACCATAGCATCATAGTGAACCAACACACAAAATACTGGTGTCCAAGGAAACAGACAAACACACAATGGCGGGAGAATGATGTAATCAGAGAGACACATTACCAAAGGATCAATTTTTTTTTATATTATTATTATTATGTTTTTGACTTCCAGGTGTTGTACTTTGTATTAGTTTGCACTTAGTTTCTTACTGTATTGTACACCTTTTACGCTCTGTGTTTTTACGATCTAGTTAGTTGCGGTAATAAGAGCGTAGAAAGCATAACTTGTCCAGCGTGCGGTCATCCAGGCAAGAGAGTACTTCGTGCAGAGTACGCCAGCTGCTGAGAAAGCACGCTTTGCCTCCACTGAAGTAGGCAGCACAGTCATCAGATACAGATACACTTGTTCTAAACAACGCCCGCGCTTGCCGTTGCTGTGAAACACCACCATTTCAGCTTTTACTGATGCATCCAGTTTCTTGTCATCATTCTGTGATAGCAAGTTTCTTGGCACAGATAATGAGGATGCAACAGACTGACGCATTGCAATTTCAAGTTGCTGTTCAAAGCTGTTGTCTGACAGATGTCAATGAAGTCTTCAGTTTTTCACTATAACTCTGTTATTTCTTGATCGATTTTTACACTTTTACACACTATATATGCAAACTTGGCCGTTCCCGGTTTCCAGGGAATTACAGCAATTTCATTCCCGGGAATGCGGGAATGAAAAATATCCGGGAATCCGGGATTGGATTCCCTAACTACTACTTAACAATACTGAAGCTGCAGTAAACATATAAGCAATAAACCTAGGCACAACAGTTCTAATTTCATCACTAAACTTTATTTTTATGTTTAACTAGGGGGGCTCTCCCCTGCTCGCTTCGCTTGCCAACCCCCTGGCCTGCGTTTGAGACACTTTGCGTCTCTGATGCTTGCATTGTGAAGAGGGAGACTGAACGCACCCCAAGGAGATGCGGTCGCTCCTCCGAAACCCCCTCTTAAATGGTGATACAATGGGAAACAAATAGTTTTTTTACCTCGTCTTTTGCTTGATCAGCTCCTGGCTTGCTGCTGCTGCCATGCTGCATGATCTGCATCTCGCACGGTACTTTGAACATTTAAAAGCCTGTACAGCAGCTGTCCTACTCTTTGTCTTTTATTTCCATCCCTGGGCATGGTTAAATTTCTTGGCACAAAGTCTCATCTTGCGGAATGTGAGTAGTTGATATTTTTTAGTTTATAATTTAAAAAAGGAACAAGAATCTGAAAATCTAACAACAGCACATTAAAGTTCGATAAATTCTGAAAAGAATGATACCAAACATATACATATATAAAACATCACATAAAATCATTGCACAAAATCTTTGCACTTTTAGGCTTAGGATTTTATATACAGAGAGCAGATTTTTTGGTTTTGTTTTCTTATTTATTTTGTCATAGGACTTTGATTCACTTCATGAATCCAGCTTATAAAGAAATTGTTTAAAAAACATTGGCTACTCATGGAAGACAAATGTTACTAGTACATTTGTTAGAGTAAAAATAAAATAACAGTACCTTTTATTGTACAAAGAAATAATAAAGTGACACATAAATGTAAATACTGTACATACGTGATGATGCATAGCTCTATGGTAAACCTATGTTGAACCTGTCTGCAGTTTTTTACAGCTATACTATAAAGAGGGTAGCCTGACAGGAGAGAAGATTGTTAATGAGTTTGGCAGATCTAACGCATTAGTAAAAGTGTAAACACAGAAGCAAAATGCTTTAAACTCCCAGCAAGTGTGGACATTCTGAGTTTGCTAGGGATAGTGTTATATCAACCAATCAATAAGAAACAGACCCAAGGTTTTTCTATTTGCATTACAGCTGGCAAAGCACACATTGATAGCACGTTTCCCCCTACTTTACAGTATCTTAATTTACAAGAGTATCTAATGTACAAGATATTGTGGCAAAGTCTTTCAACTTAATTGGTTGTTACAGCAACCATATTCTTTCCTGGTGAGCTGAAGCAGGATCTGACATGAGCTAAAGTGGCACATGTAGCACTACAGAAGACAGAGAAGGTGAACAATAATAAAGGAGAACATAGGAAATCCAATCAATTAAATTCTATTTACTCTTGATTACTTGGGTGGAAAAAGACCTGGGGCTTGATGCATAACGGCGTGCGTAGAATTCACACTAAAACTTGGTGTACGGACAAAAGCAGAAATATGCGTACGCACAAAAAAATACAGATGCATAAATCTGTGCATACATCAACTTCCACGTTCTTCCGTTACATAAATCTCAGTCAGTGTAAAAAGTAATGCACATGCACACACCTGCCGTCTCACCCTGTCTCCTCCCAGAATTAAGCCTCTTTGAATATGCAAATCAATATAAATAGCTCCTTATGTTTTGCGTTCTGTGTAAAGACAATGGCAAAAGCACAGGGAAAACAGAAGTGGAGGCAAGGACAAATGTACAATTTATTGGTTTAAATAGTGGTATAAACAACAAAAAGGAAGTTGATCGAGTGACATAGAGTGTTGGAGAAACTCGACAGTTCAAGTTCACAAAGTCGCACAGTGCCCGAAATAAAAAAGTGATCAGATATCAGTCACCGTGAAATGGCGAGTCTCATTCCACTGTCTGAGTGTCATTTGGAAGCTTATTAGGGTAGAAAGAAAAGAAATGTCATAAACTTCATCTTAAAATCGTTTAAATGTACTACTTTCTCAAATCCCATCGTGACTAAAGTAGCATGTTAAATGCTTTGTTTTGCATCTATTCTTCTATGTGCTCTATGTGTGTGAATCACTACGTGCTTCTTAAACAGGCTTTCTCTTCCTCCGACAGGGCACAGAATCCATTACAATGATGATATCACAGCTCACTGAAGAATTTAAATACTAAGATGTACACTTGATATAAATTTCATGATCATAGGAATTAAAGCATGTATTAAACATGGGAACACGGTGGCGCAGTGATAGTGACAAACTGGCACCCAGTCCTGAGATTGTTCCAGCCTCCCACAAGATGCTTGCTGCACCGTGCACGACCTTCGATGAAATAATTTATTGCAGCAGTACTGTCTCTTTCAAATGTACTAACCCTCAGTTCCTGTCCTTACTTTTCTTTCTCCAAGTAACCAATCACCACACAATCAGCTCTGTAATAGATGTAAAGCCATCTGTAAGCTGAAAATGTAGATTCTTCAAAACTTTTAAGGAAAATTGAAATATCTTCATGGTACATGTTTAATTATTTTTTCCATCTATCCATCCAGGTTCGAGCCAGCCCCAGCAAGAATACAGTGCAAGGCAGGAACAATCCCTGAACAGGGAGCCAGTTCATCGCTGCCACTGTCGACCGTGTCCTCGCATGTTTAATTATTAACAATATAGATTATTTAAATAACGTTAAAATTTTATCTGTATAATGTAATAAAATACTTTGCTGCATTTCATCTTAAAAATAATTATCAAGAGCTCCAAGAAGATAGCGGTTGGAAATCTAAATCAACTTAGAAGCCATTCGTCATCATATGTAAATACGCGCTTTATAAAGTGGCTCAGTTTGTGCAATATTATAACAGTAGTGCAAGTTTACAGTGAGGTAATTGTACTTATAAGTACAAACAGTTCTACAAGGAGCACTTGATGGACTGATAGAGTGTGTTTATAGTTCTTGAGATGAAACTGTTTCTGAACCGCGAGGTCCCTATAGGAAAGACTCTGAAGCCTTTGCCATATGGGAACAGTTCAAACAGACAGCATGGCTGAGGCAGCGTGTGCTTGATGCTGTATACCAAAAATTCTCTTTCTGTTTAGCTGCTTGAGAGCTGTGATTCCACACTCAGATACAGTGTGATATTTGGAATAGTTTGGCCATTGCGTGGACCATTATATTGTTACAAGTTAATTACAGTCAGATGCCTTAAACTAACGATATGCGGTTAATTTCAGTGTATTTGCTAGAGCTGCGTCAGGGATGTGGATCTAAAAAAGAAGGGAAGGGCGCCAATTTGTAAAACCAGGAGGAGAACTTGCTTACTCCAGGGATTAAGCTGGCATGTAAATGTGCATGTTGGCTTCACGCCGTTTAGTTTTTGTACATTGCGATGTGAGCGTGGAAACGGTAGTACGCAACATTTTTTGTGTGTACGCACCATTTATACATGAGTTCCCTGACCTGCACTAGGACTGAAAACCATGATGCTTAATTCAGAACAAAACCCAGGCCATACAAAAGCATGGCTGTGGCTGCACTTGCATTGACAATTTATGTGGCCATGTCATTATAAAGGGGTGCCCTGGAGGGACTAAAAGAAGGGGTATAATGTTAGAGGAAAAAAAATGGGAATGACAAATGGCTTCATAGGAGTTTCCAAGATCAAAAGGTGTCTGTAGGGAAATCATTGTAAATATGCATAGGTCCCTGCTTCTCTTTAGGTGAGCATGAAACCTGAGAGTTGTCTGACCCCTCGGTTGGGAGCTGGGGTCCCTTGTAGGAGTTCTAGGAAAGCAGTAGAGGTCAAAAAGTCATGATTAACCCATGAAGTAGCTTCTGGTTGGCACTTAAAAGTCCAATATTGAGTGTGGAGCTGAAAGGCAACCTTGAGATCAGCACTTGCCTTGCATGGAGAAAGAAAGGTCAAAGAAAGAAAGGGAACTGGAAGATAAGAAAAAGAGGAGTCAAAGTAATATTTAGTAGATAGGTGGACTAGCCACCTACCTAAGATAGGGCAAGAAACTCATAAAAGTTATGTTTACCCTATTGTGTTCCCTTCCTTTATTTTTATTTTTGCTTTAATAAACCCTCTTATGTCTCCTAATTTGACTTCCTTGCTATTATTTAGGTTCAGAAATAGCTGAAGAACACGCCCTAGTCATAATTTTTAATTTACTACCTGGATTAGCAGGTATCATGACTAGCAGGTTTTGTCTGGCTGATTATTGATTTCTTGATGTTGGTTCTTTTTATAAAACTGTCAGAGGCAGCAAGTTGTAAGGCTACATTTTATGTAAGGGAGTTGGAACCCTTTACGCAAGTATCAAGAAGCCAAATGATGAGATGTTTGGCTTCTTGATACAGACGACCCGTCTCATAATATTGCTGTATAAAAGAAAAACACCAGAGCCAAATGGGCATGGATATCATTTTTTGATGTCTAGTTGACATTATGTTGTATGGACCTGTAAATATATGCACTTTACTGTACACAGTTCAGTATTAATAATCAATAGGAGCTGAAGAAAGACATATTTCGATGACATAATGACAAATGATTATTGCAGAGTTGGCCTATATTATACTTTTTACGCTTCACTCATCTTTTTATTTAAGATACATAAAAACGTTCCTTATGATCAGATATTGTCAATGGTATGCGGACAAGTCATCATTTATTCAGTATACAAAAATCTGCATTTAAAATCATAAATCTTAAATGTGGCAGCATGTCCACTATTCAAAGTAAATCTATGGAGAATATTATTAACTTAAACCTTTTAAAAATTTTATTGCATGTTGTTGAATATGCAGCTAAAAGAATATATAAAAAAACAAGGCATAATAGTGAAATTACCCATTAGTTTTAGCCTAAATAATTTAACCATTTCATTTTTAATCTCATTTGAAATGAGATGGTTTGGGTACATGGAGAGGAGAGATGAGGGGTACATCAGGAAAAAGAAGTTGAGGCAAGAGGAAGGCCAAACAGGAGGTTTATGGATGTGGTGAGGGAAGACATGAAGGTAGTTGGAGTGACAGAAAGTGATGTAAAAGACAGGGACAGATGGAGATAGATGATCTGCTGTGGTGACCCCTAAACAGGAGCAGCCGAAAGAAAATTTTAACATTGAAATAATTGAAAAACATGCATTTTGGCCTTGTAGTTCAAGAGCATTTTTTTTTAAGATATTAAATATAACTTCAATATTTGCTACACCACACTGCCTGAATTCAGCAATTGCTTTTGTGTATTTCCATTTAAATAAACATTTTAAATGTGCAAGAGATAAGAAAAAAAACATGTATTGGCTTTCTTTAGCTTAGCACTGCTGCCTCATAGATCGTTGATCACTGAAGATTCATATGCATATGTGTATCATGTAAACAATGCCTTGATGGCTCTTTACTTAATCCTATCAATTCCATTTTTAGTTATCAGGAACTGTAGTGAATGGTTTACAATATTTATAGTTTAATTTGTATTCATACTCATAATTAGAAGAATTAATAATAAGCTATTTTTGTCATTTTTATTTCAATTAATAAATAAATATTAATAACACATTTATCAGTCTTGCAAAACAGGCTTCAGAAGGGTACACTTATTCTCACTTAGCCCGTTCCTGCTCCCTTAACAAGAGTCTTATGGGAAATGCAGCTATATTTAAATGATTAATAGGCTATTTCACTATTATGACTTGTCTTTATATATTCTTTTAGCTGCATATTCAACAACATGCAATTAAATTTTTAAAGGTTTAAGTTAATAAACATTTAAACCAGCACAGAAATAATAAAGGTAAAACAAAGACAAGCACACAGTTGAGAATTGTTTAAGTTGGGGTTTGGATAAGCATGATATTTAGGGCAAAAGTTTAACAGCGTATACAAGATCTGCACTATAATTTACTGAATCCGCTTTATTCAGTTTAAGGTCTATTCTAATAAAATTGATTACAAATAAAAGATCTAACCCCTGGGGTGCTAGTCCATGTAAGGATTTAAATAGTGTGTAAAACATTAATATTTTTGAATATGTGTCCAAAAATGACCTAGTAATTAAATAGTCTATTATCAATAATGCAGGCAGTGTGGTGTAGTGGTTAAGAGTATGGACTTAAAGCCCTAAGGTTGTGGGTTCAAATCCTGCCACTGTGTGACAGGATTTGTGTCACTGTGTCACTTTACGTGCCTGTGCTCCAAGTGGAGAAAGAAGAAAAATGTAACCAATTGTAACGCAAATGTTGTAAGTTGCTTTGGATAAAGGTGTCAGCCAAATTAATAAATGTAAGTGATTAGAAACCATATGCAAATAATTAATGTTTGAAGGGAATTACATTAAAAACATATTGTAAAATTCATGCTCTTATAGAAACAAGTACAAACAAAACAGAGTCCATTCAGTCTGTCTGACAGTCACATTTTCCCAATATCTTATTCAGATACTTTTTAAAAAATTTTCACAGTTCACACTTCAACTACATGACTTTTAACATTTGCTTTCAAACTCCCACAATTGATAAAGTGTGTCCTGCTTTCCATCTTAAATATACAGTACATCCTATTAATTCCTATGGAATGCCCCTAAAGTCATACTGTAGCTTATTCTATGTGTCTATAGCTCTCTGCATGAAGAAAAGCTGCCTATGATTTGTGCAAAGCTTACCCTTAACAAGCTTTGAACTGTGCCCTCATGTTCTTATTGAGCTATAATAATCTTGATCCACTACACTAATTCCTTTCATAATTTGAAATATTTCAATCATATCTCCTCTTAATCTCCATTTGCTTAAACACAAAAGGCTCAGCTCCTTTATTCTTTCCTCATAACTCATCCCCTGAATGGAATCAGCCTAGTTGCTCTTCTCTAGACCTTTTTTAGCACTGCCGTGTTCTTTTTGTAGCCTGAAGACCAAAAACTGCACACAGTACTCCAGATGAGGCCTCGCCAGTGTGTTAAAAAGCTTGAGCATAATCTCCTTGGACTTGTAC
Organism: Polypterus bichir lapradei; assembly: GCA_026402145.1. Taxonomy (NCBI): domain Eukaryota; kingdom Metazoa; phylum Chordata; class Cladistia; order Polypteriformes; family Polypteridae; genus Polypterus; species Polypterus bichir. The sequence continues at coordinate 248,073,688 of JANRMT010062791.1, forward strand.
TCCACACATTGTGCTATATAACCCCACATTCTGTTTGCCTTCTTAATGGCTTCTGAACACTGTCAGGAAGTTGATAGTGTAGAGTCCACTACGACTCTTAAATCCTTCACAAAAGAAGCAGTAATTTCCACATGTAGACCTCCCATTGTTGTGTGAAACATGCTCTTTAGCCCGAGGATGTACTTGGTTGTTATTTTTTGCACAGTATATTGAGCTACTATGCCAGGATGAAGTCTGACTGGTATACTATTGATGGTCCCGATTTAAAATTAGCTATTTTACATAATAACCTGCTATAATAAACCCCTAAATTATTTTGAATTTTTTTTCCTGTAGGTCAGGGTTGCCCGTTTTATATTCAGAAATAGCTGTTTTTTCTTGGTTACTGTGAGATGCGTTTTATTTTTTTGTACAGTTCTGAAGAATATCTCAGTGTTTCTTAATTTTTAAAAGTATTACAGATGCCTCAGAGCATGTTTTTTCTTTCTTTGTCATTGAGAGTATCTGAATGGTTGCATTTATGCGTCTAATCGAAGACCTATAAAGGCCACTTCTGTGGAAAGCAGGGAATTTTGCTGTTGATCTTAAACAAACTGAAGATCTCCCTCGTGGGCTGCTCTAAGCCCATCAGGAAGAGAGCAAAACTTGGAACTGTATTGAGATTAATTGGAGATTCTAAGGGTTTAAGAGGACCTGGCTACTTAGAAGGAAACCTCAAAATTTGTTTCGAAAATATATTTAATGTCTAGGTGAATGTCTGAAATATGTCAATACAAATGATGGCTCAAGTCAAATTGTCAAGAGTTCTGCCATGGTTGGAAGCTTGCCTCATGTCAAAATTATACCATCATCTAAACAGAACTCAGAATATAAAGGATATTGATCATTTCATCTTGATGGTTTGTAACATATTTCATAACATACTTTTGAATCTGCTGTAACTTAAACTATTACATTTAAATTGAAAAACATGAAGTGCTGAAGAGATGCCATAAAAATTGTGATGACCTTGTCAAAAGTTTTAATCGTTTAGGACTAGCTTTGTTTTTGCAAATATTTTTTTAACATTTCTGTTATTTTGGAATTCATTTCATTAATGCAACTTTTTGTTCACTCAAATATACTATCATTATGTTGCATCTCATCTTTGCAACTTTGGCCACTTTCACACTCATGTGGTGGTGTTCTGTATGTGGTTATTGATGTTATTTTATAGAAATGGGTTGCAGTAATTTGTTGTCTGAAATCTATCTAAAAACAAAGCAAAGATGCTTAACGATTACATTTAAGGGTGAAAAAAAGAAGTGTTTAGGACAAGAATACAGAAAGAAAACCATTGTTTAACATTAAAGAAAATTGTCACATTGAGAGATTGAGGAGAACAAACAGAAAAGTAGTGTTTATAAAAATTAGGAGCAAATTAGTATTAATAATTTCTTGTTTTGGTCAGTTAAATACCCACATAGATAGTATCTTTGAACAATGTGTTGATCGCAAATTATAATGTTTTTTAGGAAGTGCAGCATCCGTCACTCTTTCATTATTATAGGTGGCTGTGCATTTTCAGTTGAAATGATAGATAGATAGATAGATAGATCTTTATTTGTGTATTTACATAAACAAGTAGATAAGTAAATAAATGAATAAATATATTACATAATATGGTAAATATACATCATGCACATATTCATAGTTATCGTTTGTGAGCATATTGTAAAAAAGGCCCAAACATACTTTTACATTAGAGCTAAACAGAGTATAATTTGTGTGTGACATCTGAATCAAGGTAGAATCTTAAAAAATTAAATGAAACTCTTCTGTTCACTAGTGTAAAACCTTTTGAACGAATGTGGAATGGCCAATATAATGTAAAGTTTTTATGTTTTTTTCAGATGAAAGTGATTGTCCTATTTCTTTAGTCATCGTGTTTATCAACAATTTTGGAGTAAGAACACACCCCTGACGAACCCCAGAATCAACTGGGAAAAACGCAGAGGTCCTGCCTCCACTCTGCACAGCACTCACAGTACCAGTGTACAGGCCAGCCATGATATCCAGCAACCTCGAGGGGATCCCGCCAACCCTCAGGATGTCCCACAGGGCAGCTCGATCAACTGAGTTGAACGCTTTGCGAAAATTGACAAAGGCTTCAAAGAAACTCTGCTGATATTTGCGTTTGTGCTCTATGAGATCCCTCAGTGCCAGGATGTGGTCGATGGTAGATTTCTTAGGTGTAAAACCAGACTGTTCCGGTCGCTGGTAGGTGAGCAAGTGATCACGGATACTATTGAGGACGACCCTGGCAAGGGCCTTACCTGGCACCGAGAGCAGTGTTATCCCCCTGTAGTTGCTGCAATCCAGGTGATCACCCTTCCCTTTCTAGATAGGGACGACAAGTCCCGTTTTCCAGTCAGTTGGGATGATGCCAGTCTCACAAATGGAAGCAAAGATTGCTTGCAATGCCAGGAAGACAGCCTGGCCACCAGCCTGGAGAAGTTCACCCCGGATACCACAAATCCCTGCAGCCTTTCCCCCCCTCAGCTGGTTCACCACCTGTGCAATCTCAGTGAGATTGGGTAGTTCACAGCTAATTGGAGGATCAGCCTCAAGAACCGTGGACCCAGAGATATCCAACGTCCTAGCTGGAGGATCAGCTTTGAACAAATGCTCAAAGTAGCCTACCCAGCGGGTCACAACTGCAGTGTCATCTGTAAGGACCGTTCCATCAGCTGCCCTGACTGCAACTCTCTGAGGAACAAATTCAGATGTGCGTAATGCTTTGATTCCTCTGTAAGCAGGACATGGGTCGCTAGACCACAAATGGTGTGTCAGTTGCTTACAGATTCCTCTAACAAACACCTCTTTATCTGCCCTCAGAGCCCTTGCAGCCGTCCTTCTCAGTTCCCGGTACAGACCAGACTGCTCTCGATGATATCCAGGGTGCCCTGCGAGATGAACACCGGTAACACCAACACAGCCCTCTGCAACCTTCAGGTTCATGTCACAAAAGGTCTCCCACATCACATTAGGATCGGCAGTTGTACCCAAACCTAAAAGTTCCTCACACAAACTGCGTGCAAACTCATTAGAAACAGCCTGGTCTTGGAGTCTGGCCAAGTCCAGGCTCATTTTTCTAGTAGGTGATTTCTGACCATAGACTTGTTGTTGCTACTCTTAGGATCCAGCTTAGGTCCAGTAGGTTTGGAATAAGGTGCTATATAAATAAAAACATCATCATCATTGTTATTACTTAACCTTTTTTATTTTTAACATAAAATAGAGTTTTTTTCTTCCACTATGGTGATTGAATTCAAATTTGCTGATTTCCTTTCACATCACAAAATGGTTCACGTTAGGTTTTTTGGCAGCACTACATGACATAATGTCAACTGTTTAAGCAGAATCAGCTATGGACTAGCAGCCGCCTCACTGTAGGCTCCAGCTGCCTGTAATCCTGAAACAGAAAAATGGGTAGATTTGTTGTCCTTGAAAATAGCTTATGCACACATTGCCCACTGTGATGGACTGCAGCCACCAATAATATTACTGATTTGTGGGTTAATTGGTTTCAACATTACAACATCATGGAGTCAGTTTATTTAATGCATTTGGCTCTTAATACAACTTTTGCAATATAGCCTTCCATTTTAGAATAATGGAAGGAGGAAATGATCTTTAGGAGTTCTACAATCTTCTGTGTAAAATTGACAGCAATAATTTGTTTTTTGTATATGAATTAGATAATGTGTTTTTCTGTAGTTTAATTAAGCATTGAAGCCCCCTATGGGTTAAGTGGTACATTCCAGTGAGGTAGTGGATAGGTAGAAAGCCAGGCAGGCTCAAGTCTAAGATAAGATTTAGGTAAGCACTTGTTAAGGTTTTTAAATAATGCATTTGCTTGATGGATTGGATGCTTATCTTTGAAAAAAATTAAAGCTTTTTTTATATGTGGCTTTAATGGACACTTAACAATAAAATTCAGCTAAGCTATTGTTAACTATTTAGAAAGTTTTTCTTCTCTGTTTGCAAGATCCACACTAGTTCTGGAAGATACAGAGGCTATTGAGCTACTGACTAGTACAGTTCATCACACCTACCAAAACCAAGAAATGATTAGTTGTAATATGAATGTAAAGGGTCTTAATAAATGATTTTTTTATGCAAGCGTTAAGAGCTTTATATAATGACAGATACAATTAAGGACACTACTGAAATTGACAGTAAGTGCAATATAAATTTGGGCAAAGCAATGAATTATACTATTGAATGAACATAGGCACATGTTATGAAAGATGCTAAGCAAAGTGAAAATTGATTAATTATACTTTATAAAGACAGAAAAGCTACTTGAAAGATGTGAATTATTTGCAACTTATTTAATAGTATTTTAAAAATCACATGAAAGCAGCAGAATTTGTCATATTTAAAATCTCTTTGCACTGGGGACACTGCAAAATAAAATGAGCTTCCACCCCTGCAGGTAGGTGATAAGAGATTTCATGCGTCCATGTTGTAATGTGATTTTTCATCTGTGTCTCCATTGGTTTTCTTATATTTAAAGGGACAGGGCACTTTCTGTGTATTTTGTTTTATCTCCTTAACGCATGTATCTTACTTAACTGGCAACTCAAAAGTGTCTTGTTTAGAGTGAGTCCTTTGAAGGGCTTGCTCTACCCAAGTCTGTTTCTTGCTTTGTATCAAATGAGGTAAGGATAGCAACTTCAAGAAATATGAGGGTACATCAAAAAGTAAAGGGAATTTAAATATTATGCAGTAACCGCAATGGATAGAATTTGAAGCAATACAACACGTTTGCCAAGGCTTATGGGTAATTCGAACATGCACAATGTAGGGCTCTTACATTAGTCTAGTTGAAGCCAAGGTCAGATAATCATGGATGCTGTACTGGAAGGCTGCACCATTGTTGGACAACGCATTGTAGTGAGGTTTCTTTTGACAGAGGGAGTGAAACCTGCTGAAATTAACTGAAAGATGTTGTTACAGTGTGTAATTGAAAACAGCATGACTCAACAAAATGTTTATAAATGGGTAGAAAGGTTTAAAGCAGGAAGAACAAGTGTAACCGACAAAGCTTGATCTGGTCGACCATCAACATCATGCACACAAGTCCTCATCGACATGGTGAATACCTTCATCAGAGAAGACTGACAGATTACGTTGCCTACTTTTGCTGCAGATTTTGATCTGCACACGCCATAGTGCACAATACCTTTGGAACAATAAAATTTGTGCAAGATGAGTACCCAAAGAGCTTACTGATCTGCACAAGTCAACATCCTTCTGTGAATTTCAGCAGGTTTCACTCGTTCTGCCCATCTATGGCACATTGTTTAACACTGGTGCAATTCCTCAGCAGAATGTTCATGTTAATTTGACCTTGGCTTCAACTAGTCTAATGGCAGAGTGCTGCACTGTGTGTGTTCGAACTACCCATAAGCCATAGGAAATGTGCGTCATTCATTGCAGTTTCCACACAATTTTCAAATTGCCTTTACTTTTTGATTTACCCTCGTAAAACTAATATATGAACTTACTGATCTGTATTAAAATGAAAATTCTTTAATTATTGTATTTCAAAAATATACCATTAGTTAAACACAAGTAATGAATCAAGCACATACCTCATGATGACCTTAGAGGATGAAGAAAATATGAGCTTCAACTATTATTTCATAAACCATTTCTGCACTTGACAACTTTTTGACATGGAACTCATTGTAAAACTATGTTAAATATCTCAGAAACCAAGACAGATGAACTGAATCAAGACTCTGACTGTTACTAATGACCCGATGCTGTAGAGTGTACTGATTGCAGGTGCTTATTAAGCATTTTACATTTTATCTTCCTGAAAAGAGAATAGTCCATTCTTCTTAAAAGTCACAAATGACTCCAGAATGCCTTCCAATTGTATTGTAATCACTATCAGCACAGAAAAAGTTATTCACCTGATGCAAAGAAAATGTAAAAATATAGGAAACAGAGACAGTTACATGCATTTGATTGCTATATGTAAAAAAATGAATGTAATTCAATGTAAGAACATTCTTCTTTCTGACTTTCTGGACCAACTGAGTTCAAGATGGCAAATGATGAGATTATATGGTTTTGTTAAAGTATTTAATGCTTTCATTAATTGTATTCTCCTTATAAGGTAGTTCCTACCCAAACATGGTGTGAGACAGACTATTATATTCTTTTTATCTTGATGGTGTAACATGATGCATCATGAGTTATACAATTCTATTATGCTAATTATCCTTGCTCATATAAACACAGCTCTCCCAGTTAATACTTATTTGTCATAATGAACTCAGGTGGTTTATATGTCAGTGCTCCCTCAGATTCATTGAATAAAAGATTTCCATTGGAACCAGTGTGGGAGTGATTCTAGTTGTTACTTAAAAAGGAAATCCCTAACAGTAATAATATTTCATTATCATTTAAACTTGTTTAACATCTTGAAATTCAGTTTTTAAAATTTTTTATATACTGTTTGTGTACCCATGGGGAGAGTTTTAAGGAGTGAGACTGTGTTACAAATAAATCTTAAAAGGTTTTTTAAGGCCACAGGTAATGTAAGTATGTTAATAATCAATGAATATGGCAATTAAATCTATCCTTCCCTAAGCGACTGTCTCTCTTGCACGTTGCTATCCTTAAAACAGAGAAACATTCATTATAATCTTTTAATCACGGACCAGTTCGTTGTTTCAAATTGAGATCACTTCAGCATTTATATTTTGTATACAGTATTTCCTGTTTTACATGTCAGATTGCTACTCCTGTCTGCAGACATCCTTAGAGTTGTGCCTGCATACACACATACACATACCTGCGGCTTAAATTTAAATGGGCTGCTTGTAGAAACAGCGGTGCAGCAGACAGCAAACCTCAATCACACGTCACGTGACTGTGAGAAAATATTTAATTTGAAAAAATTTCTTTTTGATAAAGTACATAAAAAAGTTGCAAACACTTGTTTCCTGAAGAGGCATTAGCTCACTTGGAAATGTGTTTTTTTGAAATTGCGGCATATTAAGTAACTAAACAATATAGTAATATACCAGAAAAGGCGATATCCCTTCCATCGTGATTACAGCGGTACAAGAATCACATGAGAAAAAATATACTTTAGCTTACATTCACTGATGGTTAACGTGGTTACAGACGGGAGGCATATGACAGACTTTATCCAGGTGGGAATCTGGATCAACACAGTCAGCCATTTTTCGTCCCCACGCTGGGAGGTTTTTCGGAACTTTGCCGACTCGTGCCCCAAAGGGTCTGGCTGTTGTCCAAGCCTTTTATACTATTCTTCTTCAACTTGCTGGTCCTCTCTGTCTCTAAACAAGGGCAGGAAAGGGCTGAACTCCTCCTCCACAAAATACAGAAATATCATAGTGCTTACATGCCGGTTCTCATTCTCCCAACAAGGAAATAAGACTTTGTACTGACAAAGGACAGAAATACTCTTCTGTGTTTAAGCTGACTATACAATCCTCCAGTTGTCTTTGGCTATCTAATCCAATGCTTGGCTAGCAATTCTAACTGCTGAGCCCCTGTGTGCCAAATTTAACATGCACATGTGAATAAATCCATACCAGTGAGCATAGAGACAGTGACATTAATATTAAAGAAAAATGTAGTATAAAAACACTCCAACTTTGAAAACAGTAAACCCAGTCCCAGAATACAGCTGAATGTTACCTCATGCATACATTTTCTGATTTCTGTTATTTAAATATCATTAAAGAACCTTTTTCTTTATTTAGAAGTTTTAAACTTGTTAATATGGCTGAAATTTAGTTTATATTGTAATATTATATTATAAACAACCTGATTTTTCAACTTTGGATATGATGATGGATAAATGTAGCAGTACAGTTTTGACACAGTTTGTCTTATTTTCCATCAGCCTAAATGTCAAACTATGTCTACACCTGTACCCAGAAAAACCATTAGGTAAAACCAAAGTCTGAATAAAAGAGGAATTATTAAACAAATAAAGATAATGCAGGAAATTTTTGGAGGAGAACAGAATACTGAATTCCATGCAGGTTTGGCTTACCTATGTACAAAGTTGTTCTACCTGTCATGTTGATCACCAAACTGTCACAATCCTGTCATCTTCTTTATCCCAAACGTTTCATTTTGAATGAGTCCTAGCCTGTGATATCAAGCTCTCTGACTTATGCAACTTTTTTTCTTTTTGGGTTTAAATCTTAAGGTATTCACAAGCATGAAATGAGAAGAGGAAAGTGGAGTATGCGAAGAAAAAGCAACACGGACAGGCAGAGAACATGCAGGCTTAACACAGCCACACTGGGATTCAAACCCTGGATGGTGCCTGCTATCAGCTCCATGCTACAGTGACATTCACATCAAAAACTGACATTTTTAAACTTACAGAATTATACAAATTATTCAAAATAAACTTGTCTAAGCTTGTCTTCTCTTTCATTTTTCTTCTGGAACATGTGTATTTTCCGAGAACCTATTATTGATGTTGTGACCACTGCTGCAGGGGGATCTGGCTGCCCTTCAGAAACCCCTTCTTAAACAGTTTTTCAATGGAAAATAAATTCACTCTTAGCTCCTCTTTGCAGGATCAGCTGCAGGCATGCTGGCTTGCCATGCGACGTGCTCCTCACGCAGAGCTTCAAACATTTAAAAGACCTGGCCATGGTCATCCTGTGTCTCACTGTCCTGTCTGTCTTCCCCCAGAATCCCTCTACTCCGGCCGCAGCTTCTGAACTGCTGTACCCACATGATGAAGAAGACTTTCTGTTGTTTTGATCAGGAGACAGGGCCGATGCGTCAAGTTTGACAGTGTTTGTACACTCACCTAAAGGATTATTAGGAACACCATACTAATACGGTGTTTGACCCCCTTTCGCCTTCAGAACTGCCTTAATTCTACGTGGCATTGATTCAACAAGGTGCTGAAAGCATTCTTTAGAAATGTTGGCCCATATTGATAGGATAGCATCTTGCAGTTGATGGAGATTTGTGGGATGCACATCCAGGGCACGAAGCTCCCGTTCCACCACATCCCAAAGATGCTCTATTGGGTTGAGATCTGGTGACTGTGGGGGCCATTTTAGTACAGTGAACTCATTGTCATGTTCAAGAAACCAATTTGAAATGATTCAAGCTTTGTGACATGGTACATTATCCTGCTGGAAGTAGCCATCAGAGGATGGGTACATGGTGGTCATGAAGGGATGGACATGGTCAGAAACAATGCTCAGGTAGCCCGTGGCATTTAAACGATGCCCAATTGGCACTAAGGGACCTAAAGTGTGCCAAGAAAACATCCCCCACACCATTACACCACCACCACCAGCCTGCACAGTGGTAACAAGGCATGATGGATCCATGTTCTCATTCTGTTTACACCAAATTCTGACTCTACCATTTGAATGTCTCAACAGAAATCGTGACTCATCAGACCAGGCAACATTGTTCCAGTCTTCAGCTGTCCAATTTTGGTGAGCTTGTGCAAATTGTAGCCTCTTTTTCCTATTTGTAGTGGAGATGAGTGGTACCCTGTGGGGTCTTCTGCTGTTGTAGCCCATCCACCTCAAGGTTGTGCGTGTTGTGGCTTCACAAATGCTTTGCTGCATACCTCGGTTGTAATGAGTGGTTATTTCAAAGTTGCTCTTCTATCAGCTTGAATCAGTCGGCCCATTCTCCTCTGACCTCTAGCATCAACAAGGCATTTTTGCCCACAGGACTGCCACATACTGGATGTTTTTCCCTTTTCACACCATTCTTTGTAAACCCTAGAAATGGTTGTGCGTGAAAATCCCAGTAACTGAGCAGATTGTGAAATACTCAGACCGGCTCGTATGGCACCAACAACCATGCCACGCTCAAAATTGCTTAAATCACCTTTCTTTCCCATTCTGACATTCAGTTTGGAGTTCAGGAGATTGTCTTGACCAGGACCACACCCCTAAATGCATTGAAGCAACTGCCATGTGATTGGTTGATTAGATAATTGCATTAATGAGAAATTGAACAGGTGTTCCTAATAATCCTTTAGGTGAGTGTATAAAGTTTCTACTCCTTGGGAAACCTTCTGTAGTCTGCTGTGCAACTTGGTGACACAAGTTTGACAATGTCTGTTTAATATTATGTTGTTTGTCTGAGTTGTAGTCTATTGGCAAGGTTGCCAGGTCATTCACCACTCATTGTGGGACCCTGAACAAGTCTGTCTATATAAATAATACCTATGTAAGAATATTTAAAAGCATTACAAACTAATTATAAAAGGTGCTACTATATATAAAATAAATGTAGTAAAGATGCCACTAGTCTGTAGGAGACACGCATGTTAAGACACTTGTCAATAAACCTGTATTATGTAAAGCCTCAACCTCCATGTCCAGCAAAATGTTGTATAAATTAAAGTTCAGTGGATCCATTTAGTATTGAGGGTATAACAGACCAGCTTATGGTGGTGTAAGATCACTAAAATGTCATTTCTGCAGCCCGCTTTAGTGATCGCTAGCACTAACTGAATGTGTCCCATTCCTATTCCTAATGAACACTGAAAGCAAAAGACTGAAATAAAAATATGTTAGGCAGAGTATCATAGAGCAGAATTCAGCTTTAACATCCTATATGTGAGGACTATGGGATGGGGACTAATTAGAATAGGAAGTGAAATAAATAGAATGAATAATATTTCCAAAGTTTACAAAATTATGGCATCTCAAAATAAAGCGAAATCTGAACATATGTAAATGTAGTCAGCCTTACTTTTCACGTGAGTGTGTAATGTCATTGGCTTCTTTATTTTTACTTACTTTCTGATTCGGTGATGTATTACTTTAGTCATTTTCCTTCTTCCCTTTTTGTTATTTAAATTAGTTTAGTCTATTATTAGAGTACTTTTGTCTTCTATATTATTAAAATAGATTACTAGGCTGATACAAAAATCCTCAGGGAGTGCAAGTTCATTTTGTATTTTTAAACAGTTAAATAAAAATCAATGTTTAAAAAAGACAAATGGATGTGTCACAGTATTTGCCATGACTGTAGAATTATAAATGAAATGGCAAAAGCATAGCTGAAATAAACTTTCAAGTGACAATAATATGAATATCGCTATAAACATAGGTATTTCTTGGCAGCCATGTCACCTCCTAATTATACAGGTACAGACAGTAGGCAAAATGTTTATTTTCCTCTCCAAGAGATGCACATGCAAATTGAGCAACACATTTATTAAAACACTTGTTCAATTTTAAAGTCACAAAGAGCAGCATCAGTGAGTGCAAGACAAGAGCTAAAACTTGGTGGGGTGCAAGTCCATCAGAGAGCACACACTTGCACACAACAGGATAATTTGGAGTCCTACCTGTCAACCTGGCCTGAGATCCTTAGCATCACATAAGCACCGCAGAGTGTGGTGAAGTCTGTTCGGGATGTACTGAATATAAGACATGCTGCTTTAACACTCACATTGGTAGATTCAGAGAGAGTTTTCATGCATTGATGATAAGGATGCTTGACACTAATAGTGATCTGATCATTTTTTTATGTATACAATACATGCTATTTATGCTGTAAAATACTGTATACATTGATACATACTATACAAGATGCACACAGTATATTAATTGTATTTTCTTGTTGTGTTGGTAGTATTTTATTACTGTCACTAGTCTGAGGTAGCCATGCAAGTAAGAATTTCATTGCACTGTACACAAAAATGACAGTAAACTTGAACTTGAGCTTCATTACCTCAGGTGAAAACACATCAAACGCAAAATTATGGTGGCATTCAAGGTTCAATAGAGGGAGAAAAGCCCATCCTATAATGTTGCTTTTTAGCAGCTCTAACTAAAAATATCTTTTAAAACAGTGGGTACCCCAAAAATCTCTTTTCTACCACCTATTCTGTGCAGCTTCTAGCTCACTCCAAACATTTTTGCCCAGTAGTCTTTATTGCCTTTAAGACTTGCATAAGAAAAGGCCACCATAGTTAATGGTGGATGACCTAAAGAGGAAACTTTAAACAATGACAGAATTGAAACTAAACGTTTGTCCTATCATTTGTCAAAGGCTCAAAATTGTGTCACACACGTGCGAATAGGAGACAACTAAAGGGCCTGAATACTAGTAATGCCATGCCTGATGAGGGGGCGGCGAGGTGTGCTAATTGTCTCTCTCAATCCCTTACAGACCATTCTTGGGAAATCCTGCACAGTTCCGTCACCTCTGATGATGTCACTTCCAGTTACAGCATTATTGATGGTATCACTTCCAGTTCCGGTGCTGCCGAAGATGTCACTTCCAGTCCAGATGACGTCACTTCCGGTTCTGGCCCTGATGACCTCATTTCCTCCACTATCCTTTAAAGCCGCCATCTTAATTCAACAGTTCAGTTCAACTGTGGACTTCGATCTGTAAAGATCTGTTTATTTTCAAACCATTTGCAGCCAGGATACAATATACGGGTGGCTGCCCCAAACATTTATGATGTCTCTGAGTAATACTTATGTCAATGGTAATTTAAGAAATCATAACAAAGAATTCAGAAGAACCTGGGAAATCTATAGAACATTAACTAACATATGTCCAAAAGATTGTTTTTTCAGGATATCCAAAAAATTGGATGATAATGTATATAATGCAGTGTTTTATATACATAATACTGTATATGTTCAGTAGCAACCAATGTTGCACTGTGATGATGGATAGTTAAAATGTCAGCATCATGTTAAAAACATGGCAATTAAAACAACAGTTTTCTAATAAATAAAAGCAAGATTAAAAATAAAAATAATTGCAAAATTATGGTGCAGTTCAAACATCCTCATATTGGGAAAGAAACATTAAGAAAGATGCTGAAACTTGTGTGCTAAAAATGTCCAAATATACAGAATTCAATAGTTACACTTAGAAAGGATAGTGAATGATGGTCACCCTCAACACTCCACCCTTAACTCAGTGGCCCTAATGAGTATGCAAACAGTGAGTGATTGAGCTGTTGCCAAAATCAGCACTGTGTGTCTCATGTATGGCTACTCTTGATCCTTTCCCTTTCCTCATTCGTGTTTATAGATACCTTTTGGCTCTACAAAACTCTCCATCTCTCTTCTTTCATACAAATAATAATAAAAGTCTTAAATGTCAAAAAGTTAATAAATGTAGTCAGCACATGAATGTTAATATAGACTGAAAAACAAAGTGATATTCCCGGTGTGCGTATATAAGTGAGCTGCTGAATATTGTACTTGACCGCCATCTTTTATAGTTGCTTTGTGTTGATATCAAAGGCCACATCTATGTAACATCATCCACCCCGCCCATGTGACCAACACCATCTACTATATAATAGAACACTAAGGTCTGTGTGTCCAGTTCCATTGAGCAATCTGATTGGTCAGTTTGGCTTTAGTGTGATTGGCCACTTTGGCTTTGGTGACACTACAAAAGAGGAACTGTGAGTGTGAGATGCACAAGGAGGAGTAAAGGCATATGAGGCACCCTTAGAGAATCACTTTCAAAGATGGGAAGTATAAAATCAGACAGGAGGTAAGAAAGATGTCTTGAAAATGCTAACAGAGTCTGAGAAGCAGCCCTTACAGGAACACGCTTGAAAGTGGGAGAGCCAGTGAAGAGACATTCAGACATGCAATGATAGAGGAAAGGTGTTGAAGGCACATGTAGGGTAAGAGATAGCAAATATTCTTTAACTATTCTATTATATGTTAAAATAAACAGCATGACCACAGCCATGAAAACAACCACAAAATGGCTATAACTAATCACTGTTGAAATTGTACCAAACAAATAATAACAAACTTAAAATTTTATGACACCTTTCATACTAACCAACAGACAAAAAGCCTTATAGTCAAGAAGGACAGCACCTTGGACACAGCTGGCACAAAAGTAAGCAAATAAAGTAATTGGGGATAAAGAAGGGAACTGGTGAAGAGAGAGAGAAGGAGTGCATGGGGAATTCTCAAAAAGAAAAACAATAAAACAGTGAGAAAGCCAAAAACATCATTAGCCTCTGCAATGAGTCATTCATCAAACATCTTGTGCTTCTTGTTTTTACAGTGTGTCAAGGACATTGAAAAATGTTGCATTAAACATTAAAAGAATTCTTTTGTGTGTGTAGAGTTAGATTTACTTGATGTAAAACTTTAAAATTTAAAATATGAATTTTTGTTTTTTAAGGAAGCATGGACCCAGATCAAACCCAACCAGATAAAGTTAGAGAACAATGCATTACAGAGAGACAGACTGACATTAAACTAACAGTGGAGTTTACTGGTAGAACACAACATAGACGTGACCCTATATAAGGAACTGTAGCATCCTTCTCAATTTAGGAAAGCTCTTTATCTACTCATTTAGGGTCATTGGGGCCCTTATATATATGCAAACTACATTTAATTTACCAAATACCTTTGCAGTAGTAAATGTCACTGACAACACAAGTTCATGATGCATTTGAACTATGGCTTAAGCAAAAGCCAGACTGGAACATTTCAATTAGTTTGTAATGAATAAAGAGAAAGTAAAGGTACATATAAAATCAGTTTGTAATTACTAAGCATATTTGGGTCTAGCTTTGATTTTTTTCAATAATTATTTCAAAATCAAGTAAGAACTTAGCCAGTCAATACAGATCTATCAATAATATTCATAGATTCCTCCATCACTGGATAACTGGCTAAACTACAGTATTTTTTCTTTCATTTTCTAAATATGCTGTTACCCTTTCCTCTTCCCATGCTTTACCTTCTCCTCATTCTGTAAATCATACCTGCTTTAATCAGTCTGTTTGGGTAATTGGTAAAGCTGTGACATCCATCATGTTTGATGACAGGTAAGCTCAAAGTTTAACCATGCTCATTTTTTAATTTATTTTTACCTTTGAACGTTTTAGTCTTTAGCCTTTAATTCCATAATGCACTTTGGTGTATGACTGGAAAAAGAAAAGGAACATAACCCAGATCTGCAGATTAAAAGCAGGGCTTTGATATCACTTATCAGCTGGGGCAATCTGGTTATGCCATCTAGTTACTGTTACAATTTGTGAATATCTCTTTAATTATGCCATAGAAGAAGAATAATTTTAACTACTTGGAATTAAAGCATTACAATAATCAGTTCTGATGAATGTGAATAGATTGATTAATTTTTTGGTATTGTGGGAAATTACTTAATTTTAGAGTATAATGAAGCTGAATGAAGCAAGTCTTTATTAGTGAATTAATATGAATGGAAAAAAATGATACATTTAGTGTAGAGCCAGTTTGATAGAATTATTATGTGCAAAATTGAGTTGAAGGATGAGGAGCATTCAACCTTTTAATGTAAATCTAGCAATTAACTAAGGATGTAAGAGGACCTGCAATCTTATTTTTATCGTTAAGTAAAGATGAGCTACATAAAAGACCTCAATTCTTGTTTTGTAATTAATTTTAGGCATTTAAAGAAAAAGAAAAAAGCGAGAGCCTAATAGGCATTGTTCAGTTTGTATTATACTAAGCCCTGGTCCCACAAATTAGCACTCCTTTCGATCCGTCTCTGTAAAACTGTCTACTTTTGAACATGTGTAAATTACCTTAGGAACTGTATCTGATTTTTGGTTACTCGGTGACTTTTAATTCCTGCTGGATCTCATGATCCATGGGGACATATATTTATAGAAGCTCCTGAACACTATTCAATCACTACCTACTTCAAGTTCCAGTTCGATCATTAGTATCCTCCCTTTTTTCACAAAAATGCTGTGTCTCCTGCAGAGTTCCCGGCTTTTTGGAACTTTTTCTTTCTATTCATTCACCTCTAGTTTACAATTTTATTTTTTTTTTTAAATGTATAGTTTGTCATTTTTACTGTCATCTTGACTGTTCATTTTCATCCTGCCTAAGAGTGTTTTATCATTCTACAGAATCTTTTCGGGTACCAGACCTTAAAACATGCATTTCAGTTTAATACAGTTATTAGGTCAGAATAAAATTATGGTGCTTTTTTTTTAATATATTGCTTTAAGTATTTGTGTTGTCAAGCATGTGAGCATCATTTGTGCTGCAGGGTATTGGGTCTGCCTGAATTAATAGTGAAAAAGGACTTGGGTTTGACATAACCTCTAACACAATTTTCATTTGCCCTAGAACAGGGAAGAACTCTCCAGAGGACTACTGATGTCACTTCCTCTCCCAGCTTGTCAGTCCTGCCTCTTCCTTATCCTCCACATTCACAGGAAGTCCACTGTCATTCTTGACCAGACTTCTGACCAAGAAGGAATCTTTCCCAGAAGGAAGTTGACGCTAACAGGCTGCAAAGAGCCTGATGTTTCTACTGAACATTTTCATAAGTAGTTACTGTTTTTCCAACTTTTACTACTGGACATTAAACTGGGTCACACCTGGTGCCCAGAATCTTTATCTGTTTTTTTATTTTTTAAAGTGTGTACTTTCTGAATAGTGTTTTTGTAATGTAGAGAGGCACTCTAGGGTGGTTTCTAACATACAGTATGTATTGTATGATAATGGCTACTGCCACATGCAGTAAATCTAATCGCATTATAAAACTGAAATAATGAAACTAAAAAATTGAATAAAAATATTAAAAATGTTTTACCAAACTTTCAAATGTAGATTGTTCATTGATTTTCAGGTTTAAAACACAGTGGTTCGCAAATTATGATAAATGTTAGCTCCACCACAATAGATTGATCTTACAGGTGGTAAATTGATAAACAAGTTACCCTGTCAGCCACCTTCACTTAAATGTATAAATCATATTCCTTGGCTCAGACTTGCTTTTAAAAATGTATTTTTTCATATTGTTTGCAGAAGTGCTCTTCACAATTGCTTTCATTTATGTATCCATCATCCTGTAGAGAACAGTGGTGATTGACTGCTAAGCCCGGCTGGAAACTTTCCACTGGACACCAGGACATCACAGAACTTGATATACCTTCACCTGAAGGCTGTTTTTTGCCAATTATAAATTATTAAACAAAAAGTGATTATTTTAAAGGTAGAAAACTGTTTTTTTTTTTTTTAATGTATTTCTCATGGTTGTGTTTGCAGTGACTCAGCATTTAGAACAGTAGCAGTGGGCACAACAAGACATCAGTCCATTACAGTAAGTGCCATTTTAGAGTCACAAATCAGGATGGCTGACTGAATCTCAATAAGAGAAAATGTATTAGTTTATTATAAGAAATCTGCTTTTATATTTTGTAAGATAGACACGGTGGCGCAGTGGCAGCGTTAAATTGTCCCTAGTGTGTGCTTGGTGTGTGTGTGTGTGTGTGTGTGTGCCCTGCGGTGGCATGGCGCCCTGCACGGGGTTTGTTTCCTGCCTTGCGCCCTGTGTTGGCTGGGATTGGCTCCAGCAGACCCCCCCCGTGACCCTGTAGTTAGGATATAGCGGGTTGGATAATGGATGGATGGATATCTTTGAACTAATGGATTCTATAATTTTTTGAATAATTGGTGTTTTGTATGTACCAATCAAATTAATTATTGTTACCTGATTAAGACCACTAATTGAAAATATACAAAAATACATTTCATATAGGGAAAATCTAATATCTGCAGAAACATTCATTGAGATCTTTCCAAAATGCTGCAATCTACACCAATAAAGTAGTTTTATAAGCATCCTGTTTTTGTTCTAAAATGTTATATGAATTTAAACTTCTGACCAGAAGATTCATCTGATTTAATTTTATAGCATATTGTGGAATCCATGAAAGTTGGCATCGAACAACTCCAAACTTTGCCTGCTGTGCCACTTTATCGAGTTTTTGTTGCAGCCACACTGCTTTGCAGTTGTTTTCTGTAAGAATGTCAGGTACTTGGCGGCCAGGAATCTCTTAGTTTCTGAGTTTTTTTACTGTGTTATCTTTTTGGCCAACAAGCTCTATGAGTGAGTATATGACGTACAGGAGCACACAAATACTCTTGGCATTAAAATGTGGAAGAAATTTCCTGTATGCTTAGTGCTTTTAATAAATAGATATTTTGCACTGAATCTTCTGAGCCCTAAGAGGAAGCAACAAAAGATGACTTTAAGCCTTTTTGCCTAACCCATGACCTCTCCTGTGATCCATCATGATCTGGCACTCCAAAACAACTTTCCTCAAGAAGAGGGGATGCAAATCCTATATGAAGCAAGGGAGACTCATGTAAAAGATACAAAACACTGCAGGCATTACACCCAAGCAACCCCACTTTATTGCAAAGCAGACAGAAATCTAAAACACAACCTACTATTGAACTCGCAAGAGCTTTTTATCAGTCATTCAGACCACAGAAGTGAGGAAATGGGAAATTGCATGTTGTAAGTAGTTCCTATGTACAATAATAATAATGATAATAATAATAATGAATTTTATTTATAGGGCACTTTACATTAGCAATAAATCTCAAAGTGCTACATAAGAAGTTTAAACAAAGGCAAGGCAAGATAAAGAAAACAGAGATAAAACAACAATAATTATAGCATTCTTGTTAATAAGCTTTCCTAAAAAGAAATGTTTTTAGCTGTTTTTTAAAACAGTCCACAGTCTTCTGTGTTTTAAGGCTCTCTGGTAAGGCATTCCAGAGTCGTGGAGCAGTGGCTGCAAAGGCTCGGTCACCTATTGTATGAAGTTTGGTCATCGGGGGGCGAAGGCGGTATGTATTTGCAAAACGGAGGTTTCTTGCAGTGGTTTGTAGTATAAGGAGTTCCTTCAGATATTGTGGAGCATTTCCATGGATGCACTGGTGAGTAAACAAACAGAGTTTGTATTCAATACAGAGGTGGATAGGGAGCCAATGAAGTAACTGAAGGATTGGTGAAATGTGTTCATATTTCTGCACCCTCATCAGGATTCTTGCAGCACTATTTTGAATTTTTTGGAGCTTTTTAAGGCTCTTGCTGGGGATCCCGATGAGGAGTGCATTACAATAATCCAGCCTGGATGAAACAAAGGCATGAACCAACTTTTCAGCATTACAGAGGGAGAGGTAGGGACCGAGTTTGGCTATGTTTTAGAAATGAAGGAATGCAATTTTACAAAGGTGATGGACATGTGTATCAAATGACAGATGGGAGTCTAACTTGACACCCAGATTTGTAACAGAAGAGGAGAGGGTAATAGTACGGTCAGCTTCAGTTTTGCTGCTGTTCAGCTTGAGGAAGTTCTTGGACATCAAGGCCTCAATCTCATCCAAGCAAGAGGAAAGAGTTGATGGAGGTGTAAGAGAAGTTGAATCTAGTCTCACATAGAGCTGCGTATCATCGGCATAACAGTGGAATGAAACTCTATGCTTGCGGATGATGTGACCCAGGGGTAGCATATAGATATTAAAAAGGGTCAGCCCAAGGACTGATCCTTGTGGAACCCCACAGGTGACAGTGTGGGTACGAGATTTAGCGTCCCCCAGGGCCACATACTCAGCCCTATCTGTAATATAGGACTCGAACCACTCCAAAGCAATGCCAGAAAGTCCAATTATATAGTGAAGACGATGAAGGAGAATATTATGATCTACCATATCAAATGCATCTGTGATGTGCAGGAGGATATGAAGTGATGGAGTGCCTTGGTCAGCAGCTATCAGGAGGTAATTGGTGACTCTGACCAGGGCTGTGTCTGTACTGTGAGAAATTTGGAAACCAGATTGAAATTTTTTAAACAGATTGAATTTTTTGAGGTGATCCTGAAGCTAAACCAAAACAACCATGTACAAAACCAAAAATAACATCAAAAACTGTAACAAGCACTCTGACAGGCAGTGTAAAAATTAAAGTTTGCTATCTACAGTACCAACACCAAGATGCAGTACCCATAGTTCAACAAATGCAGAAATCTTCATATTGTACATCAGCATAAACAACCCTTTTTATTATAATTACGACTGGAAACTGGACACATACTGTCAGCAGTACAAACTGCACCCAGAAGCAGGCTTCACTGAGAGGTTTATCCAAGGTGACTCTACAAAGGTAGAAGAGTTCAGGACTAAAGTAAATAGGTAAATATATAAACTCAGATACCTGCTGAACCTGATTTAACCCTTTTAGGTGAGGTTGTAAAAAGTGTCAAACTACAAGATTGTAGTTAAATTACAATCTGGTGGAGATACAAGTTGAAGGCTTACTGTTAAGGTATGACATGATAATTGTAGGTTATTACCTATTATAGTGGAGATAAAAGTAAAAAAATAAAATGTTGGTTATATTTGAAGGAACAGAAATTTTCCGACTCTATTTACATAGGCTGATTATATGACACAATAATAAAATTAATTCATGCATAGTGGCTGACTGAAGATCTACCAATTGTATAACCTGGCCCAGCCTGAATGAGTGTGACCGAGTTGGTTGATGATCAATAATAATTTAGCTATGATCTTGCAATTTTACTTAAAGACAATGGAAAACTGGAATTTGTTTTTCACTATGCATAACATAAATAACGATATTTCATATGAGTTTAGTGCAAAACAGCAAGAATTTTACAAATACATTTTCCAAAAAGATGTAGCTTTTTACCTTTTGTAGTATCATTCTGTAATAAACCCAACTATTTTAAATGAAGTGTTCACAATAATGAACAATCAAAACAGACCAGTTTACTGGCAGTTTAGGAAAGAAAACCAGGTGGAGATTCCCACATACCCACTAATAAAGATACAATAAAATTTTATCAATCAAGTTTATTGATCCAAAGGTGAAATAGCTGTGTTATGACAGCCCACACACCAAAAATTGCACTCTTGGCTAAGAAAGAAAGAAAGAAAGAAAGAAAGAAAGAAAGAAAGAAAGAAAGAAAGAAAGAAAGAAAGAA
>JANRMT010062791.1:248094548-248151772 GCA_026402145.1 Polypterus bichir lapradei
GAAAGAAAGAAAGAAAGAAAGAAAGAAAGAAAGAAAGAAAGAAAGAATATTTAAATTACACAGCTAAACAACATTTTAGCTAACAAGCCAATGAATTAATATCTAACTTTAGTTCTTTGGTAGAATTAGCTTTCAGCTGAAGGTGCTCTGCAAGGTGGCCGGAGTGTTATATAAAGTGTGTGAAGCATTTTTCATGATAGCCAGCTGCTAAATCAGTATACGTCCCTCAGCTCCAACCCCAGAAAGCTCAGAGCTAATACCAAGGCCAAATCCTGATTAAATCTCTTAGCACCTCCTGTTCTTGTTCCACTACCCCATCTTCCCACTGTGTAACTGGCAGAACATTTGCAGAAATATTCTTGCCATTGTAAAGGAACTAAACCTCCTCTGGACATAGTATTCCTAGGTTATTTTTGTATAAGGCTTCTGTGTTAGGTGTCCAATCTAGATTCCTCCTCAAGAACTTCCCAAGGACCTCTTCTACGTTTAATCCCTGCATGAAGTTTGGAGCCAAGGAGTCTTGCTGAATCCATCGCCACTATCTGTTTGATTTTACAAGCACCGATGTGCAGGGTCCTCACATACACATACATATATACAGTATTATCATGGAATGAGCGAATCTCACTATATTCATTGTAGGCTGGCCTATTGTCATGCACCGTAGGCCTGATAAACACACACTCATACAAGATGACGACAAATATGTGCATTTAAGCACTGATTATGAGGGATGGCTGCATAGTTTATCATTTCTCAGTACTCCAGACATGGACTCATTAGATCAGACGTGTGTCCTCTCAACACTGGAGGCTGACACACCATTTTATCACCAGTTACCAACAGCTTTTTACTCCTTCTTGTGTTGCTCACTATTAAAAGCGTTTTCTATACAATCCTGTAGGAATAAAGAACAATCTACCCACACTAGGTGCCCTGTATTTATTTACTTTATTACTTCCATCACTCAAGATGTGCATTCAAAATATACAAGTTTAAAGCAAAGGAGAATTTATTAACAAAATGAGAAAAAGCAGCAGAAATCTGCAAAGTCTGGCTATAAAGCCCTAAAAAATACACCCTTGTTTGAAAATCAAAAAGCTTCACACCAGTTAGGTAAAAAAATTAAATTTTGAAATGCTGAAGAGTAATGTCCAAAGATGCATCTCTGAAAACAACAATTTATGATGATGGTAGGACAGGCCAGGTGCAAAACTTCACATAAAGGGACAGGTAGTACAAGCTGTAATATAATACCAATATACAAGGTAACCTACTCCGGTCACACAAATGTGCTTGGGGGACAACTTCAGGGCTCATCCAATGGTAATTCTACTCTGTGTCGCTGCAAGTGGAAGATTGATGGCCAAAAACCACTGATATCACTTGTGGTTTCCAACCTCCTGTGTCCACCTCTTCCACCTGCTCAGCCTCACAGCCGGGTCCACTGCAATCTGGAGTCAGTCAGATGAAAGCCTCTGCAAAGATACTCTGCAAACTGGTGTGGAATTTTTTTGTTTCCTTTCCCACCAGTTATACAGGTTCACCTGTGGTGCCCCAATTCTTTATGACAACTTGTTGTCTACTTTCTACACTCAGCTGTTATAAAAGCCAACGTAAAGTAAGTAATACTTTAAAAATTGTATGCCTTAACGCTAGGAGTATTATGAATAAAATAAATTGTATTTATATGTAGCTGCACATAACTCTGATATAATGGGAATAACAGAAGTCTGGCTAGTTACTAGAGATGGGGATGAGTATCACATAGACAGCTACACATTATGTAGGAAAAACAGGCAAAGCCAAAAAAGTGGGAAAGTCGCCAAATACATAAAACAGAATTTACATGCAAGGCTTCATCAGTTAGTAAATATTTTGACTTGACAGTGTTAGGGACAGAGGCTTTTTAACAAAAGTGCGTTATAGACCCCCTAATGCAGACAATAGTATCACTATTCATATTTACTAATGTTAGAAAGGCAAGTTTAAAGGGGAATATAACAGTTATAGGGGACTTTAATTACTCTAACATTATCTGGGCTAGCCTTTCAAATGGGGGCACAAGAACAGAAATTTTTGAATGTAATCAAAAATGTTTTTTAACATTTTAACATGTGAGTATAATGTAGCATTCTGTAATAATCAGGATAGAATTCAGGGAATATATGTGATAGAACCATTAATGTCAGGAGACCAAAATATAATACATTTCACACTGTTTTAGCAGAGTGCAAATTCAAAAACTGTAACAGTTAAATTTAATTTAAGTAGGGCAAAGTTTGAGCAGATGCCTAAATAAGATAAATTAGTATTGGATTATAAGTGCGAAGACCGTTGAGGACATTTTAAAAGTGTTAAATGTTAAAAGTGTTTTAAATATAATGCTGGACAAGTTAATCTCAAAATTTAGAAGCAGTAATAAATTAAAGAGAACTTCATGATGGATACATAAAGATCTAAAAAAGAAGTTACAAAGGGAAAAAAGCTGTACAAGGTGTGCTGTATACAATACAATACAATACAATTTATTTTTATATAGCCCAAAAATCACAAAAGAAGTACTGCAATGGGCTTTAACAGATCCTGTCTTTTGACAGCCTCCCAGCCTTGACTCTCTAAGAAGACAAGGAAAAACTCCCAAGAGAAAAAACCCTTGGAGGGAAAAAAATGGAAGAAACCTTTGGAAAGGCAGTTCAAAGAGAGACCCCTTTCCAGGTAGGTTGGGTATGCAGTGGGTGTCAACAAAAAGGGAGTAAATAAATACAATTACAATACAATACACAGAACAGAACACAAGTATAAGACTATAACTCAGAGCTAATTGTAGGGCATATGAGAACAATGTGTATTAAGAAAGATAAAAGATAGTCAAATAGAAATATTGCTGAAAAGATAAAAGATGATCCAAAGATATTCTTTCAAGAACAGTAAAGGAGAAGGTGAAAATATTAGGAATGGTAAAGTACAAGCTAGAATATACAGAATGTGAAACATGAGAGATGTGCCTATTATATTATTTATCATGATTTTCAGAAGGTTTGTGATGCTACAATACATGAGAAGTTTGTGATCATACTAAAACAAGTGGGAATGTAAGGGCTGATCTATAGGTGAGTACAAAATGGTCTCAAACACAGAAAATCTTTTTCAGAATTAGGAGGTGGTGTCCTTCAAGAATCAGTGCTAGGGCCGCTGCTCTTTTTAATTTACACAAATGATCTGGACAAGAATATCAACAACAATCTGATCAAGTTCGTAGATTATACAAAAGTAAGTGGAAGAGCAGATAATTATCTAAATAGTTATAGAAGGGCCTAGATGGCATACAAGTTTGGAAAGAATTTTAATGTAAGTAAATTTAGGGTATTACATAGGAAGTTGAAATGTTAGATTTGTGTACACATTTGGAGGTCTGAGACTTAAAAAGTACACCTCATGAGAAGGACCTAGGAATCACAGTCTATATCCAGTGTACAGACGCAATCATGAATGTTGTAGGGTGTTAAGTTAATATAGCATTATGTGTTCAGTACAAGTCAAGGAGGTTTGATTGAGTTATATAACACAATAGTGAGGTCTCTCCTGGAGTACCATGCTTAATTTTGGGTTCCAGATTCCAAGAAAGATGTAGCTGTGCTGGAGAAAATCCAGACTGGATCTAGGACTGAGATGTATAAACTACAGTATGAACAAAGACTGAAGGGGCATAACACATTCAGTTCAGTGTGTCCTCTCAACACTGGAGGCTGACACACCATTTTATCACCAGTTACCAACACAGTTAGTATGATCACAAAACAGTAAGATTTCTATTGCACTTTTATAATGTATAGACTAGGGGAGGCTGTCAAAAGGCAGGGCCTGTTAAAGCCCATTGCGGCACTTCTTGTGTGATTTTGGGCTATACCAAAATAAGTTGTATTTATTGTATTGTATGATTGCCCTTATGAATGGTATGTGTTGGTCAAGTATGGCGTGACTGACCTCTCTAAATTATGTATCTCCTCCCTCTTATGAAAACACCACTGTTTTCTCCAGTTATCAATCTGGCCCAAACATTGTTACTCCCCACTTTCAAAGTCCACTGAAATCTGCACATCACTAAGACTCAACTGGCAGTATCCTGTGGATGGTTGAAAAGACAACACACGTGGAGATGGTTTGTCTGATTACTTGGCATTACAAAGACTAAATGAAAGGTGTCTTTCAGAAATGTTTTATTTATTTAGAAATGATCAAAAACTAAAATGGATCAATGTGTAATGAAATAATATTCTCTCTGCAAATAAAATGATAAAGGAACTGACAGTGTTTAATGCTGCTGTCTCACGGCTTCTGGGTCCTGTTTTCTTACTCACTATCAATATGGCGTTTGCATGTTTTATGACCGGCCTTCATATGTAATCATGTTTTCTCCCTCCTCTCAAGGACAAGCATGTTAGGTTAAATGGTGACCCTAAAATAGCCTGGTGTGAGGGCATGTACAGTATGTCCTGTATGTAACCGTCCCCTACAGTTCCCTATTCCCTAACAATTCCGTGCAATTCCCTAACATGCAGATTTGTTTCCCTTTGTTTTGTTTACTAGCAGGTCTGAACATTCCTAATGTGGGTAAATCAGGTTCATGCAATATAATGAATGCACTGATATTTAAGTACTATTTGAAGTGAAGTATATGAGAACATTTTCGACAACACCAAATGTACAGTATATGCCTGGCAAAGACAATCTTTGTATATCACGTAAAATGGACTGCATTTGTGCACTTCCTCACACAGTTAGCTATGTGTAACATCATCCTGCATTTTAAATCTAAAGGTCACTTTTTATTCCGTATTTGTCCTCATCATAGTATTCATGTGGTGCTTGATTTATAGATTTATGTGGAATAAATATCCCCTCATAAAGAGTGGAATTGCCCTTCACTCAGTTTATATCAAACATTTTACGGAAATATTGCATTTTAGACAAAATCTCAACTTTGAAGGTTAATTATTATTTCTGTTCCCTTGAAACAAAATGGTGAACAATAAAAGAAAAAAGATATCATCTATAGATCTAACTATAAACCAGTTTGCATACTAACTGTGCTATCATTTTACAACTGTTATATAATGATCATCTTCTGCAGTGAAATGTCACTGTATTGTATGCCAAGTTTCCAATCATAAATCAATGTCTTCAACAATAAAACCTTTTTAATGCTGAAGACTGTGACAGAAGTACAGACAGGCAGCGTTAAGGAATGTGATTCTTCAGTGACATTCATCATTTGTTATTTTTGGAACAAGCCATACTTGCAGTAGTTCCTGGTGTAAAAGAAGCATTATTCTGAGTAAATTGCTTGAGCTATTTTGGTACATTTTTAACAGGCTGCAGTCTGGTATAACAATACGTTCCTCCACTTATATTCTTGTAAAGTGAACTTATACTTATAAACCCAGCAGGCTACTCTTTAATTACAAATACAGTATACTATAAAGGTAGACAAAAGGGCAAGCAACTAAAACACAAAGTGATTTGTTAAAATAACAACAAAGAAAGAACTAGGCAAATACAAAGAAATATACACATATAAAGTTGTACATAGATAAGTGAAAAAATATAGAGACTTTAATATAACCTTTCTATAACTTCAATTTAACTTAATTTAACTTAATCCTGATACTCTATATGTTCAATTTCCTCATAATAACTATTCAGGGTGGCTCTAAAATCCGTACTGACCCCTACTCTCTTTTCTGTTTCTTTTTCCGGTTTCTTTGTGGTGGTGGCCTGCGCCACCTCCACCTACTCAAAGCTTCATGATGCTCCAACAATGATGGATAGATTAAAAGGCAGAATTCTACGTGACCATCATCATCAAGCCCTTCCATGAGAACCCTAAATCCAAAGAGGACTGTTTCATTTATGTTAGGTAGAATGCCCAGAGGGGACTGGGCGGTCTCATGGTCTGGAATCCCTACAGATTTTATTTTTTTTCTCCAGCCGTCTGGAGTTTTTTTTTTAATTTTTTCTGTCCCCCCTGGCCATTGGACCTTACTCTTATTCGATGTTAATTAATGTTGACTTATTTTGTTTTCTTATTGTGTCTTTTATTTTTCTATTCTTTATTATGTAAAGCACTTTGAGCTACTGTTTGTATGAAAATGTGCTATATAAATAAATGTTGTTGTTGTTGTATATATTACAGTACATACAGTACATCCATCCACTCTTTGTAAAATTAAATATATATTCAGTTTGCATATACTTAATTGCATTATACGCTACAGCATAATAAAATACAGAAACACATGATGTGCACAACAGCGTGCATGTAAGTATAGTTAACAGTTTATTATGGGGAAAGCAAAATTGCATTTGTAAAAGGATAAGAAAAGTCTGTCATGGATTTAAGTAGAGGATTTCAAACACTTACCGTCACATAACATGTAGTTGGTTATAGTGAATTGATTCAGTGTTTCCATTAAGTTAAGAGTTCGCAGTTAGGCAGACAATGAAATATCATAAAATCATATATAAACATGCAAATGAAGTTAGAACCAAAACTTCTATGATTTAAAAATAATACACAAACACATATATACAATATATCATTACATATATATACAATATATCATTACATATATACAGTATATCATTACTGCTTAAAGAATTTCTGTCAGCATTTGTTTGTCCTTTAATGATGAAATTACTTGAGACATTTAGACATATTTTTGCAAAATACCACAAGAAATGAGTAGTAACAAGTTCATCATTTACCCCGATGAATCTTACATATTCTACAATTTATAGTCTCAAATTGCTTGCGATAAAAGTTGTGGAATATTATTTACAAACCCATCACCTGTTTTAATCTAAGTAATATCTCTCAAGCTTGTTGATGTTGAAGGGCATCTGCATCCTAGTGAAGCTCCTACAGCTGCACAAACTTTATGTATATTGGCTAATGAAATGGGAAAATAGTTCTTCACTGAATTATAACTTTATATCCAATTTTCTAAAATGAAATCTGCCACAATTTGGGGAGAGAGTCCTCAATATTGTATTTATGATCTCTCTTGCAGATGTTTGTTGGTAATATTACAGGGCCTATAAAAAGTATTCACCCCCTTCAAAGTTTTTGTATTTTATTCTTATACAACAGTGAATCACAGTGGATAAAATTTGTGTTTTTTGATATTGATAAACAGAAAGAGCCACTTTAATGTCAATGTGAAAACAGATTTCTGCAGAGTGGTGTGAATTAAGTACAATACACACAAAACACAAAACAATTGATCAATGATAGAGAGAGTCGGGGAGAGACCTGTGTACACAGATTCAAGGCTCTCATGGGCTGCCAAATGTGCATCTACTAAATATTGACTTGAAGGGGTGAATACTTATCTGATCAGTTATTTTGTGTTTTATACTTGTAGTTAATTTAATGGCTTTACAGAGATTTGTTTTCACTCTGACATTAGTCTTTTCTGTTAGTCAGTGTCAAAAAAAGCCATCAGTTCCTCCAATCATTTCCAACCTCTCTTATGCTGAGTAGGATCATGTGAAAGGTGGAGCCTATGCCAGCAAGCACTGGGCACAAGGCAGAAACAACCACTGGACAGAGCACTAGTGACCTGCAGGGTGAACACACACACACTAGGGCCAGTTTAGCAACACCAATTCACATAACCTACATGTCTTTAGACTATGGAAGAAAACCCAAGTAGACACAAGAAGGACATGCAAACTCCATGCAGGAAGCACCTGGGATGCAAACTCCAGTCTCCTTGCTGCGAGGTAATAGTGCTACTACTGCACTAGCATGCTGCCCCACTGTGATTCAATGATGTGTAAAGGTTAAATTCTTGCTATAGGCACTGTAAATAGGTGTTTGTGAGCTTAAACTTTTAAAACAAGCCTAGTTGGACAGGTGTAGGTCATATGCTGTTTTTCATTTATCAAAATTAAAAGGACAAAGTAAAGCACAATGCCAGAATTCAGAATAAAAAAAATGAAAATTAAATCAGAAATTTCTGTAAATGCTTAAGCATTTCCAAAAGAAAAAATTATGGAATAGCCCTGTCTGGATGAAATTATACAGACAAAAATAAGTAGGACCAAGAAATGAAAGGAAATCATATGTTAAAAGCAAGCTAAAGTCGAAATCAAAAGATCAGTTGTACAAAAACTGACCAAAGCAAAATTTGCAAGCATCATTCTTTGTCACAAACCACAAACATTTCTACCTTTCCAAAGTGATTTATTTTGCTAGCTAAACACAATGAAAATGTTTTATACACAAATCCAAAAAGATGAATATCTTGAGATGCCACCATCTTTCCTAGCATTAGGAACTGATGATGCATTGCTAATGATCACATGACCAGCAACTGGACATGGTAACTATAAATTCTTAAGATGACAATCAAATAACAACACAAAGTGGCAGCAACAGTTACCAAAACACAAATACAGAATGGTAATTGATAATAAAAAATAATATCAATGTTTAAATGAAAACAAAATCCAAAATGTTCACAAAAATTATTTCCAACATTTGGGAAACCCAAACCCAAGAAGGGGTTGGGAAGATTCCTGGACCATCGCAGGCAGATACATAATCAACGCACTCCTTAACGAACCAGGATGATTCTCCGCCCCTTGAGGACTAACCAGACCTTCTCTCCGAAACACAGTTTCAATTCAAAGAAACACCGGCTTCTTTCAAACGGAAGCAATGCAATGATGATTCCCTATTAGGGTCAATATTGTAGGACCCCTGGAGCCCTCTTCAAAGGACATAAATACATATTAGTCCTTGTGTATTATGCTACTCATTATCCTGAGGCTAATCTTTTGCATCCAGCCACATCAAAAGCAATCGCACAGGAACAGGTGGGGGTCTTCGCACGTTACGGCATCCCTAAGGAAGTCCTTACAGATCAAGGGATGCCTTTCACCTCTGAGTCGTTCAGGGAGACTGCCAAGTTACTTAAAATAAAGCACTTAAAGACCGCAGTGTATCATACACAAACCAACGGTCTCGTTGAGAGGTTTAATCAGACTCTTAAACAATTGCTTCACAAGGTGTTCAGTGGTGACAGGAGAAACTGGGATCACCTCCTTCCCGTCATTCTCTTTGCATATCGGGAGGTCCCACAAGCCTCTATGAGGTTTTCACTGTTTGAATTATTATACAGACGAGAACCCAGGAGAATATTGGATATTTTAAAAGAAGAATGGGAAGGAGAGGCTCTTCCCACTACCAATATATTACAATATATCACACAATTACACGATAGATTTGGGAAAATTCAACCGATCTTAAAAACTCACATGGAGGAAGCACAAGCAGCACAGGTCCACTATTATGACTGTGGCATAACCCCCCGAGAATTCCAACTGGTTTATCGTGTCATGGTCTTGGTTCCAACCTCTCATTCCAATTTAATTGCCCACTGGCAAGGACCTCATAAAATTAAGGAGAAAAAGGGCTCATCAATTATTTGGTGAAACAACCCAATCATCGACCAAGCAAGCAGGTTTATCATGTGAACTTGCTGAAGCCGTGGAAGGAAACTGATCCAGATCCCTTCTCCACTCAGCCCACTCATTCTTTGCTCAATCTACCACTCTTAATTTCAGACCAGAGCTAAATTCCAGGCAGAAACAGAAGCTGGAAACAGCTATCCTGTCTGTCCCAGAGTTTGTGAGTGAGAAAGCCGGAAGGACCTCTCTGATTGTGCATGACATTGTGATAGAACCTGGTGTTGTCATTCGAGAGAGCCCCTATCGACTTCCTAAAGCAAAGAAAGTTGAGGTGGAACTTGAAATCAAGCGCATGCTGGAACTAGGTGTGATAGGGGAAAGTTTTAGTCCCTGGTCCAGCCCAATTGTCTTGGTTAGTAAGCCTGATGGAAGTTGGAGGTTTTGCAATTACTTCCATCAGCTTAATCAAGTTTCACAATTTGATGTTTATCTGATGCCTCGAGTGGACGACCTCCTTAAGAGGCTCTGACAGGCAAAATTCTTGACCACACTTGACATGACAAAGGGGTACTGGGAGATTCCTTTAACGTATTCCGTGTTTAGACCACATTTAGTACACCTAGCAGACACTGGCAGTATCGTGTCCTTACATTCGGGTTACATGGGACATCTGCAACTTTCCAGCGTCTGGTGGATAGAGTGCTCTGTAATGCGTACAGTACTGGATGATGTCATCAACTACTCCAGCACATGGAAGAAAAACGTACAGCAACTCACTGCAGTATTGCAGACACTAGGAAAAGTCGGGTTTGGGATTAATCCAAAGAAATGTTTCTTTGGATTAAAAGAAGCAAAATATTTGGGCGACCTGGTGGGTCGGGGTACCGTAAAAACCACAGTATTCAAAGATAGAAGCCATAGTACAATGGCCCCATCCACAAAGCAAGCAGCAAGTCCAAGCCTTTCTCGGACTAGCCGGGTATTACCGCCGGTTTGTACCCAGGTTTTCAGAGAGAGCTGAGCCCTTGACTAATTTAACAAGGAAGAGGGCCCCTAATAATGTGGTATGGGATGATAAGATGGAAGCTGCATTTAATGACTTAAGAAAGGCCGTTACGTCAGCACCAATTTTGAAAGCTCATTCTCCAGACGGACGCTTCGGACACAGACCTCGGTGCAGTGCTGAGCCAAAGCCTTGATGGTGTTGAATACCCCATTATGTACCTGAGCCGGAAACTGTTGGATCGGGAGACCAGGTATGCGGCAGTGGAGCGAAAGGCACTTGCAATTAAATGGGCGATTACACAGTCGAGGTACTACCTCTTGGGTCAGAAATTCACTCTTGTGACAGATCAGGTGATGGCCTTACACAAAGAGTCGAATCCTTGGGTCACCAGGTGGTTTCTTGATCTTCATCTGTATAAGTATTTGCCTATTCTTCATAAGGCTTCTATCTATTCGTTCTCACGACCTCTCGGTGCAGGTCACCGAACCCGATGGGTCTGGGCTGAGGGGAGGCCTTGTCACACATGTGCGATTAGAAGGCAGCTAATGGGCTTGAGTAACTGTAATACTATATCAGACCAGGGGGTGGTGGAGTGTGCTGACTGTTTCTCTCAGTCTCTTACAGACCATTCCCGGGAAATCCCGCCTGGTTCCGGCGCCTCTCATGATGTCACTTCCAGTTCAGACGCCTTTGATGACATCAATTTCAGTCCCAGTGCATCTGGTGATGTCAATTCCGGTCCCCGAAGATGTCACTTCTCTGTTCTGGCATAAATGAGATCATTTCCTCTGCTAGCCACTAAAACCACCATCTTACCTCCGCATATTCAGTTCATTTTTGGACTTAGCCAGGTAAACAACTCACTCTTTATAAACCTTTTGCAGCCAGGATCATATTAGATGGATGGCTGCCCCAAACCTTTGTGATTGTCTGGAGTCTTTTGTGACAATGCATACCATATTCCATGTAGGTACCTTCCCAGATTCAGGAACAGTTGGTAGTTACATGAAGCCGGGCCTCAAGAAAAGTCTGAATGTGGCATCTCCTTGAATGTACAGTATTTCAGAGCAGCCTTGGCAGCACATGCACTGCAAGCAGGAGTACTATTGCAAAGCAAAAGCAGAGGGAGAAAAAGTAGTCTACAGCTTTCCTTATCACTTCTCCTTTTCTAACTTCTAGAAATAACAAAACAAATTAGCATAATATTAGCTGGTTATGGTGGTCTTTTAAAGCATGTAATAAATATGGACTGCACTCAGAAGAACAAAAAATAATGTGACCATGACCTTTCCAGCACTGGTTTGGAACTCTGAATATCTTGCGTACATGAGATCACCAAATATCACTTCTTTTAATTTTGAATCTGGCACATAATTATGCAGTATATCCACTTTAATTTTTCCCAGTCTGAATTCATTTGATCGATTAGATGAACTAATGCTTCATTAAATGAGTCAATGTTCTGTCTCCCCAGCATGGATTTTCATCATGTTCAACTCTTCTTGAAGAATAGACTCAACTGACTGTAATTAACCCCTAAAGTGTCTACTATCTCATGCAGTGTTGTCTGCTGCTTCATCATTACATTTATCTCTATGGTTGCAGCCTGTTTTTGGTAGTTGATATCACAGGCTCTGACCAGACCTTGGATTGTCTTGGATAAACAGCCTGTCACTGATACATTTTTGCCACCCATCTCTTGATTGTAGCATATGAAGGGGACTGATCCTGATAACCAGTGACTAAATGAGAACAATTCAGTAAAAGTATAGTGTTAAAAAATAAGTAATAGCACAATACTTTGTTTTGCAGTTTTTGCCATCCATCTGAAACAAGAAGCATACAGGTATACTATAAAACACAAATGCTAGAAATGTGGGTAACACTTTAGGTACTGCAAAAATGCATCCATTGCTAATTTACTATTATGTAACAAGACCTTCATAGCACTTACAAAGCATCGAGAGTGTGTTCACCTCTATGATGTGTGCCCCTAATAAACTCCACATTGCTTAACTGAGACACATTTCTCTTAATGTTACATATTTAGTATAAGCCCTGTGAATCCTTCATATTAACAAGTCATTTTACCATCATCTCAATCTGGCACACTCCACAGAGAAGAATAACCGATCAACTTATGTAATACAAGTGTTATGAAGATCAGCCTTGGTAAAGGTCTTGTTACATAAAAGTAAATGAGTAACAGCTGCATTTTTGCAATACCTTGTGAGCTCTAGAGGGCGCTGATGCCCCGTGAAACCCAACAGACAGATGTTCAGGACACACGTTCAAAAGCACCAAATATAATTTTTAATTATTTTCTTAAATAAAGTGCACCAAGCACCACGATCACCACAATTAACAATAATCAAGAATCCCAACAATCCAATCCTCCTCTCCTAGAAGCTCCGTCACACTTCCTCCCAACTCCAGCTCAGCTTGCTGGGTCTCTACCAGTCCTTTATATATTCCTTGACCCGGAAGTGCTCCTCCTCTTCTTCCGGGTCAAACAGCACATCATCAATTCTCAAGCAGCCCGGAAGTACTGTGGGCTTCCATCCTCCTGACTCCGAAGTAGTTCTGGGTTGTAGGAAAAGTAGGAGTCCCCAGGTCCTTTATGAGCTCCCCCTGGCGCCACCCATGACACCCAACAGGGCTGAGAAAATGGACTCCATGTCCCAGGATGCCCTGAGGGAACCCGGGGCACAGCTACCGTCCAGCAGAGCTGCCACCTAGCATTCTGGGGGAGGCAGTGTCCTGGAAAGACTGCCTTCCTCCACTCTTCCAGTTCAGGGACGTCCCAGCCAGATTGAGCAGCCAGCCGTCTATCACAACTTAAACTAAAGTGTTGCATAAATTTGTTATTCTCAAATGTTTTATTTGCAGGAGCTAATCACATAAAAACAAAAAAAGCAGGAAAAACTAGTTAAAAATGGATTAGAATTAGAAAACTAGTGATTAGGATAACCCTAGGACTGTATTATCAATCTTGAAACAATAGTTATAGAATCAGAAATAAGCATGAAACACACAACTTTGAAGTGTAAAGAAAATTACAGCAATGGTGCTCCATCTCTGCTCAAATCAGAAAAGATGGCAGTCACCCCATTATAGGAGTTCATTTAATGGAAAAATTGGCTGTTTTGATGTCACCTTGTTACACACATGCTGTATGTATTCATTGTCATGTTCTGCAACATCTGTGAGCATGACAGTTGCCATTGTGATGTGAAAATGATACAACTTTCTTGAAAAATCTGATAAAACAAAACCATTGGAGTCTCTAATTATTAAAAATAAATAAATAAAGGTTATCATGCACTGAAATGACTCACGATCTCAGTAATATCTTGGCAAGTAACAGATGAGCTTTAGTTATGTAGAATGCAAATTCCACCTCCAAGCCTTAGGCCAAAAGAGACACACCAGTGGACAGGAGCATACATTAAAGTGTTTCTTAATAATACAGAACTAATATGAAAACTGATAAGAATCCAGAAATTAAGCAGATTTAAACGGAGTTTAAAAACAAAGCCACTTTATGAAAAATGAAAGCCTTTTTGAGTGTATACCTCCTCTAAATTATGCAGTGATACTTGTAAAACATGGTAAAATTGCATTTAATCACAAGTAATGAAACACACAAAAAATGTACTAAACTCTGTAAAGCTGAATAAGTGATCATCAAAAATGGTCCTCAAACTAATTATGGTAAAAGAATAAAAAATTATTATAATGCTAAATCTGGTGGTGGATTGATTTTGCTTTAAGTATAACAATGATTTGCTTTGTTGCATGTGGGATCATAGTATAAATCCCATAGTGGATATCATCAGCTAACACCTTTAGCACATTAGGGGCGGCTAATTTCCACTAAATACAAATTTACAAATACAGGCACAGAAAATCCACACTGAATATGAAGGAAAAATTTTGGTCGTGCCTCTAGATAACCTGCATTATGACTGTCACAATCAGTCTGTTCTCAGAAGCAAGAACCTACTGTATATAAAACAAAATCCAGCAGTGCACCATTGTTATATTCCATCATTACCATTAAGTACTTCATTTAGAACATGGCCATAGCAAGCAGCAGTTCTTCCCAATACATCTACCTTTAAAATGTCGATTTCAATCTTTGTTCATGAAAGTTGTGCATCTGATGCTTGCTTCACTGCCCCTGTACCCCTCTACTAAGGAATTAATTTTAGTTCAGACCTGATACTCTGGATGGATAAATGATAAAGAGAATAAGCTTTTTCTTGAAAAGTAGTACAGCAATATAAAATTGAATTGCTGTAAGTCTTTTAAAACTGTATTCTGTACTTTGCCTTTTTGTTCATTAATATGTAGGAGGCTGCATTCTATTTATAACTCCACTTTGCATATTGTATGCCAGCTTGGCTATTTTGTGGTAAAATTTCATTCAGGCTCATTATATAGTGTGCAATATATTCATTAAAATGGCCATATAATTTATAACAGGTCCCAACCAAATAAAAGCACCACACTGCAATAATAAAGGGAAAAATACAGCAATGTGTCTACCCCAATTATTTTCATTTGTGATTTACAAGACTGGCAGAAAATATCCCCCATAGAAAAATTTTGTAATTCTATTTTGTGTTACCTTAAAATGTCATTCCAATGAACTTACCCATTAATGATCTTAGGGAACGCTTAGAAAGAAATCCTTCAAATAAAATGTTGTAAAAGGAACAGAATTCACCCATTCGTAAAATGCGCTTTAGTTCAATATGCACCAAGCACACCATAATTCAATGAAAAATGTCTTCTGTAAAATTTTCTTAGATATCACAGCTAGGTCACATGTTTTGGGAATGCCCAACACTTTGAGCCAAAATATTTGTATAGCTCTTGAATTGCCATAGATTTAAATACATTCCTAACACCTTGACAGCATTGTTTTCCCTAATACCATATGGGATAAAAGTGTGCTATAAAATATTGTTTATAACATTCTGTTCCACATTGCTTGGGCAAAGGCTTATTTTTCTCAAAATGAAAAGTACTAATCAATCAAATTTATCACAAATTAGAAAAAATCAAAAACTCTTTCTCAAGACAGAAGCCCATTTAGTCACTCATTAAGTAAAGCAAAGTAAGCATTCTGGACCTACACGGTTTTATCATATACGAACAACCATTTTAGATGGGGCTCTCTAGTCAAATAGCTTTCTCTGTCATTTGTGGCTTGAGGGCTGTGTTTCATGGCATATTATTGTGAAGATTACTTGCACGTTATTTCGATTTACCTATGCTACACAGATAAGCTAACTATGGCATACTGTATGCGACTGTGAATGCTAGATATCATTGCTTTACAGTGCTCTGCGTGTATGGTGTCTTACACACAAACCCAGGGAGTGTCCTGCAAGCTCTGTTCACACAGGAAATGGAGAAAAAACAGTTAAAACAGTTGTTAACTTTGTATTCCTCTTTAACTTCAGAGTAGAGTAGGATGTCCCAGATGACATCTAACATCAGTTCCACCCTGGCTCCAGAAGTCCCAAATGTTTCGATCATTCTACTACTTAAGAAGCACCTGGAACTGAAGTCGCTATACTTTCATGGAGCTGTTACTGAAATGGACAGACCCTAGGACAAATTACTGACACAGTGAAGAGGCCATATCATGAATTGAACAGTCCTCGGAAATTTACTACAGTGCATTCTTTTGTTTCATTTAAATCAATTTAACTTAAGCGTCATCCAGTACCAGTGCCACATGCCACTTACCAAAGCTTGTGTCAGGTCACCTTGCTGCTACCTTTTGAACGCATTTCTTCTTAGGCACTCACTTTTGTGAGAATATATTCATTCATCCACACTAAATGTTGACCCAACCAAAAATATTATTTGTATACACACACACATGTCCATCCATCCATTGTCCAACCTGTTATATCCTAGCTACAGGGTCACGGGGTTCTGCTGGAGCCAATCCCAGCCAACACAGGGAGCAAGGCAGGAAACAAACCCCGGGCAGACACACACACATATAGTGTGTATGCATATATATATGCATATATATAGTAAAATCGAATAACAACATAAAGGTTTGGGGTTTCCTGCCCCGTATATTGTAATGCATTCCAGACTTTTTAACAGGTCAATGTACATCAAAATAAGCTTCTTCGTGCATGACATCCAAAGATGGTGTCGGTGGACATTTATGGAGGAGGGGCCGGAAGTGGAGGAATGCTGGGAAGGAACCGCGGTGCAAGATGGGATTGATGACGTCATGAGTAGTGGACGGAGGAAGGGCGGAAGTAGCGTAGTGCGGGAAGCTGGAAGAGGGATACTCATGGCGGCGGTGTGTCTTTTCTTCTGTAGGGAACAAAAGGAGAAAGGTTAGTACCCCACCACTCCCTCCCGGCATATGTCTTCCGTCCGCGGCCCCCTACTTGCGCGTGCGTGACACGACCCCCCACAGCCCAGAACCGTCAGGTCGGGCGGACCTAACCGAGAGGTCGTGAATACGAGAGAGGGCATCGGCATTGGCCTGAAGGTTGCCTCGACAATAAGTGACGGTGAACTTGTATGGCTGCAAGTCGAGAAACCACCTGGTGACTTGGGGATTCGACTCTTTGTGTAGTGACATCCACTGAAGAGCAGCGTGATCAGTCACTAGAGTGAATTCGCAACCCAACAGGTAGTACCGAAGATGTGTCACCGCCCACTTAATGGCCAAGGCTTCCCTCTCCACTGCCGCGTACCTGGTCTCCCAGTCCAACAGTTTCCGGCTCAGGTACATCACGGGGTGCTCGACACCGTCGATACTTTGGTTCAGCACAGCGCCAATGCCTGTGTCCGAAGCATCGGTCTGGAGAAGAAAAAGGAAGACCGAAATCAGGGGTTCTCAATACTGGTGCCGATGTTAGGGCCTTTTTTAAGTCACTGAATGCATGTTCCACCTTGTCGTTCCATACCACGTATAAAGGAGCGCCTTTTTTTGTTAAATCGGTCAAGGGTGCTGCCCTTTCAGAGAAACGGGGTAGTAGCCCCACTAACCCCAAGAAAGCCTGCACCTGTCTCTTGGTATTCGGATGGGGCCATTCCAGGATGTCTTTGATTTTGGAACATTGTGGCTTCACCTGTCCTTGTCCCACTAGGTAGCCTAAATACTTGGCCTCCTTTAGACCAAAGAAGCATTTACGGGGGTTTATGCGGAGGCCGGCCTTTGCCAGTATCGCAAGGACAGCAGAGACCTGCAATAGATGCTCCTTCCAGGTGCCGGAATAGATGACAACATCATCGAGGTAGGCGGCACTATAGGACTGGTGGGGCTTTAGCACTCTATCCACCAGACGCTGAAAGGTCACTGGGGCCCCGTGCAGCCCAAATGGGAGGACCTTGTATTGCCAGTGTCCGCTAGGGGTACTGCAGGCGGTTTTCTCCTTGGCAGATGCCGTTAAGGGAATTTGCCAGTACCCTTTTGTCATGTCAAGGGTAGTCAAATATCAAGCCGTACCCAGGCGTTCAAGAAGATCATCTATCCGGGGCATCGGGTAGGCATCGAACTTGGAGACCTGGTTTAGACGTCTGAAGCCATTACAGAATCTCCAAGAGCCGTCCGGCTTAGGAACGAGGACAATAGGACTGGACCAGGGACTATGGCTCTCTTCAACAATATCCATGTTCAACATCCGTTGAACCTCGAGTTCCACTTCGGCGCGTTTTGCCTCCGGGAGTCTATAGGGCCTCTCCCGGACGATAACTCCGGGTGCCGTGACTATGTCGTGTTCAATCAGCGAAGTCCGACCGGGC
This sequence comes from Polypterus bichir lapradei, assembly GCA_026402145.1. NCBI lineage: Eukaryota > Metazoa > Chordata > Cladistia > Polypteriformes > Polypteridae > Polypterus > Polypterus bichir. The sequence goes on from JANRMT010062791.1 coordinate 248,112,829, forward strand.
GACTCGCTCACTACTTTGGGAACGGCCAGGATCGCGTGGGTTAACTCCTGCCGCTGTAGGGGTGTCAGCTCGTCACCGAGGTTAAGGGCAGCCGCGCCCGCGAATAGGGCGAGGGATCTACGAGTGTCAGGAGACTCCTCCCTGTCCTTTCAAGGTTTTAATAAATTGACATGGTAGATCCTCTCGCTCAGCCGACAATTTGGTTGTTTAACCAAATAATCGACGAGCCCCTTTCTTTCTTTAACCTCATAGGGTCCTTGCCAGTGAGCCAATAGTTTGGAATGGGAGGTAGGAACGAGTACCATCACTCGATCCCCCAGGTGGAATTCCCGGAGAACCGAGTTACGGTTGTAACACCGGGCTTGCGCTGCCTGCGCACGAGTCACGTGGTCTTTTAGTAGTGGCCTGATTTTGTTGAGCCTGTCGCGCAGTTGCGCTACATACTCCAATATATTGGTGGAGGGTAGGGCCTCGGCCTCCCATCCTTCTTTTATTATATCCAAAAGTCCTCGGGGCTGTCGTCCATATAACAACTCAAAAGGAGAGAAACTCGTAGAGGCCTGGGGTACTTCCCGGTAGGCAAACAGCACGAGTGGCAGGAGCTGGTCCCAGTTTCTACCGTCCGCGTTGACTACCTTGCGTAGCATCTGTTTAAGCGTCTGGTTAAAACGTTCTACAAACCCGTCTGTTTGCGGGTGGTAGACAGACGTCTTCAGGTGCTTAATACCGAGTAACCTGGCCACTTCCCTGAACGTATCAGAGGTAAAGGGTGTACCTTGGTCCATGAGGACTTCTCTGGGTATACCCACTCTAGAAAATAGGTTGACTAATTCCCGTGCAATGTTCTTTGTATTAGCGGAGCGCAGGGGAACCGCCTCTGGGTATCGGGTTGCGTAGTCAACCATGACCAATATATATTTATGGCCACGGTTGGAGGGTTCCAGGGGTCCTACTAGGTCCACCCCTATTCTGTCAAAGGGAATATCGATTAGCGGGATGGGAAAGAGAGGAGCGCGGTCCCTCCTGGGTATCTGGCGAATCTGACACTCCAGACAGGATTGGCAGAAACGCCGGACCTCCTCATTGATCCCGGGCCAGTAAAACCGGAGCTTTATTCTCTCCAACGTCTTCTCGGCCCCGAGGTGGGTGTCTAAGAGGTGAGCGTGAGCTAGTTCACATATCTCCCACCAGAAGGTACGAGGAACTAGCACCAACTTTCGCACCTCACCCTCGTGGGTCACAACTCTATACAACAGATCATTTTCCAACACAAAAAAGGGCTCGCATGACATGGAATCATCAGCTTGTTAGCTGCCGGGGACAACAATAGCATTCTGGGCAAACCGCAGGGAATCATCATTCCACTGTTCTCTTTTGAAAGACGCAGGTGTGGATCTAAACTGGTAATCCAGACTAGTCAGAGGGTCTTGTGAGCTGGTGACAGGAAGAGTTCCCCGGCTCGTGCCCTCCCCGGCGGATACTTCCGGGTCAGGGTCCGTCGCCAGAGAAGCGCCCCCCTGTGTGCCTACGTCACTAGGTTCCGCCCGAGAGCACGGCGTGGGGACCGCGGGAAGGGTGCCTCGCCCCTTCATAACCAGACTCAACGAGGCCCCGGGAGCGGTGTGTACTTTACCGCTGTTTCTGTGCGACCAGTCCTGTCCCAAAATCACCGGAAAGGGGGGTTCAGGTAACACAGCGACCGGCAGGCAAGTCAACTCCCCTTCCCAGGTGATGTAGCAGGTTGCGGAATGATAAGACCTGGTCTTGCCATGTACACAAGTGACTTGTATGTGTTGGTTTAGCCACTGTCGCGGTAAAACATAACAGCGAGCGACAATGGTTATGTTGCTGCCGGAATCAAACAAAGCCACCACCGAGTGCCCATTTATTAACACCACTCCCATATTAGGACTTGCCAGGGGATGCAACGGGGCACAGTACCTCTCTGTAGTAGCCCAAGTGCAGTCTATTGGTTCACTGTTCAGCGGGCAGGCAGGTAGCAGGTGGCCGATCTCGCCACACTTGTAACAGTGCGGGGAGGCTGGCTTCTCTTTAGGTTTAGGCGGCGCTTCCGCAGCGCGCCGAGTGTGCTTGGGGGTGGCGACACGTCCCTGCCGGTTTCCGCGAGCTTGCCTTTCCGACCCCCCGGCTCGGAGGACCGCGAGCTGACGCTCGAGGACTTCCAGGAGATCCTGCATGTCCTTGTAAGGATGGCGCCGGACCTGCTGGGCGAGAAAACTGGGCATAGCGTTAACCAGGCCCTCACAGGCCACCTGTTCTACCACCTTCCGGGCTTGGGGACTCCAGCGCCCCATCTTGCCCCAGAAGTCGAAGGCCTGTGCTCGGGCCGGCTTGTCAGGGTCGAACTGCCAGTTCCTCCACTCACTCGCCTGCTGGCCCGGCGTGATGCCGTAGCGTGCCAGGATCTCCGTTTTTAGGAGGTCATAATCCGCGGCCTCCTCTTTGGGGAGGTCGTAATAAGCCCGCTGCGCGGGTCCCTTCAGGTAGGGTGCCAGTATGGACACCCACTCGGACCGCTGCCACTGGTTCTGGGAGGCCGTCCTTTCAAAAATGCCCAGGTACGACTCGATGTCGTCCGCATCCGACAAGGGCACAAGAGGTGGAGACGTCGGTCGAGGTGGATCGGGTCTTACCATCTGTGCCGCGGCAAACCGGGCCTTCGTCTCCTCCAACTCCCGGTTGGTCGCGGCTTGCGCTTGCTGCAGGGACTGGATCTGCGCGTTCATCCCTTGCAGCACGGAGTTCAGGTCCTGTCCTTCGGACATTGCTTCGGACTGTCTATCCTGCCGACTACGCCACTGTAAAAGAGTAATCAAATAACAACATAAAAGTTTGGGGTTTCCGGCCCCGTATATTGTAATGCGTTCCAGACTTTTTAACAGTTCAATGTACATCAAAATAAGTTTCTTCGTGCATGACATCCAAAGATGGCGTCGGCGGACATTTATGGAGGAGAGGCCGGAAGTGGAGGAATGCTGGGAAGGAACCGTGGTGCAAGATGGGATTGATGACGTCATGAGTAGTGGACGGAGGAAGGGCGGAATTAGCATAGTGCGGGAAGCTGGAAGAGGGATATTCATGGCGGCGGTGTGTCTTTTCTTCTGTAGGAAACAAAAGGAGAAAGGTTAGTACCCCGCCACTCCCTCCCGGCGTATGTCTTCCCGAACGTATTAAGTTCCGTCCGCGGCCCCCTACTCGCGCGTGCGTGACAAAATATATATATATATGCACACATATATAGTGAAAGACCAGCCTGGACACAAACAGACACTGAGACCGCCAGAAGTCCAAAGACATACATTTATTTTCTTCTTTTGTACATAACACCAAACAGTGCCCAAACCAACAACAATATTGCTCACACTCCTTCTCTTTCCTTTTCCTTCTCTTTCTCTCTACCACCTCCACTCCTCTCTCGCAAGCTCTGTCCACTGCCACAAACTATAATTGCCTTTACTACACTACTGGCACATAGACTTATTTTGCTCAACTGGAAGAATTCTAACTCACCTCTTTTTAATCTTTGTGGGTAACTGATGTTATATATTATCTGAAATTGAAAAAAATCAAATTCTCACTTAAAGGATCTGTACAAAACTTTTTCAAAACCTGGCAGAATCTGATCAATAAAATTTTAGAATAAGCATTTCAAGAACTGAGGAAGCAGATTCTCTCCTCTCTTTATTTTTATTCTATTTATTTATCCACATAGTTTTACTATTATTAAAGGTTTACTCTGCTGACCTAGCTCTCTTTCTCATTGGTGGGGGTTGATTTGTTTTGAACCTAGTTTTGTTAAACTTGACTTGCTTGTATGGAATGTTATATGATTTTTAATAAAATTAATAAAATGTAAAAAAAAATTCATAGGGAATACAGATGTCTATGGATGTGGAGCTCTTCTCTCTGCCTGTGAAGCAAACATCCCAAGATTAAAGGCCTCTCTCCACAGTGACTTAATAATGATTACATAAAGTGAATGATCAATAATGTTAAAACCCCTGTCATGTTTATACTGCAGAATTTTGTTTACTGACTGAAACCCATGTTCGTCATAATTACCCTAGAGTGATAAATAATGTTGTTTTTTGCAAATTTAGAAATAATAATTGATACGTCTAATGTTCTGTTTTTTTTTATTCTGAAAGAATAAAGAAAAAGATTCAAAGTTCAGTTCAATAAAGATATAGAGTTGAAATCAATACCTAGTACTTTGCAGTTCTATCAGTTAAAAGATGCAAAATATCAAATAAAGATCTCAACAGCTAAAATTGCCATTTGTCTGAGTTTGAAGAAACACTCCTTAGTATGCCTTGTTTGAAAAGACACCAGTGTGGCTTATCTGGACTGCACCTGGTTAATCAGCTCACTGTTCAAATATGGCTGATTGTAAATATATGTCATCTTTATAGAAGCTTTGTTAAAGTTCCCATTTTATTCAATTTTTTTTAATTCACAGTTCAGTATAGTCAGTTGGGACATTTATAAAAACAATCTTTAGTATGCTTTGTTTCCAACACCATAAAACAACAACATTTATTTAATTAGCACATTTCCATACAAATGGTGTAGTTCAAAGTGCTTTACAAGATGAAGAAAGAAAAGTTTATATGAAACAAAAGTAACATTAGGCAATACTAAGTAACAAAGAATAAAGTAAGGTCAGATAGCTGGGAGGACAGAAAAAAACAAAACAAAAAAAGAAACTTGAGAAGGGCCAAATGAAAAAAAAAAAATTTGCAGGGGTTCTAAGGCCAAGAGACTGATCAGCCTCCACTAGGCATTCTACCTAACATAAATTATTTAAATCTGTTCTCATGGTTTTCAGGCATTTGATGATGATGGGCATGTGGACATCAGGGGCCTCATGTATAACGCCGTGTGTAGAATTTGCACTATAACATGGCGTAAGCACAAAAGCCGAAATGTGCTTACGCACAGAAAAATCCAGATGCAGGAATCTGTGCGTACTCCAACTTCCATGTTCTTCCGATACATAAATCCCGGTCAGCGTGAAAAGTAACACTCGTGCACACGCTTCATGTAATGCCCCAACTCCACCCAGAATTACGCCTCTTTGAATATGCAAATCAATATAAATCGCCCTTAAACTTAGCCTTCTGTGAAAAGACAATGGAAAAAGCACGGGGGAAAATATAAGAATTTCAGCGAATACCAAGTGGAGGCAAAGGAAAAACATACTATTTGTTTAATTAAACCGTGGTATAATCAACAAAAGGAAGTTGATCGAGTGACACAGCGTGTTGGAGAAACTTGAAAGCTCACGTTCACAAAGTTGCACAGTGCCGGAAATAAAAAAGAAATCACATATCAAAGTCGCCGTGAAAAGACGAGTTGTAGCCCACTGTCTGAGTGTCATATGAAAGCTTATTAGGGTACAGAAAAAAAAGGCACACAGTGGGGAAAAAGCACGAAATGTCAACTTCAATCTCGAAATTTCCACTTTAATCACGTAGTTTATTTTGTCATTAAAGTAGAACATCATAAACTTCATCTTAAAATCGTTTAATTAACCAGTTTCTCAAATCACATCGTAATTAAAGTATAGTACGTTAAATGCTTTGTTTTGTATGTGATCTTCTATGTGCTCTATGGGTGTGAATCACTACTTGCTTCTTAAACAAGCTCTCTTCCTCCGACAGGACACAGAATCCATTACATTCATGATATTACAGCTCTCTGAATAACTAAAATACTGAGATGTATACGTAATATCATTTACATAATTATAGGAGTTAAAGCACGTTATTAAACATGGGTTTCACGGCGCAGTGATTGTGTGCGACCTTCGATGAAATTATTTATTGCAGCAGTACTCATGGGCGGCTCTAGGCTTGTGGCGGCCCTGGGCAGAGAAAGAATTGGTGACTCCTTCGCCCGCCAATGTCAATAAGGTATCTTATGCACGGTGGATGGCCACGTCCGTTGTGAACACTGCACAGCCGCCTCGTGCTCATGACACAGGCATTCAACTTTTGTCGAAATTTGCCGCTGCGTTTTTAGCTGTGTCGTTATTTTCTCTTTCTGTTTTATATTCAATATATAATGGCGTGGCCGCCCCTGCAGTCCTTGCTTTTCTTTCTCCAAGTAACTGATCGCCACACAATCAGCTCTGTAATAGACGTTAAGCCATCTGTAAGCTTAGAGCGACGATTCTTCAAAACGTTTAAGGAACATTGAAATATCTTCGTAGTACATGTTTAATTATTCTATCCTTCACGCCAGTCCCAGTGAAGAATATAGATTATTTAAATGAAGTTAAAGTTTTATCTGTATAATATAATAAACATATTTTGCTGCATTTCATCTTAAAAATGATATCGTCATCATATGTAAATACGCGCTTTATAAAGTGGTGCAGGTTGTGTAATATCATAACTGTAGTGCAAGTTTTCAGTGAGGTAATTGTACTTATAAGTACAAACAGTTCTACAAGGAGCAATTGATTGAGTGCGTTTAAAGTTCTTGGGATGAAACTGTTTCTGAACCGCAAGGTCCGTACAGGAAAGGCTTTGAAACGTTTTGCCGTGGCTGAGGTAGCATGTGCTTGAAGCTGTATACCGATAATTCTCTTTCCAATCAGCTGCTGCTGTGATTCACACTCAGATACAGTGATATAAATACTCCGAGTGGTGCAGTGAGAGTAATATGGAAAAAGATAATCCGCTGTGGCAACCCCTAACGGGAGCAGCTGAAAGAAGAAGAAGGTGCAGTTAGTGTAACAACGCTAAAGCAGTTATGGTATTTGGAATACTATTCCCTGGACCATTATATTGTTACAAGTTAATTACAATCAGATGCATTACACTAATAAACAATATGCGGTTAGTTTTAGTGTATTTATAAAGCCGCGTCAGATAAATTAAGGAGTAACCACAAAGAAACAGTAGCATTGCTCTGATGCTGGGTGCCGCCAGTCTGCAAAAGCGATTGGAGAACTTGCGGACGACAAGGTATGAGGTACTGTGGAAAAGTGCATGGCTTTACGCCAAGTGTAGGTTTTATACATCACGATTTGAATGTGGAAAAGTTCTTGCGCAACATTTCTGTGCGTATGCACCGTTTATACATGAGGCCCCTGGCCTTCAATCCGTCAATGTAGTGACTGCATGGTGCCTTGATAAGGTGGTGGTGGCACAGAATGCCACCACAGAAAACAAGAAATATGGCAGCAGAGAAAAACAGGGATTAGTACAGAATGAGGGTCCTTGATGAAAATGATAATTCAATGCACATATAGCTTGAAAGGGTTACACTAAAATGTAGCTATGATAAGGCCTTGTTAAAAAATAGTTTTTTAGCAGTTTTTTAAAATGCTCCACTACATTTGCCTGGCAAATTTATATCGGTAAACTATTCCACAGCAGAAGGCTGCCTCACCACTTCTTTGAAGTTTAGCTCTTGGAATTCTAAGTAGACACTCATTTGAACATCTAAGGTTAGGATTTGGAGTGTAAGATGAAAGACATTCCGATATATAGGATGGAGCGAGATTATTTAAGGCTTTGTAAACCATAAGCAGTATTTTAAAGTCAATTCTAAATGGCACAGGTAACCAATGTAATGACATCAAAACTGGAGAAATGTGCTTGGATTTTCTTTTCCTAGTTAAGATTCTGCACTAGCTGCAACCAATTGATGTCTTTTTTGGGTAGTGCTGAGAGTAGTGCGTTACAGTAATCTAGCCGACTGAAAACAAAAGCATGAACTATTTTTTCAGCATCTTGCAAAGTTATAAGGGATCTAGCTTTTTCTATTTTCCTTAAATGAAAAAATTCCGTCCTGGTAATCTGATTAATATGTGATTTAAAATTTAAGTCAGAGTCAGAATAATTTGGCCATATACGTAGATTGTCTTTGGAACATGTTATTGTGGTGGCTTTGATATGTTCATTTGTTTGATTAGGTTGTGTTTTGTTATTATTTTCCTAAAAAATATGATGATAAAAAAAACTATATTGCACAGAATGAGATGGCAAATGATAAGAATTAGGCTTAACTGAAAATTGTAATTATTCTAATTACTAATGTTTCTAGTGAATACAAAATCATGCTTTCTTAGTGAGTAAAGAATACATTTCTTTAAAGATGAATGTCCATCAAGCAAACATCTCTAGAAGCAGTAAACAGCAATTTGCTTCTTTTATCTACATCTTACATCAATGGTAAATTGAAACATGATTTTTTTAGAATATTATGATCACTCCAATAAATTAAGAAAACTTGGCACAGATTCCACCTGGAGCTATCACTGTTATGAAATGGAGTATTCCACAAAGGCAAAACAACTACAAAAATTTCAAACTCTTTAACAAAAGCTCCACAAGTAGAAGGATAACTGTCAACCTTCAGCTTGTATTTAAAGAGCAAAGAATCTTTATAACTCTTTATAAAATGTTTTTGAAAAGAAAAAATAAAATTATACAAAGAAAAGGAACTAAGATAAGCACAAAGGAGTTGTCTATAAGGCAACTCTAAGCAAACACAGTCCTAATACACAGTCCAGTTATCAGAATCCTTAAAAGATAGAGAAAAATCATCAAAAGAAACTGAAAATCCAACCATAAAAAACAGTTCTCATGATTAACTCCAACAACGACTAATGATCTCTATTCCTGAGTTGTCTCCGTATAGAATGTGAGGGAGGGCACAGGAGTGGTGACATCAGGGTAGTTCAAGGATATTACAATAAGAATAACAAATGATAAACATTTTAGAGTTTTCAAAAACTTCATGCATGACCCACAAGGCATCTAAAGAAACATTCTTCATAAAAGCTCAGCTCATCCATCTCATTTATCTGACAAAAGCCAAAGGTTACACTCTCCAGTAATGCATTCATATAGGACATTAAGCATAGTGGTGGTAGTTTCATAAATCGGCAGTGCTTTGCTGTCTTAGCATCCAGAAAGATAGTTCTGATTAGGAAAGAAAGCTGAAGATCAATTATGTCATGCCTCAACCTCCCACTGTTATTGTATTAATTCTTGGGAGCATCAGTGGTTTGTAAATAATACTACGTTCAGATGAGTTAGTAGTGCCTTTGTCATTTAAGGCTTTTTATGTAATAAGAAGAATTTGAAATCAAATCTCAGCTTAAATGGATGCCGGTGTAAAGACTTAAGAACTGGAGTGATGTGGTTATACTTTCTAGCTCTTGTAACATTCATATTTTAAAATCATCTTAAATTTCCAACATTTTCAACATGGAAAAAAAGGTTTTTGATAGTTTTGTAATATTTATTTTATAATATTTATTTTAAAACAGTGTTAAAGAACAGCTAGTGTCAAAGAAAATAAAAAAATAAGTTGTGTGCTGATTCAGTAAAAATAATAGTCCAACTGAGTTAAAAAGAGATAGAAAATCTATCCAAAACACTACTCATGCATGTTAAGTTTAAAATTTCAAAGAAATTTAGTAACTATGATTGTGTTTGTTGGGGAATTTCTCACTGGAATATTAAGAAAGTTTACTTGAGTTAACTTCACTTTACAAAGTCAGCTAGGCAATTAAAAACAAAAAGGTGGCATGCATGATTACCAGCTTCATAGATTTATTCGTTATATATAGTATGAACAAACTTCATGGTATAGAATTTAAAGAATATATTTCTCATGAAAGTCACCAGTCTCACATTATATATGATCAGATTCATATCTTTGACTTTTAAGTTTTTTATGTTCATCAGAGGACCTGCTTCAGGCTCCTGATACTGCCTTAAAGCGTTCAGTTTGGTAGATTTCTGCTGCATGTGGAAGAATGTGATAGGACTACTATGTTAAATTTCTAGCCCACTGACATACAGAAGGTAGGCATTGATACATGTGAATGTCAGATGGTGAAGCATGGGTTGAGGAATGGTGGGAGGAGAAGTTTCTCTTCAAATTTTTCTGAAAAAATAAGAGCATTATTTAAATTAGAGAATAATGAAAGTGCCTCTGAATCGGCAAACTGAAGTGGTGGTTCCCATCTTTAAGAAAGGGAACTGGCGGTGGTCTATCAACTTTTTGGTATATGCCAGTGTTCTGTAGAGGAGGATCTGGCTGTTGGTCAAGCCTCTGAATTAGGAGGAACAATGTGGATTTCATCCTGGTCACAGAACACGGAAGTTTTATCCTCACACAAATTCTAGAGGATTCATCGAATTAACTAGTCTACATGTGTTTTGTAGAAAAAGCATACAAGCACATCTCTCAGGGTGTCGTGTGGCAGGGGTGCTTTGGGTGAATGGGGGTACAGGGCCTACTGTTGTTGGTTATTTGCTCCCTAGAGTGAAAGCTTAGTATCAATTGTTGGAAGCAAGTCTGACTTATTCCTGGAGGATATGGGATTCTGCCAGGGCTGCCGTTTGTCACCAGTTCTGTTTTTTTAATTTTTATGGACAAAATTTCAAGGCATAGACAAGAAGTTGAGCCTGTCCACTTCGGTAACCTTAGGATCATTGCTTTTTGCAGGTGATGTGGTTCTGCTGGCTTAAGTGGGCTTTGACCTTAGACACATACTGAGGCAATTTGCAGCCAAGTGTATATCAACTGAGATGAGGATCAGCACCTCAAGTCTAAGGTAATGGGTCTCTGCCAGAAAAGGGAGGAGTGCCACCCTTAGACATTAAGCCATCTGTAAGCTTAGAACGCAGATTCTTCAAAACTTTTAAGGAACATTGAAATATCTTCGTACTACATGTTTAATTATTCTATCCATCTATCCTTCCAGTGTCGCACCAGTCCCAGCAGGAATACAGTGCGAGGCAGGAACAATCCTTGAACGGGGCGCCAGCTCCTTGCTAGCGCTGCAACACCGTGTCCTCACATGTTTGATTATTAAAAATATAGATTATTTAAATGATGTTAAAATTTTATCTGTATAATGTAATAAACATATTTTGCTACATTTCATCTTAAAATGATATTGTCATCATATGTAAATACGCACTAAAGTGGCTCAGGTTGTGCAATATTATAACTGTATTGCAAGTTTACAGTGAGGTAACTGTACTAATAAGTACTAACAGTTCTACAAGGAGCTCTTGATGGACTGATTGATTCCGTTTATAGTTCTTGGGATGAAACTGTTTATGAACTGCAAGGTCAGTACAGGAAAGGCTCTGAAGCATTTGCCGTATGGTAGCAGTTCAAATAGGCAGCATGGCTGAGGCAGCGTTTGCTAGATGCTGTATACCGATAATTCTCTTTTGAGCTGTGATTCCACACTCAGATACAGTGATATAAATACTCTGAATGGTGCAGTGAGAGTAATATGGAAAAAGATGATCCACTGTGGCAACACCTAATGGAAGCAGCTGGAAGAAGAAGAAGAAGAAGAAGAAGAAAAAAAATGTGCAGTGAGAGTAACAACGCTAAAGCAGCTATGGTATCTGGAATAGTTTAGCCATTCTGTGGACCATTATATTGTTATGGATAGATTACAATCAGATGCCTTAAACTAATAAACAATATGTGGTTAATTTCAATGTATATGATAAAGCCACATCAGGAATGTGGATCTAAAAAAGAAAGGGAAACCACACTGGAATAAAAGCATTGCTTTGACGCTGGGTGCTGCCAGTTTGCAAAACTGACCGGAGAATCTGCATACACCAGGGTTTGAGCTAGCGTGAAAATGTGTGTGGCTTTACTCCAAGTTTAGTTTTTATACATCATAATGTGAGTGGGGAAACGGGCATACGCAACATTTTTGTGCATACACACCATTTATACATGAGGCCCCTGGTCTTTCTCCTTCCTTAAAATAATTCTTTGGCTTTCTTCACATTGACCAGGAACAGCCCCAGAATCAACTTGTAAGATAGTTCTAGAAGTGCCTCCAAAGCCATCTGGTCAGCTAATATCAACTGATGTTGGTGAAGATGGAATTTTAGTTTTCATGGGTTACAACAACAGCATAGCAAGGGTTGTTCTTTTTAGGCATGTTTTTCCAGACTAAGGGATGAAAAAAAAAAATAGTTAGTCACCGGTGTATTCACAAAATCCTTCCCTATTGTGCCCTTAAAAATTCTTTACCCAAAAGAGATACACGTAACCTGCAGCCACAACAGTATGAATATTTGTGTTTCTATGTTCATGTTGCATGTGTTTAGCATCATGTTTTTGGTTTTGTTGCAAGCTGTGTTGTATTTCATTTTTGACGACTATTGTGAGTGAGTGAATGCAATGCAATCTGTACATTGATAAGTTTTGACTTCTGCCTCATAATGATGGGCTGGATATGGACACTACAGACCTTATATTAGATTAAGCAGATTAGGAAAATCAATACATATTACCAAGCACGTGTGCTTAGGGGATATCTTTAGGGTTCAAAGCAGGAAGGCAATTCCACCTTGAGCAGAGAGGGGGGTTCTCTTGCTAACACCTTCTCCATTTCCGTCTACATTTCAGCAGTATATGCCCCTGAAGATCAGTGACCTCACTTCCTTGACGAACCAAGGAAACCACCTTCCCTTCAAGGAGGCTGCTATAAAACCTTGCTATCCACCAGAAGTGGGCATACATTGTTGGACCTGCGTCTGAGAGACATAGAGCTCAATCTCAAATGCACCTTTGTCTGAGAAGACTTTATTTTGATGATGGCAAAACCTCAGATTTTGCCCCCGTGTGTGCTGTTTATTTGCTATCTTATTAAATAATACCTGCATTAAATGAGTTTACCAGGTTGGTACCCCAACTCTGCGTTGACACAATTGTGCTTATTTTACAATATATGTACACTCATAAATGTAGGCAGTTCTCTTAACTTGTAGATAAAATCAATAATGTACTAATAAAATAAACATGGCTTACCTGAAAAATTATTATGAGATAAAAGATTCTACAGAAAAGGCCTGTCAAAACTAGTAATATCAGGCTGAATTTAGATGTTTGTGACCCTGGTCAATGCTCTTTTGTTTTTTCTGTAAACCAGTATTAAATTTTATCTCAGTCTACTTTAAATACAAGAGTTTCCCTCAGCAAAATAATCACCAATTATCAGAATATTACGGAATAAGAAAAATAATGCTGGAAATTTCTGGATCAAACACTGATGTAAACTGAGTGGTGTCTAATATTTTACTAAGAAATGTCAAATAGCAGCAGTTCAACAATTTTCTTTGAACAAGTCTACTGCATGTACAGCCTACATAATGAGGAGGAGGAGGAGGTTAGGAGCACGCGGTGATACAGCGCATTGCCTCACCCACCCATGACAAACCAACTCAGGATCCCAAGTTTGGACCTGAGTGCAGCCATGCAACGGGTGACACCTCAGACCCACACTAGTTCAGATGGAATGGAACCAGTGTGAGGTTTTTTTATGGTGGCTGGAGTGCCAATTCTGCCACCAACCCCCATGGAGAAGTAAAATATAAAACATGGTTTAGGATCAAAGTATGCAAATTGAAACAGACATTTTGCAGTTAAAATTATCTCTTTAACTTTCAAAGTGAGCATAATAATGTATGTGCTAAGGACTGGATAAAGTACTGGTTAAGTATGTGACTTCACAGCTTTCTCTGGATTCTCTAGTTTCCACCTATGGCCCAATAGAGTGAATGTTAGATTGTTGAGGATATTTGGCCCCATTTGACAAAGTGAGTGTAGTGTCCTTAGTGTGTATGTCTTGTGATGGAATAGTACCCTATTTGTGGATGATTCCTGCCATTCATTTAATTTTTCCAGGATTGCTCTTGTCCCCCTGAATGCTGAACTGTATTGAACAGTTTCAATAATAGATGTCATATCTTTTGTCGATTCATGTGCTACTGAATATTTCATTAATGCAAAATTGAAAGTGCAAATATGAATGCTCCCAGATATTAAAGATCATGTACAGTGCTCCTTTCTCTAACAAATTTGTTTTTTAGTTTGTGGGTTTTCTCCCTTTACCCCATAGATGTAGGATTTAAGAACAAACTCCTTGGTGCATTTGGGAATATAGAAAACTAATTTCTTGGTCTGAAAGGTATTACAAGTTTTTCCTATATGTAATAATACCCATATTTTATAACAGATGTTTAACATAAGGACTATTACCCAAATACTTGCAATGTCTGGATGTTTTTAATGAAAATAAAGTAATATCATTAACTTCTTATGGACTGTGCAGTTGCCCAGTTAGTTCCTTTGCCTAAGCATACCTTATGTGTCTTTCATACTAAGGCAATGGAGCCTTTAATAAAAGACAACCTAGACAAGAATTTTATTGTAGTTCATTTGAGACGGCTCTTTTTATAGGTACAAATATAGTATGTTTGGATCCAATATTTACCACATTTACTAAACTTGAGAAGTGCATATAATTTAATCCATAACAGTATGCTGTTTGTGGATGGGGTGCATGAAACATGGCTTTTAACACAGCTACTAAGGTACATATTTTTGGAATTTACCATTTTTTCAATCATCCATATTTTCAGATTTTCATATTCTAAGCACGACTTTTCCTCAGATCTGGCCACACATATTGAAGACTTGCAGTTAGCATTTATTGCAAAGCTTAAAAGCTTGCGAGTTTCATTAGACATTATTGTTGCTTCTCAGCTACATAATAAAATGGCCCAGCCCTGCTCTGATTAAATGTGCAGATCTCTTTATTGGGTTTACTAGCTACTACTGCTGGTTTATTAAGAATTTCAGTTCAATTATAGCTACTATAACAGCACTAAGCATGAGCAGCTTTATATGAGGTTAATCAGGTCTGAAATGCACTACACAATTTTACTTTGGCTATCACAAATACAAGACCACCCCTACTGCCTAACACTATTTATTGGCTTGCATGAAAAATTATTTCAAAGGTACCTTGAAACTCAGCAAATCTATCCATTTATGTGTTTACATTTTGTAAGAAAGTATTTTCCAAAATAATAATTTGGGCAATAGAAAGTTATTAGTTTAGTGATCAAGTTAGCTTTGAAGGCATGCAAACACCATCTTAAAGACATATGTCCTTCCATAAAGACCTACGTGATATGACCCTTTGCTTTGTTTCTTTGACTTTAGCTTAGCATTTTGTCTTTTCCTGTCCTTTTTGTCTCCTTATTTTAACCTCCTGCCATATCATTTAGATCTGACAAGTTAACTTTCGGTATTGACTTTTTTCCTGCCATTTTCAAATTTCATCTCCTGGTCAACTCTATTATTCTGGTTTGCCTTTCTTTACCTTGATGTAAATAAGACCAGAATTCAGTAATCAGAGAGACTTTAGAAAGCTACCACACACCACAATTCATTTTGTGACACAATCTTAGACAAACTGTTTTTCATGACACTGACCTTTCTTTGATTGCTCTGATGATGTCATATGCCCCCTAAGTAAAAGTCTTGCTATGTGGAAATGATTTACCATATGGGCAAGTGCCACAGAAAAACAAAATGGCATCTGCCAAGAATACATCATGAAAATAACCAGATTCCCTGAAATTCAAACTTCTGCAAGTGACACTTTGTGCATTAGAGAAAAAAAATGTAATAGTAGAAAAAAGGTAAGGTTTTCAAAATCATAACAGTAGGAGCTTGCAAGATCTAAAAGTTTGCCTGTCCCATTCTGGTACTTTCACCTCCATTTTATTTTTATAATACACTGTGTTATACTTTCTGATTCTGAGAAAGATCCTTTGCAGACTATGTAAATTTTCCTCAGATTTCTACCGTAATTCAATGAACAAATGAAAAAAATCATATAAAAAGTAAAGCAATATGTAAGCTGCTTTGTGACCAACTCTAAATTCAACTTGAGAGAATATTTAACTTGGGTGAATAAAATGTATCAAACATATACAATACAAGCTTATTTACTTCTTCCATGCACTTGAGGCCAATCACAAGGTTTCTAATTTTGAAGAATGTCCTTTACAATATGCAGGACAATTAAGATGAAATCTTGATTAGGTGCGTTATTTTGTGCAAAGGAGAATTTCACCACAGAAATTATGTTAAGCCAAACCAGCCTTGTCTGGGATTCTACAAGTATTCTCGTACTTTGCTTTAATTTGTATCTGTTTGTTTTAGTCACTGTTCTTGACTACTATCATTTTCTTATTCTCTTCCAGGTTTGAGCCTGGCTTTATACAAATGGCAGTCATTATCAAACAATAGAAGCATGCAAAATCAAGTAGTTTGCCAGACAAATCTGCTTTAGATGCTCAGATTCCCTCTTCATGACATTTACCCTGCAATTCCTTAACAATTTGTTTCATTCAAAAATTGTTAAACTTGTTTCTTTTTTGTGTGCTTGTTTTTTAATTCATCTATTTATTCATCCAACTTTAAAAGGGAGGTGTGGTGGCTCTGAGGCTAGGGATTTGCACTGGTAATCAGAAGGTTGCCGGTTCGAATCCTGTAAATGCCAAAAGTGACTCTACTTAATTGGGCCCTTGAGCAAGGTCCTTAACCTGCAATTGCTCCATCCTGGGTATGACGTTAATCTGCATCCAGCCCTCCAACCTGCAGGGAAAACCTGGGGGTTGGTGGCAGAATTGGCACACCAGCCACCATAAAAAAAAAAAAACTCACACTGTTCCATTCCATCTGAACTAGTGTGGTGCTGAGGTGTCACCCATCGCATGGCTGCACTGAGATCCAGAGTTGGTTTGTCATGTGGTGGGTGCAGCAATGTGGTGTATCAGCACATGCTCCTAACCTCTCTTTTCTTTTAAACTTGTTTTTCACCAGAACTGGGTCTATTTATTTATTGTTTATTATTTACTATTTATTTATTGCTTCTTTGGTTTGCTTTTTTTTCAGCATTTTGAACGAGACCAGCCTTTGCTAGCTCATCTTAATGTTTTCCTCTTACTTGGTGTTATCATGTCCAAGACAACTGGGTCAGAATAGGGTTCCCTCCAAGCCCAAATTCAATTTAATGTATTAGATTAGAATGGACAGATGAATAAAGATCATGCTTTGTGTGATCACGAAATCTGTAACATTGCATTCAAGTACTTAAAGAGTAGTAGGCAACTGTCTGCTATGTGGTGTCATTGCACTCTTTTGTAGAAGGAATCTGCAGTGCTATTGATATACTTTAGGTTTAAACTTGTCAGTTAATCTCCTTTTTTGGCTATTAATCTTGACATTTCAAATGATACATGCTAAAATTACTCTTCACACTTAATTATTTTCATTACAGGATTCGACTAATGTAATTGTCATATCACATCACATCACTAGACTTGTTCAAATTAGCTATGTCTGTAATTTTTAACTGAGCACACTGTTAATGCTAAAGTCACTGGGTAATACATGTTCCTTTCAAAATAAATAACATATTTCAACATTAGTGATGAAGAGAAGCTGAGATATTGTGATAAATGATCATATTTTCTTGGGTGTTTTCATGATACTCAAGGTTCAACATCTCCACTGTTAAAAAAAAGAAAAACATTTTATTTAAGATATGTTTGCAGTATATAACCTGTATAAACTATATTTTTATTTATATTTTACATGATGCTTCTTAGTTTATGTCTGAAAATTATGCTCTGTGTTGATTTTGCATGTCTTTTAACTTATTATATATGTAAATATAGCTCATAAGTGGACGTGCACTTAACAATAAATCAAATTAAATCAGCAACGTGGTTTTACAAGTCTCTCCCCATGACTTTAACATATCAACTGTATAAAAGTGTAACTGTAAAACTAGAAAGTATTATGGCTTAGTGGAAGGAGGCTGATTTTTTGATGGAAAGGATTAAAAGACAGGAAGTAAGCTTTAACCATCTAAAATGTGTTACCTGAATTTCAGTGCCATCTTGAGGTGTCACCCACTACACACGGGTCCCAATCCAGGTGGTTCGGCATGTGGTGGGTGCGGCAACGTGCTATCAGCACATTCTCCCAACTTTTTATCTAATCAAAACAATAAATAGAAATCATAGTGGAAAACCATTTGCCACAGATCAGTACATTAAAGTCAAACTAAAAAAAAAAAACACACTCCCAGAGTTACAGAGTGGGAATCAACAACCCAAAATTGAGGAATGGTGTGGTACTAATGCTGGTGGTATAGAAAAGAGCCATATTGCTCATAAGGGCTTGCTCAGGCTTTGCCAAACATACTCCTCAAATGGCCCAGTGGAAAAACTGGACCTGAGAGAGGCATGTTTCGCAAATAACAGCAGACTCTCGAAAGGGGCAGGGCTACCTGGTAAAGCTGGCCATAAAAGCAGCTCTTGAGAGTGTGAAAAGGGGGAGTGCAGCTCATAGATCTGGGGAAAGTGTGACAGATAGTGTTGCCATTGATCGCCGGTGAACAGTGAGAGGCAGGGCCAACAGCAGTACATGCAAGTAAGATGAGGAAGCTAGCAGCACATACAGCAGAACATAAGACCATTATGGGAGAGCAGCCAAAGACAAACATAATGGGTTCAGCTGTGTTTAAGACAGGGTTCCACCCCAGGATACATTTACATTTCTTTTATATTTATTTTTTTGTTCATTTTCGATTCTTTGATTATTATCATGTATGTTACCATTATTGTTCACTTTTATTATTCATCTAGTTTTGTATTTTTATGTCAGTTTTATTTCTTGATTTAATTTTTATTTGCATACTTTTGTTCTCCTATGTTCTTTGTATTTTGTAAGTGGACCTTCAAAGATCGGGGCCATCAACACCTCACCGCAAGGAACCACCCCAAGCCTTTAACAGTAAACTGGGAGAGTGAGTTGCTTGTGGTTTATAATTTACAGATTAAGGATTGGAGTGGGTTTCTTTGGATCACGTGCTGAGCAACTCCTTTTGGTCCTTTTATTGAGCCTTGTGCTATTATCATATTAATAAATACTTTTATTTATAAAAGTTTGCTCAAGCCAGAAGTTTCTCATTGTTTTTTTTTTTTCTCTTCCCTTGATAGATGTTTTGAAATCTTGGAATATTTAAATGTATTTAAACATTTTGAACATAAAGCACCACTTGGTCAGGTGTAGGGTGAAGCCAGCCTTTTGAGTAGTCACTCGGGATGCAGGGAAGTGAGCCTTTTCTTGGCTAGGCTAAATACTGGCTTGTTTTCTGCTTTAGTTTGGAAGCCCCACACTTTTGCCATTTCTGAATTCTGTGAGCCATTACCCTTTCGAGGGCCAATATTGTGAAAAGTGCTAAATCCATTCCTTATTATCTCACGTCCCTGGGTTGTTACAATGTAATAAGCAATGAATAAACAGAAATTTTGTTTCTAAATCAAAGCAGACAAACTGAAAGGAGGCTTTTAAAATGGCTACCATTACATTAATCTACTGAAAACAAACACAAGTT
Source organism: Polypterus bichir lapradei (assembly GCA_026402145.1). Classification (NCBI taxonomy): domain Eukaryota; kingdom Metazoa; phylum Chordata; class Cladistia; order Polypteriformes; family Polypteridae; genus Polypterus; species Polypterus bichir. The sequence continues at coordinate 248,132,126 of JANRMT010062791.1, forward strand.
TGTGCAATGTAAAAATTTAAAAAAGAAGGCCACTGTAAGTGACAAACTTTTTATCAACTCCAAATATAAACGTAAGAGCCAATCTTGGAAAGTTAATGTTTGATGTTAAATTCATAGAGTGTTTGCTTGGTTCCCATCGAACATTAGTTTCTTACAGCTACCTAGAATATCGTATAGCCTTTTACCACCTGTAAGTTAACATTAGATAGAAATTTCTTAGCTATATCTGTAGAGCAGAGTGTTAATTAAGTCAGTTAGGAAATAGTCTTACTGCTAGCATGGACAGTTAGATATGTTTGCAAATATGAGATGGCATACAGTTTTCTGACCATGTCTGACGTGCCTCAAGTATGACCGTATGACCAAATTTATAGAAATGAAACAAGATTTATAAGCCTTAACCAGAACTTTCTATAAGAAAAACTTTTCTTTTCTTTGCTATATCAATTTTTTCTCTATTTTTGTATAATCTGTTTTGCCTTGAATTTTTACTAAAACTTTTAAAACAAAGATATTTTGTCTGTGGAATTATTTGATCATGCATCACACTGATGTTTGAAACATCCTATGAAGCAAACTAAAAGCTGCAGAACTTTGGTAACTTTGGATAAACACAGCTACAATAAAGTCTAAAGAGTAGGTTGATCTTTTATTTATTAACATTTGGTAAACATATTGCATTTAGGGTAGCATGGTGGCGCAGCGTTAGCACGGCTGCCACGCAGTTAGGAGACATGGGTTCGCTTCCTGGGTCCTCCCTGCATGGAGTTTGCATGTTCTCCCCGTGTCTGCGTCGGTTTCCTGCGGGTACTCCGGTTTCCTCTCACAGTCCTAAGACATGTAGGTTAAGGTGCATTGGTGATCCTAAATTGCCGCTTGGTGTGTGTGTGTGCCCTGCCCGGGGTTTGTTTCCTGCCTTGCGCCCTGGGATTGGCTCCAGCAGACCCCTGTATATAGGATATAGCGGGTTGGATAATGGATGGATTGCTACCTGCTATATGTAAATTTTTTTGAAGTAAAATGATTAGTACATTCCACAGCATAATTTATGCTCTTTCACATAAATTATTAATCATCATAAGTGAAACTAAGGACAATTGTTATCTTCCATAAAGAGAAAATATGAGCAATAAAATCAACATCTTAATCATTAGAACTAGCTAGGTCACAGCTCCAGACTTCTTAGTCCAAATCCCACCCCGGTTGTTGTCGTGACAAATTTGAACCTTCCGTAAAAAAAAAGATCAAATGGATTATGTTTGTTTAATGTGTGAGGCAGAGATATCTTTCAAATGGAAGAAAGACAAGAGTAGACAGAACTAAGCAGAGTTTGTTTACCAAAGGCTAAGGTTGATATCAGTTCAAAAGTGCAACACAGGCTCACAAAGATAAACAACAGTCAAAGCCAAAAGTAAAAAAAAAGAAAAACTAAAACAAGTTGCCTGAGAAAGTTTTCTGATGCCTGAAAAAAGGTTAGTTTCTTTGTAAGAAACAAAGTCCAAATGCTTTATGCTCTTTTAAAGATGACCACCATGACCACGCTTTATGATATCATGAGCACACACACTCACGCGCATGGGTAGGCCATAGCAACCTCTTTAAAAATGTCTATGCTTGATGTCTAACATGCTAGTAAATAGCAATAAACATTTAACAACAGACTCAAATAATTTTTAGAGGCCACAAATAGTTTGTAATAATAACATTTATAAGCCAAATCATGATAATGAATGCAAATGAATTTATATTTTTACCCCACATCAAACAGGACTAATGCATACATGCACATTTACTTTGATTTTTTTTTGTAACAGTCAACACAATGTTCCAAAGACATACAGCATGTTGTGGCAGGAGGCTGGAGGGCAGACCCAGCCGGGACGTCTGCAAGAACCGGTAGGTGGTTTATATGTTCCATGGGCCACGAGGGGGCAAACGCCCTGGATAAGGAGGGGACCAGGAAGACGGAGCCAGGAGGCTCAAACCTGTGGCTGCCGCCAGGGGGCACCCAGAGCATCATGGACCCCGGGAAACCTGCACTTCCGCCACAAGAGGGCAGGTAGAGGAAGAACCTTCCAGGGACACCCTGGTAGATATAAAAAGGGCTGCCTTCCTGCAGTCAGGGAGTTAGAGTTGGAGGTGGACAAAGCTCCAGTCGATGGAAGAGAGGCAGCCCACGGACATTGAAAGGCCCGAGTAAGGGTGTTTGGTGTGGGAGGCACCGTGTGTGTGCGGGACTTGTGTTTGGGGACACTTGTTTAATAAAATGTGAGTGGTTTAAGAACTGTCGGTTGTCTGTCTGGTTGTGTCCAGGCTGATTATCTCACAATGTAAAATAAAAAGAGTAAAAAATATTGTGGGGAATAGAAAAAAAAAAGACTTCTCTATAATTGCAAATGTTAGCTTGCAATATTGCCATGTTCCCATTTGACATCATTTTAATCCTTACTTTTCTGCTTTAGAGGAGAATGTACAGTTAATATAGCGAAAAGTGCTATTTGGAGAAGCAGCGGGCAGACATGGCAAAAGTGTGTTTGGTAAGTATCCTAAGATAACACATGTAAGACCAAGGAACATAAGACTTTAGTATAAAATGAAAAGGACAGAACTTATAACAGCTCAATTTTAGAAAGGACCTGCAAGTAAATGATAACTTACTATTTTTCAGCATCCAGGCAGTGTGGTGAGGCAATTAGAAAAAAATAGAACTCTGAGCTGTGTTTCCAGAAGAATATAAACCACAGGAGGGATGTTGATGTTATTTGGCACACTGATTAAATCTCGGTTAGAGGCAGAGAGCTAAGAGAAAACACGGAGTGATATAGTGAATTTCTGGATTAAATTGGCACAGTTACGTGAAATAGGGTAGAAACTGCATCTGCTTAATTTGTTAAAAGGAGAAATAAGAGGACACGTGTTATAGGTGATTAAATCTCTGGGGAGAATAAACCTTTCAAAGGAGCATACCCAAGAATACTGGTATAAAATATAGGGAGAAACATTTCACAAAACGTTTGTGTTATGGTTATTTTCAAATGAGTCATGTGTGTTATCTGTGATCCTTGAAACATAAACCTTTAGTGGTTTATATTTAAATTAACTAAATGGAAGTATACATATTTTTCGCTTTACTATGTTCTACTAGAACTTGTGTGGGCCAAATAGCTTAGTCTGGCCTGCTCTCTACATATTCTTAAGAATTCATAAAATGTAAATATGCTTTTTGGGACGCTTAAATGTATGATGTGTTTTTCTGAAGGGTTGTTAAATAATTTGGTTGGCAGTGCTAAATCAGTTCAGTGGGAATGAGTGGAGACGTTTGCATAAATATGAATGTGTCATGGCACCCTGTCTATGCTTGGTTCCTGCCTTTTGCCTATGTCTATTTGGACAGAGTCTGCCTCCTTGCTACACTTTACTTCAAAATACAAGTTCAGAAAATAGACTCGTTTGGTTGAGTAAAAACATCAGTTTTATCCCATTGTTTAAATCCTACACTCTTAAAAAAAAGGTGCCAGAGTGGTTCTTCAGAAAGATACCATAGGGGGAGCATTTTTGGTTCCCAAAAGACCCACTCACATTAAGGATACAGAAAGAACTATTCAGATCCATTACAGGCTCCATACAGTAAATAATCATGAAAAGACGATAACAGACTTGTAACTCTCGCTGTATATAATACCATAGGCTAATTCCAGGTTTTCTTACTCTGTTAGCGCCCTGTTAGGTAGCCTACCATATATTAAAGAGTTCAGGTGTTTCCTACATATTAAGAAGTTTTTCAAAGCCCACAGAGCCAACTTCATACGCAGAGAATCCTTTCCCACCATCAAGTGGTGTTTCGTCAAGCAATAGTTATATGAGGGACCACACAACTTAGGAATGAATTATAAAAAGCCATTAAAATCACTGTATTTTGTAGCATATATAGAGTATAGTATAGCATAGCATGTATAGTGTATTGTATAGTGTATCATGTAAATAGTGTAAAAAGATTTTTTACTTAGGAAACTGTCTAGGTCATTTTTAGACAGTTTGTGGTTAGTTTTTGACAGTGAAACAATGTCAAAATAAAGCCAATATGGGCTATGGTCAACATTCAAATGAAAGGAAGGTGTCAGTAATGATAAAATTGAGGAGTAGCAGTAGTAGTCTTTGGAACCAACAATATAAGGACGTAAAAACTTGTCACAATAAAAACAATATACATCATTCACTGAGTCCACCTGCTTGTGAGGGTTGTGTTACCTCTATAACCAGAGTAAGTCTAGAGGAAGTGAACAAATGCAGTAAATAGAGAGTGCTTAGTCTGTGAGGTTTCACCAATACAGTTGAAAACAAATGCTTCCTTCTCCTGCTTTTTAGACTTTCTAATGCTCTCTTGATTATTTTTAACAGCAACACTTTTCTACAAACAGTAATGACATTGTTGGTTTTTAACATTAATTCTCTACCATGTTGTCTAACTTGATACCAGGCCTTTCCTTCTGATGTGAGTGCAATTTAGCACTCCTGTATAAAAGAAATCAACTGATCAATCCACAGTTGTGCAGTGTGGCACTGTATGTTCTAGCGATTTACTAGCAATTCTCTTCATTAATTTCTTTTTTGAGTACAGTATATTGCAATATATTTCATTTTTGTGTGTGTAAATTTTATATATATATACTAGTGAAACACTAGGACCTATGGTCCTAAAATAAAATACAAATCATTTAATCAGATGTTAATCAGTCAGTTAATCAGACATATCATAAGTGCTATGTAGCTAACTGATTGCTTCTCTGCATTATATACAGTGCATCCAGAAAGTATTCACAGCGCATCACTTTTTCCACATTTTGTTATGTTACAGCCTTATTCCAAAATGAATTAAATTCATTTTTTTCCTGAGAATTCTACACACAACACCCCATAATGACAATGTGAAAAACTTTTACTTGTTTCCCCTGATCATCCTTGAGATGTTTCTGCAGCTTAATTGGAGTCTACCTGTGGTAAATTCAGTTAATTGGACATGATTTTGAAAGGCACACACCTGTCTATATAAGGTCCTACAGTTGACAGTTCATGTCAGAGCACAAACCAAGCATGAAGTGAAAGGAATTGTCTGTAGACCTCCGAGACAGGATTATCTCGAGGCACAAATCTGGGGAAGGTTACAGAAAAACACAGTGGCCTCATCATCTATAAGTGGAAGAAGTTCGAAACCACCAGGACTCTTCCTAGAGCTGGCCGGCCATCTAAACTGAGCGATCAGGGAAGAAAGGCCTTAGTCAGGGAGGTGACCAAGAACCCGATGGTCATTCTGTCAGAGCTCCAGAGGTCTTCTGTGGAGAGAGGAGAACCTTCCATAAGGACAACCATCTCTGCAGCAATCCACCAATCAGGCCTGTATGGTAGAATGGCCAGACAGAAGCCACTCCTTAGTAAAAGGCACATGGCAGCCACCCTGGAGTTTGCCAAAAGACACCTAAAGGACTCAGACCATGAGAAAGAAAATTCTCTGGTCTGATGAGACAAAGATTGAACTCTTTGGTGTGAATGCCAGACGTCACGTTTGGAGGAAACCAGACACCGCTCATCACCAGGCCAATACCCATCCCTACAGTAAAGCATGGTGGTGGCAGCATCATGCTGTGTGAATGTTTTTCAGCGGCAGGAACTGGGAGACTAGTCAGGATAAAGGGAAAGATGACTGCAGCAATGTAAAGAGACATCCTGGATGAAAATCTGTTCCAGAGTGCTCTTGACCTCAGACTAGGGCGACGGTTCATCTTTCAGCAGGACAATGACCCTAAGCACACAGCCAAGATATCAAAGGAGTGGCTTCAGGACAACTCTGTGGATGTCCTTGAGTGGCCCAACCAGAGCCCAGACTTGAATCCGACTGAACATCTCTGAAGAGATCTTAAAATGGCTGTGCACCGACGCTTCCCATCCAACCTGATGGGAGCTTGAGAGGTGCTGCAAAGAGGAATGGGCGAAACTGGCTAAGGACAGGTGTGCCAAGCTTGTGGCATCATATTCAAAAAGACTTGAGGCTGTAATTACTGCCAAAAGTGCATCGACAAAGTATTGAGCAAAGGCTGTGAATACTTATGTACATGTGATTTCTCAGTTTTTTTATTTTTAATAAATTTGCAAAAACCTTAAGTAAACTTTTTTCACGTTGTCATTATAGGGTATTGTGTGTAGAATTCTGAGGAACAAAATGAATTCAATCCATTTTGGAATAAGGCTGTAACATAACAAATTGTGGAAAAAGTGATGCACTGTGAATACTTTCCGGATGCACTGTACTTAATTGTGGTCTATTTTATCTTATTGCATAAAGCTTTGAGGTTTACAGGCTTCACATTTTTGTGGCTTGTGCAATGAATTGAACGCTTTAAGCATTGTACAGAAAAGAACAGGAGAAAAGAAATAACATGGTGAATTATGTTCAATGTCAACCTCTTCTATTTTCTGTTTGTGGAGTAGTCTTTTACTGAACTGTACAAGTGTTCTTCGCTGAGTCAATGGAGGCTCTGATCGGGGAGCTCAGGAGACTTAGCGAGGAGTCTGAGTGTCTGGGCTTGCGAGTTTCCTGAATAAAAACCAAGATGCAGGCTTTTAATGACCTCTTGGGCACAGCCATCATCAGTCTGTCTGTTTGCGAAAAGAGTGTCAACCTTGTTGAGAGGTTTACTTACCTTGGCATTGACATTCATGTCTCTGGTGACTCTTCCTATGAAGTAAGTAGACGGATTGGGAGAATATGGGGGGTCATGAGGTTGCTGGAAAGGGGTGTGTGGCGCTCCCGATATCTATGCAAAAGGACGAAGGTCCATGTCTTTAGAGTCATGGTGCTTCCTGTCTTGCTATATGGTTGTGAGACATGGACGCTATCCAGTGACCTGAGACGAAGACTTTTGTTGTCTCTCTGGAAAATCTTTGGGTACCATTGATTTGACTTTGTGTCGTATGAGCAGTTGCTCATGGAGTCCTGAATGTGGCACATTACCTGCATTGGGAGGGAGCGTCAGTTACGGCACTACGACCATGTGGCGCGTTTCTCCGAGGGTGATCCAGCTTGTAAGATCCTCATTGTTGGGGACCCGAGTGGCTGGACCAGGCCAAGGGGTCACCCACGTAACACCTGGCTGTGGCAGATAGAGGGTCATTTCCAGAGGGTGGGACTGGAACTGTCTGCCTGGGGGGTTGCCAAACCGGGATCCCAAGTTGTTTTGTCGTGTAGTGGGTGCGGCAACACACTGTACCAGTGCATGCTCCCCAACTTGACTTGACTTGATTGGCTAAAATGCTGTGTGGCCACATGATGCACATGCTGAATGACCTAATGTTAGCCATAATATATATAGTGGCAGCTTACATTAAACAGGTATGCATACTTTGTGAAAACTTAAGAAGGATATGTGAAAGACTAGTGCTCAGGAAATTATTCTGGTTTTGACTTTTTGGTTAATGTTGACTAACTCTTTTGGAGAGCATTTCGGTTTCAGCGGTGATCTCAAAAGAAACCTGTGTACTAGGTTTCTGCTGAAACTTAAACTAATTGTTTTTGATTTTGTTGGAAGAATAATTACAAAGAGAAAATTCTGTTTGAAAGGTGATATCGCATACCCGAGGAGATAATGAAAAGCTGTGTAGAAATTAAATTTACCTTTGTGTAAAAAAAACACAGGTTAGCTCATTTTCTTTTCTTCTTTATCATCACCAAAATGCCATTTAATCTGTCAAAGCATGTTTTAGATTTTAGAATATTTAGTTTTTTAATAATAATAATAATTTTTACCCACATTTTAGAAAATTCTCTCTTACTAGGCACCCAGTGCCAGAGATGTAAAATGCCAAATTTCAGCTTTTCGAATAATTGGGAAATAGTGTTTTTGTTGATGAGCATATATATATATAAAATGTGTGTGTGTGTGTGTGTATGCGTGCACATCTTATACTGTGTATATGTAACTTTTTAAATTGAGAAAGCCACAGCTAAACGCTTGTAGAAGGCTTCTTTAAATATTTACTTTGAGAATATTTACTTTAAATATTTACTTACTGGGTTTATCCCCCATATGTATTTTTTACATAATTAAAGCTTTTTCTTCAGTTCTGCACTGTCTACTTAAATTTGGTTTACTGAAGGTATGCCACAGCTGCCAGTGCGATCTCTGAAACAATTTAGATGTTGCAGTAATGTGCCACATTTCCAATCAATGTTGGTAAAGTTTAGATAAATGTCACAAGTGCAGCTGTTTCAAATTATTGAGCAATCGTTATAGAACAGCTGCATGGGTCAATGTAGTTGTTGATTCAACCTTTGAAAATCTGAATTTAATAATTTAGCAGAAAATGTATCTAATCTTAGTGATTGCATTATCATTTCTTGAGCTCTACTTGTTTACTTAAAATGGGTTTTTAATGCTTCTTGGTTAATTGTAATAGCACTAGTAGTAGATGCAAAGTTACCAAGCACATTAAGACACAAACATAGTATTTTCGAAGCCAGTGGCATTTTTATTTTAGAGACAGGTGTATCAATCACACTTTCAACCTATAAAGAAATTAAGCGAATATATTTGAGTCAACTGAAAGGCCACATATTGACTTGTTATAGAAATACTGAGAGCGCTGTCATTTTTCTTTCTCTATAAAGAGAGAGAAACGTGATCTGTCGATTTACCTCACACTAATGTAAATCAATAATTGTGTCTATTTTAGTTTTCATCTTGGTCTGTTTTTTTTGCCCTCCAGGTCATTCATAAGCTCTATGGGTGACATCTAAAGGATCCACAATGACAAGAAGTATCATTTGAAAGTAATCCTCCATGTTCATGTCCATGCTGTAAATTTTTAGTTCAACTTCTTCCTGGTTAACATTTATATGATAAGAATTGTGCTAAGTCCCCAGATATCAACCAGTGAATTCTTTGTGTCTCTCATACCCCAAGCATGCATGTCCAGTTAAATGGAGACTCTAAATTGTCCAATAATAATTAAGTAGGAACTGTAGGTGTGTGTGCCTATCATCTATGACAGAGTGATGATCTGTCCAGTACTGATCCCTGCTTGAACTTTAATTTCCTATGGCCCTGTACTAGAAAGAGTGTGTCCTCAAAATTGAGTGGCTGTTTCACTAATTGTTTCATGAGTGCCACCAAGGTCTGGGCCTGGTCTACTTTTAGCCTGTTATTAATGATGAGCCAACAATTCACACAAAATTGAATTTGTTTGCATTACAAAAAAATACCATAATGACAGCCAACGTAGAGACCGCAGTTCCCATCAGGTAAAAGAATTGTGTGGTGTATTTTGAAGAGTATTTTTCTCCCATTCACTTCGGATAACAGTTTCATTGTCTTGCTTTTGTCTAAGAATACACCTTTTTGTCTCATTGTAGGTTGTGTTTAATTATGTTACATTTCCAAAAGTTCTTCCATTTAATTTAATCTGGATTTTTTTATGAGGAATTCATGGGGCCAAAAAGGAGTTTAACGTGCTGCCAAACCTTTACAGAGCAATGTTCATTTTTACTCTTGAAAAAACCTTTAATAACTCAAAAAAACTGTAATTGCAAACAGAAATATCATTCTACTATACACATGACAATATATCTGAAATGAACTGATGACACTAGATTTATTTTCCATGCAAAGTCTTGCATTTCGAAAAAAGTTGAAACTATTACACACCTGCATATTATTAGTAAGTTTGCAATTCCAATCAAAACTGAGTGATACATGTGTTTTGCATGTGCACGCATACATTGTAATAAGAAAAATACAGAGGAAATACAGCAACAAATGCAAGTTATACAATAGAGCTAAGCCATGGTGAAACAAAACAAAGCAGAATTTTTTTCTGTAACACACACAGACACAGACAGTAAAAAGATATCGACTAATGATGACGTGTTTGAGTGAGTAAAACACATCAGTAATTTTTATTGTGTTTAATTTAAGAGTTTGATGCCAATAAGGAGTTATGATTTGTAGTCATTTTAAATCAACTTTGGATAAATTACCTGAATATTGCTACGGTAACACCCCCAGCATGCCTGCCTACCTGCCCCAGCACAACCTTATGTAAAAACTTTCCACATTATATGCTTTGCTTCTCAAGTACTGTTGATTTTTCCAAACAGTATACTTTTCTAGTGTAAGGAAAAACTAAGAGGTGGAGATGACAAGTTTTGTGTCAAAACTCATTTTAATACAACTTTCATCAATAATGAGGGCTGGCAGTGGAGTTTTTAACCAGATTGTTTAATGGAATCTTGGAAAATGAGTGGATGCCTGAGGAGTGGAGAAGAAGTGTACTGGTGCCGATATTTAAGAATAAGGGGGATGTGCAGTACTGTAGTAACTACGGGAGGATAAAATTGATGAGCCACAGCATGAAGTTATGGGAAAGAGTAATGGAAGCTCGGTTAAGAAGTGAGGTGATGATTAGTGAGTAGCAGAATGGTTTCATGCCAAGAAAGAGCACCACAGATGTAATGTTTGCTCTGAGCATGTTGATGGAGAAGTTTAGAGAAGGCCAGAAGGAGTTGCATTGCATCTTTGTGGACCTGGAGAAAGCTTATGACAGGGTGCCTCGAGAGGTATTGTGGTATGTGGTATTGTATGAGGAGGTCGGGAGTGGAAGAGAAGTATGAAGAGTTGTACAGGATATGTACGAGGGAAGGGTGACAGTGGCAAGGTCTGTGGTGGGAGTGACGGATGCATTCAAGGTGGAGGTGGGATTACATCAGGGATTGGCTCTGAGCCCCTTCTTGTTTGCAATGGTGATGGACAGGTTGACAGACGAGATTAGACAGGAGTCCCCATGGACTATGATGTTTGCTGATGACATTGTGATCTGTAGCGATAGTAGGGAGCAGGTTGAGGAGACCATGGAGAGGTGGAGATATGCTCTATAGAGGAGAGGAATGAAGGTCAGTAGGAACAAGACAGAATACATGTATACAAATGAGAGGGAGGTCAGTGGAATGGAAAGGATGCAGGGAGTAGTGTAGGCGAAGGTGGATGAATTTAAATACTTGGGATCAACAGTACAGAGTAATGGGGATCGTGGAATACAGGTGAAAAAGAGAGTGCAGGCAGGGTGGAATTAGTGCAGAAGAGTGTCAGGAGGAAATTGTGACAGACGATTATCAGCAAGAGTGAACCGGAAGGTCTATAGGACAGTTGTGAGACCAGCTATGTTATATGGGTTGGAGGCGGTGGCATTGACCAGAAAGCAGGAGACAGAGCTGGAGGTAGCAGAGTTAAAGATGCTAAGATTTGCACTGGGTGTGACGAGGATGGATAGGATTAGAAATGAGTACATTAGAGGGTCGGCTCAAGATAGACGGTTGGGAGACAAAGTCAGAGAGTTGGTTGGTTGGTTTTGACATGTGCAGAGGAGAGATACTGGGTATATTGGGAGAAGGATGCTAAGGATAGAGCTGCCAGGCAAGAGGAAAAGAGGAAGGCCTAAGAGAAGGTTTATGGATGTGGTGAGAGAGGACATGCAGGTGATGGGTGTAACAGAACAAGATGCAGAGGACAGAAACATATGGAAGAAGATGATCTGCTGTGGCGACCCCTAACGGGGGAAAGAAGAAAAAGAAGATCGATAATGAGGGCTCCCGATTGGAACGATGCAAACACACAAATATGCGTGCATTTTTTGTCTTGATCATCCAACCTTAATCCATCTATCTGTCTTTTTTAATATTCTTGTTTCAAAACAAGAATGTGTCTTGGGCCTAGTTTTTAGAGACAAGTAGCAACATTAGATGCCACTGATGCCACTAAGTGTATGACAATCAGAACCTGAAAGATGGTGATGACATGACCTGTGTATTTAAAATACAAGGATATAAATAAAGGCCATGTGATGGTTTCCTTGGAATTGACCCTTAGGATATCTTGGGGTCAGATTTGACCTGGTTTTGTGTTTGAAATCAGTAAAAAACACTTTCAATTTCAGAATCAGAATGAAACACTGTGACTTTCCATAATTTGAACAGCCTCTATACAATGCTTATCTTAGCATGCATTTCTGTCATTCTTGGCCCACCATTGCCTGTAATGGATTTGCCACTACATTTAGAGCAGTTTGTTTGTTCACAACCCATTTAAACATCCTAAATCTCATTGTTTCAGCTCAAAAATGTGGATCCTTTTAGTAAAGTGCTCTTACTTTACTAAAGTTTGCAAATGTCACATTTTTGGACAGTTGTTAAACTTTTTAAACTCTGCCATATAGTTTGGTGGAGTTTACTCCCCATTTAGGAGGGCTCACAACCTATTTCTCCGTTTATAACCCATAAAACCATAACAATGTCCTAAATGTCAACTGTTCTAAAACTTAGGATAATCAGTAACTACAGATTAATATGGTCACTCAGTATAAAATTGGTTTGGGGTGGAAAAATCTGACATCCAGGACACTAAAAAAGGGGTGTCAGAATCGGGTCAAAAAAAGACCCTGAAGGAACAGCATCGATTCAGCTTTTGATGACATTGTAGGGGATTTAAGTTGTTTAATGAGTAGAAAAGGAACACATGGAAGATAATTATCAAACTTCGCAAAAAAAATTCTTTTTGTATGAAAAACTGTAAATGCATGTAACGAGAATCAATTGAAAGTATCACCTTGGAAATCCTAGGTGAATTAGAAATGAAGAGATATGTTGGGTTGAAAGTCTTATTCCTGTCAAAAATATTCTTATTTTACTATTTTTTTCTTTAGGGAAATCTCTACTTTCATGGTCACAGCTGCAGACAGGATGCCACTTCACTGCACCAAGCCCAGTTAAATTTCTCAATCTACCTAATAAAACATCTTCTGAAGAGAACAATACAGTGGTTCTGCATACTGGATGCGACCAGATGAGACAATAGTATGTCATAGGGTGCACTTGCTCATGCTGGGCCTATTTAGAGTTACATTTAGCAGCATGGATTTAATAGTTTCAGGGGTGGAGGGTATTGTATGTCAAAGTAGTTAGCTGTCATTTTCTTAAGGATATGTTCTAATCGTGTATTCATTTTCAAAAATGTATTATGTCAACATGACAATATAATAGATCTTTGACAAACAGGCAAGCTTAAAATGAAACATGGATTAAGGGACAAGAAAGCTCAGTAATGTGGCGCCAGCAGGTCTGCAGAGTCTGTAATTTTTCAGAATGGAAAATTGTGAATACAGCAATGAATGAGAGTTCAGTACCCTCTAGCTTGATGTTTTCATGAGAAGAGAACTTATGTAATTTTGAGCATGGTATCTATTCTGAGAACAAAACAGATGACAAAGATATACAACAGATTTACAATTTCAACTTCAAAATAATGCATTAGGCTGGAAGGATATGACCTTATTGCAAAAATAAATAAAAAAATAAATTACAGAAAACTGTTGCTAACAAACACTTGCCTACCTTTATGTTGCTACTTCCCATTATGTTTTAAATATTATGGTTTACTAAATATTTCTTGAGTGAGGTTGTGGTATTTTACACTAGAATCTCTTTCCCTAAAAAAATCTGCATTGAAGGTACGGTGTAAACATTAAATTAATTTGTAAATTAATACATCCAGTTTTTTACTGTCAACCACCAGATCTTTAGAAACCATAAGACAATCCTAACCCAACTGTAATGTGTAGATCTTTATTCAACTGTTGCCCAACCTCCGAAAAATAATATTTCTAGAAAATAAATGTGATTCTAAACAGGAAGGTAGTGGTAAGGCCTAGGTGTGAACTTTTGAAATTGTTTAGGGGTGCTCAAATTGTGGACGCATGTCCATAATAGCCTACATAAGCATGGTGTCCATAGAATAGAGTCTACTGCATTATTTCTCCCTGATTTTCATGCCTCATTGCAGTAAATGGCATTTTGCCTGGCTGCATTTTCGCTTGTTTCATTTTTCTCTAAATATGTATTTTCTACATTATAATTTGGGTATACCAAAGCCTTAAAAAGCAGTAAGGAACTATTTAAGAACATTTAGGATGTTCAGTGGGGATTGGGAAGTCTTTTGACCTTAGTGCCCCTGCAAATTTTGTTTTTCTCCCTAACCTCTGGAGTTTTTTTTTTCCTCAGCCATCTGACCTTATCATCGGTCCCATCATTAAAGTTTTAAAAATTATTCTACTCTTACATCTTTATAAGATAACATTTCTATGGATCTTTTCTGCCCACCACTATCAGGAAATTCAGTGCTTCCCCCCAACATACTTTTTAATTTCATTCTGAAATATCTGCAGCAATAAACATTTATTTATATATTTATGGATTGATTGAATGTATTATTAGTCCTGTTAGTCTGTATCCTTGTTGTTTATGTTTCTGCTGCTGTATGCATCTAAACTCCCAATTGGGATTAATAAAGCATATCTGATTTATATATATATATATATATATATAGTTAGGTCCATAAATATTTGGACAGAGACAACTTTTTTCTAATACATTACCACAATGAATTTTAAATCAAACAACTCAGATGCAGTTGAAGTGCAGACTTTCAGCTTTAATTCAGTGGGGTGAACAAAATGATTGCATAAAAACGTGAGGCAACTAAAGCATTTTTTTAACACAATCCCTTCATTTCAGGGGCTCAAAAGTAATTAGACAAATTAAATAACTGGAAATAAAATGTTAATTTCAAATACTTGGTTGAATACCCTTTGCTGGCAATGACAGCCTGAAGTCTTGTACTCATGGACATCACCAGATGCTGGGTTTCCTCCTTTTTAATGCTCTGCCAGGCCTTTACTGCAGCAGCTTTCAGTTGCTGTTTGTTTGTGGGCCTTTCTGTCTGAAGTTTAGTCTTCAACAAGTGAAATGCATGCTGAATTGGGTTAAGATCAGGTGACAGATTTGGCCATTCAAGAATTTTCCACTTCTTTGCTTTAATAAACTCCTGGGTTGCTTTGGCTGTATGTTTTGGGTCATTGTCCATTTGTATCATGAAGCGCTGCTCAATCAATTTGACTGCATTTAGCTGGATTTGAGCAGACAGTATGTCTCTGAACACCTCAGAATTCATTCGGCTGCTTCTGTCCTGTGTCACATCATCAATAAACATTAGTGTCCCAGTGCCACTGGCAGCCATGTACGCCCAAGCCATCACACTCCACTGTGTTTTACAGATGATGTGGTATGCTTTGGATAATGAGCTGTTCCACGCCTTCTCCATAATTATTTCTTGCCATCATTCTGGTAGAGGTTGATCTTGGTTTCATCTGTCCAAAGAATGTTTTTCCAGAACTGTGTTGGCTTTTTTAGATGTTTTTTAGCAAAGTCCAATCTAGCCTTTCTGTTCTTGAGGCTTATGAGTGGCTTGCACCTTGCAGTGCACCCTCTCTATTTATTTTCATGCAGTCTTCACTTTATGGTAGACTTGGATATCGATACGCCAACCCCCTGGAGAGTGTTGTTCACTTGGTTGGCTGTTGTGAAGGGGTTTCTCTTCACAATGGAAATGATTCTGCGATCATCCACAACTGTTGTCTTCCGTGGACGTCCAGGTCTTTTTGCGTTGCTAAGTTCACCAGTTTTGCTTTCTTTCTCAGGATGTACCAAACTGTAGATTTTGCCACTCGTAATATTGTAGCAATTTCTCGGATGGTTTTTTTCTGTTTTTGCAGCTTAAGGATGGCTTCTTTCACCTGCATGGAGAGCTCCTTTGACCGCATGTTGTCTGTTCACAGCAAAATCTTCCACATGCAAGCACCAAACCTCAAATCAACTCCAGGCCTTTTATCTGCTTAATTGATAATGACATAACGACGGACTTGCCCACAGCTGACCATGAAATATCCTTTGAGTCAATTGTCCAATTACTTTTGAGCCCCTGAAATTAAGGGATTGTGTTAAAAAATGCTTTAGTTACCTCAAATTGTTATGCAATCATTTTGTTCACCCCACTGAATTAAAGTCTGCACTTCAACTGCATCTGAGTTGTTTCATTTAAAATTCATTGTGGTAATGTACAGAACCAAAATTAGAAAAAAGTTGTCTCTGTCCAAATATTTATAGACCTAACTGTATATAGTCATTCATGTGTGTCTGAGGGTCAACTTCCAGGCTTGTCTAAGGTAAGCACTACCAACCCAGGACACCAGGGGGCACAATCGCTAACTTTCTTATCTCTCTTATTGCCCACAGCTCAGAGGAGACACCCACTCTGGGCAACTGACCCCACCATTTCTGGTCCAGGAGCTATAAATGTAAGGTGATCCTGAAAGGTGGGGTCTCATTCTCCATGTTACTGAGCTTCTACCCTGAAACTCGACCGCTCTCCAGTGAATATTGATTACAAACCAACAGCTAAAGGTTGTTTCTGTTAACGCATTATGCTATCAGGTACTTCTTATTTTCAGTTCTTAAACATTGCAAACAGGGTGAGATGGCTGGCACCCCAACACTTCTTCCGAGTCCTGTCCTTCCCTTGACTGACACCAGAATATATATATACGTATATGAGGATTCTCATTCTCAACTAATTATAGAGCTATCTTATTTCACTGTGTTATTCACTTTTTGTTATTATTCTTATGTAATTTTTATTTGTTTTTCTTACATTTTACCTATTTCTTTGGCATATTGTAGAGCACTTTGAGATACATACCATGTATGAAAAGGTGCTATAGATGTTTAATGTTGTATAATGATGTTTAATGTTTTTGTTGTTGTTGGACAACTGTACTGATAAAAACGTATGTATTCGAATAACAAACATATCCATGTTTTTTTTGTTACTGTTTATGTTTCACCCCGTATCTAATTATGCATTCGAAAACTAATGGCTTAGAAAACCTAAACAAATGGGTTAATAATACATAAAACAAGCATTGCCGTACTAGTGTTATGGTTCCCAGGAGATAAGTTTGAAGACTTTTTTGACTGGAGAGCTCTGAATACTCTCTAAAATTCACATAAAAATGGGTCATTGGGGGTGCTCGAGCTACACGGAGCTGGTGCCTGTGGTGGCAGGTCATAATGATACCACTTGATGGCATCTTGTTTGTAGATGGTGAATTTGTTATTGAAGTGCAATGATGGCAGGGGTTTAAGTGCCAGTCTAGTAATTGCTTAGACTTGGGTGGAGTTTGTATGTTCTCCCTCTGCCCATATGGATTTTCTCTGAATATTCTGGGTATCTTACTTGACCCAAATATGTATGCAAAAGACAGACAGATAGATAGATATGAGTTGCACCATAGGATGGATGGGTAGTTAGTCAGAAGCACAGAAATTTACTGATCTATTCACTGTGCTAGTCTAGTTTGCTGCTCTATACTGGCCCAGCCTTAATGAGTGTGTCTGAGTTTGCACTGTGATGGACACGCAACCCATCAAGTATTGGTGGATGTCGTGATGGAAAGAAGGACTTTATCTGTTTTAGTCTAATCATAACTGAAATAATTCAGATGCTTAAGAAATGTTTTTATTTCTGATTTTAGGACAGAGCAGCAGTTATTTTAGAGGAATTAGGCAAAAATACATGATTTTTGTTGTTTCAGTCTATGTAGGATATAATTATTTTAACCTGTTAAGTGAAAACTTCAGCCTTTAAAATTATTTAGATTTAAAGCAGTCTGGTTTCTGAACTTCAGGAGCAAAATAGACCGTTAATAAAGAAACTACATAATGAAAACCTTAAAAGATTTCAGTACGCCCAATAATTGGGTACAGCAATGAAATCAAATATTAAAATTTGCTCAACACAAGACAGCAGCCTTTGCAGTGCCCTTGAAGAGATCCTTTCAGACATGCCCTTGCCTGCAAGAACCAGAATGGAATAATCTTTTTGTTGTGGGAACTGTCAGGGAGTTCCATTACTATTACAACAGCAGTAAGTGACCTTGCCCACTGTAACAATGCGATAAGGAGATCTCAAAACAACGGTCAAATGGAAAAACAGCACATGCTGCATTGTAATGCTATAAAATGTCACTTATCATCTGAGTGCCAGGTTTAAATGTCCATGTTATGGCTAATTTTATTGGCTTTAACACAATGATCTGGGCTATCATCCTCTGTGCAATCCAAAATACATTAGAGATTATATTTTTCTAACTAGCAAGCATTTCTGTTAAGGTTGTTGGCTCTAAGTTTTGTATACTGCATAGATGTATATACTTTAATGTTTCTAGTGTGTAGCTGCTTTAGATTAATCATCCTATCAAAAACTCTAGAACTGACTGTATTTAATTCCATTGTCAAGTAAATTAACTACACTTCACTTACTGATAGAGCCGCATGACAAACCACTTCAGGACCCCAAATTACCCATAGTTTAAGCTTATCAACATTAGCTTTCAGTCCCTTCATAACCATTACCTGTCTTTATCAAGTTCAAGACCCTGAGCAGAAAAAGGTGGGTTTAGGAAATGGATCTGTGGATTAATATTGAATCAGTCTTGTGGCTTTCTCAGTTTGTTTCTGCACAACAAGCGTATAACCCTGTTGTCACTGGTACATTTGAATACCATATTCATTATCGGATAAACATATGTCATTTTTATGCCTTTATCTGTGATCAGTGTTTAGACTGTAAGAAACCATTCCTAACATAACATGAGACCATAGCTGCTAGAGGGAACATTGAGATCATTTGTCATATCTCCCAAAAATTCCAGTTGTGTGTGCCATCCTAACCTTAAAATGTTCAAAATATACATTGAATTAGTTGCTTTAATTAAACATTGGGATTATTAAAATAATAATAAAAAAAAGTAAAATGGAACAAAACCCAGAACTTAAGTAGAACAGGTGACAATATAACTAATGGACTGACTGGAGAGGGGTGTTCCTAGAAGGTCCAGAACAATAACAGCATCTCAGACCTCCAAACTAGCTTCAAACTGCCCACTTCTATAAGAAGCATATCTCTCATCTACCTTGCTGGACTCTTATTAGCTCACCATATTGAGTTTTGTTCAATTTTATTTTGTTGTTTAAAATTTTGTTACTCATGTATCATTTTGTGGACGTGATGCCAACATTTGATGCTCGTTTTGATTGCCATGGAAAAGTTGTTTACTTTTGTTAGGATTGTTCTATTCACACAACATGCTAATTATGGATTAACACAACCCTTCCACATAAGATGACAATGTGGCTATCTTAGCATCCATGCTTTGGATCCAATTCATTGCTTTCCAACTCTCCCTAGTGTTAGGGTAGACTAAAAGGTGCTGTCATGTTAGAATTTTGTTTTGTTTTTTTGACTTCATCTGTGTTTGATGATGGGAATTAGGTTATGAGTTTCTTACTCCATGTACTGACCTCAAGCCTGCCTTCCATCTGTGGTATATTTATCTCCCCGCACATTTCTCAGATGGTACAGCCCATAGGGCATCTCAAATAGTGTCCATAATAATCCCTGGTCTGAACTGTCTACTGCCATCACATACCCTGACGGAATTTTTCTGTCTTTTTGTAAGTCTTTTGTGGCATTCTTTTATCTGGTGTCTAGGGCACCTTCTACACTATCACTTACCATCACCATTCAATCACACTGGCACTTGAAAAGTGATATCCATTACCCAGAATAAGTACCTTCACCTTTAAGCAGAAGTCTATTGATTTCGGTTTCGATTTAACTTCTGTAAATATATTTATAGCTGTTGTTTGAACAC
>JANRMT010062791.1:248151782-248164006 GCA_026402145.1 Polypterus bichir lapradei
CTTCTCTCAAGACAGTAGTAGACACCTTTGTACAGTATGTAACTTTCAATGTCTTAATAATCTGTCACATGGAATAACCAAAAACAACAGACTGACATACTTCTTGAAAAAGTTGTTTCATGTGGCCATTTTGGTACTAAGAACTGAACTTTACAAATGCCAGTACCCTGTAACCCAAGTGAACAGAATAATGGTTTCTCTAATAATGAATTAGCATTTAAGATCATTAATTAAGGGTGTGCTAAGGGAGTTTACCATTAGGACACTGAAGGGAAGCTGCTGAAAATGGGGCTTTGCAGTCATATGTGAATAATACATTACAAATCATTTTAAGAAGTAATATCCATTGTAAACACTAGAAATGCATTGCCTACATTTTTACATCAATTTAATCGTATCTTGATGATAAAAGTTATTAATTTCTATCGAAGACATGACAATTTCTGAATGATGCCAAACTTTTGAAATGTAGTCTATAGGATTTAAGTTTTATTTTCCCAAATACACCTGCAGAACAACTCAATGACACTGAAATGCTGTATACCAAGTTAACCTTTGGATCAATCAGGGTCCAATAAAAGATACCATATAGTGAAACATCTTCTGATATCCACTGACGAATGTGGCAAATGTTGCACTTTATACTTACTAAGGGATATATTTTAATGGAAGAATTCCATTTGAAACCTGTTGTTCTATCATGAGCATGAAACATGACTGTGATATTTAAAGGGAATAAATAACATATACTGAAACTATAATCAGGTTTACTGTGCCTCATTTAAGCAGGGCCTGCCAAAGTTCATGAACTGCATTTAGAAAGAAATCATTAAATGTAAGCCTTGAGATTTACATTAACATCAATGTTTAAATCATTCTATAACAGAAGGAAAATGATATAAAGCCATGTATAGAAGGAAGCACATTTATCAAGTGATTATGGCTTTCTTTCAGTCTAAATGTTTTATTTATTTATTTATTTTTTTGTTTTGACATATATCTTAACTAGTAAAAAGAAATATTTGTAATTTGCAGAAGTAGGAAGATCCCATTTCGACAATGTTATTACAGCTTTTCATTTACTCAACAATTTTTGTCAAATATGCCAAATTAGCAATTCATAAACTATGATTCCATTTATATTATATGACAACAAGAAGAGGTTACTGTTAGAAGTACATTTGCATATGATAGGATTTTTGCCAGCCATTGTGTTTTCATCAACACCATTTTTAACTTTCAGACACAATCTTGTTTTCTGCAATGGCACCAATTGCTATGGACGTGATCTGCTTGTGTTCTGGTGCTGGGGCTCTTTTAAACAGCACCATGCTGCAATCTGTGTCCTTGCTCTGAATTATTTTTTAAAAAAATTATGTGCTAGAATATTTAGGGAAATACATCAAGGTAAAACTTGATTTAGTACTTTACAACTGCACATTTTTGGCTGTTGTTTTAAACGTAATCGCTCAGTTTTCTTGTGCTTTCTTATGTTATGATTCCTGCCTGGTCTCTGACTATTTGTTTGTTTTGTCACTAAGAAACAACTTCATTTTATTTATTTTTATTAATTGTATTCTCGTTCTTCTAAATTATCAAGTATGGTGGTGAAGAGCAGGACTTTATGGACCTTCAAATCTTGACTTTATGTTATTTTGAACAATATATATGAATAGGATGAATGAGCTTGTTTAGCTGTTGAACTGCCTGTTCTTGTCACAATTTTTCAAAATTTTCTGTATGGTGAACCAATATGTATAAATTAAAATCAAACAGTAAAGAATATGTTCCTGTGGTGGCACACTTACTGTAACAAAAAAATCCTAAGGCACACTACCATAAACTCATTATATCTCATACACATGCTCAACTATTTTTTTTTATATTTCCTTGTATTTTTAATTTTTGTTTATAATGTGTTTTTTTTTCTATTGTTCAGTGTCCTTGAGCACCTATGAATAAATAAAAATGTATTATTAACTGTCCAAAGGGGCGGGAGTACAGGAGAAGCTGGTAAGTGTGCCACCACAGAAAAAAAGGTTGGAAACACTGCTGTACTGTACAGGGGTAAAGCATATAATACTAACAAAAACCACAAAGCATTCTGTTTTCACTTCAGTGTAAATAAATGTAAATTATGACATGATAAAGGCTAATTTTTATCATGTGAAATATTGTAATTAATAGCACATTAATTTCTTCAGAACTACAATTATGCATGGTCTTCATATTTTGTGAGATGGTTCCACTTTGAAAATCACAGTCTTCTTTTTCTTTTGGCTGCTCCCATTAGGCGTTGCCACAGCAGATCATCTTCTTCCATATCTTTCTGTCCTCTGCATCTTGTTCTGTTACGCCCATCACCTGCATGTCCTCTCTCACCACATCCATAAACGTTCTCTTAGGCCTTCCTCTTTTTCTCTTCCCTGGCAGATCTATCCTTAGCATCCTTCTCCAAATATACCCAGCATCTCTCCTCTGCATATGTCCAAACCAGCGCAATCTCGCCTCTCTGACTTTGTCTCCCAACTGTCCAACTTGAGCTGACCCTCTAATGTACTCATTTCTAATCCTGTCCATCCTCATCACACCCAATGCAAATCTTAGCATCTTTAACTCTGCTACCTCCAGGTCTGTCTCCTGCTTTCTGGTCAGTGCCACCATCTCCAACCCATATAACATACCTTGTGCCTTATCTGCTTGTCTCTCTGACTATCCCACTTCTTCTTTGTCATTCTCTTCCTCTGGATTTCCTTATTCCACCACCAGGTTTCCTTTTCCTCCTTCTTCTGTCCAAATGTCACACCAAGCACCCTTCTTGCTGTCACCCTTACTACATCTGCTGTTGTTTCCTAACTGTCTGGTAATTCTTCACTACCACCCAGTGCCTGTCTCACCTTCTCCCCAAACTCAACCTTACAGTCCTCCTTTTTCAACTTCCACCATTTGATCCTTGGCTCTGCCCTCACTCTCTTCCTCTTCTTGATCTCCAACGTCATCCTACAGACCACCATCCTATGCTGCTTAACTACACTTTCCCCTGCCACCACTTTGCAGTCTTCAATCTCCTTTAGATTGACTCTTCTGCATAGGATGTAATCTACCCATGTGCATCTTCCTCCACTCTTGTACGTAACCCTAAGTTCCTCCCTCTTCTTAAAATAAATATTCACCACAGCCATGTCCATCCTTTTGGCAAAATCCACTATCCTCTGACCTTCTTCATTCCTCTCCTTGACACCATACCTACCCATCACCTCCTCGTCTCCTCTGTTCCCTTCACCAACATGTCCATTGAAATCTGCTCCAATCAGCACTTTCTGTCCCTTGGGTACACTGTTCATCACTTCATCTAACTCACTCCAAAATCTTCTTTCTCATCCATTGCACACGCAACCTGCGGGGCATATCCACTAACAACATTCATCATCACACCTCCAATTTCCATCTTCATAATCATTATTCTGTCTGACACTCTTTTCACCTCCAAAACACTCTTGACATACTGTTCCTTCAGAATAACCCCTACTCCATTTCTCCTCCTATCCTCATCATGATAGAACAATTTGAATCCACCTCCGATCCACCTGGCCTTACTCCCCTTCCATTTAGTCTCTTGCACGCACAATATATCAACCTTCCTTCACTCCATCATATGTGCTAACTCTCTCCCCTTACCAGTCATACTACCAACATTCGAAGTTCCTACCCTCATTTCCGCTCTCTCTACCTTCCTCCTCTCCTCCTGCCTCCAGACACATCTCCCCCGTCTTCTTCTCCTTTTTCTTCTTCAGCCAACAGTAGCCCAATTTCCGGCAGCACCCTGTTGGCTAACAGTACTGGTGGCGGTCGTTGTTAACCCAGGGCTTGACCGATCCGGTATGAAAATTTGTATTGTTGTCAACATATTGATTTGGCAAAGTTTTACACCGGATGCCCTTCCTGACGTAACCCTCCCCATTTATCCAGGCTTGGGACCACCATGAAGAAACACACTGGTTTGTGCATCCCCTGTGGCTGGGTTACTTTGAAACTCACAGTACGGTGGTGAAAAGCTCAAAATGAGAACAATGAGACACAGTCGAAGTGACATGCATTCTATTGATTGCAGTAAAAGTGAAATTGAGGTGCAAAGCCCCTCCCATTGACCCACACTGTTTGCATGTTGAGAACTTGAAAATGGAAATGCAAAGTGGAAAATGAAAATTCAATGAGCAGCAGGTGGTGCCAGTGCTTATTTGCATTTTACTTTTCATTTTGGCAGACTAATTGTTGTTCAAGCTAAAAATGAAATTGCAAATGGTGTTATTTCATTTTATGTTTAATTTTTGTAGCATTTTTATGTGTAGAATTTGAAAATGAAATTGTAAACGGTGTACTCGTATTTCATTTTATTTTTAATTTTTGCAGCATTCTTGAATATAGACTTTGAAAATGAAATTGCATTTCAATTTTCATTTTCTTTTTGGCAGAAAATACCTCCCATAAGATATGTCCACATATTATTCAGGTATATTGCAATATATTTCATTCTATAATGGAACCCTGTCCTGGATTAGCATGTTAGGAAAATTTACTAAACAAACAAATATATTTTGATTATGGTAGTGGTAATAGTAATATTGTCATATGTACATAATACAGTGAAATTCTCACTTGCATGTTTAACCTGCTTACTTGCTTATATCAAGTCAAGCACATAAAAAGGCACGATGCCTTTACAGAAGATATGGTGATTTCTGTGTAAATGAATAGATAATAAGTTGTTCAATTAGTCTGACAAACTCTAATAATTTCTCATACAAGTGTACAGTATAGTTAAATTGTTTGTTTTCAAACATACAGTGGAACCTCGGTTCATGAACGTCTCGGTACACGTACAACTCGGTTCACGACCAAAAAGTTCGCAAAACTTTTGCCTCGGTTCACGACCACACACTCGGTATACGAACAAGCCAGTTTCCCTTTCGGTTTGTGCGCACCGATGATTTCCGCACGTGTTGCATTGTTCTCGGTCAGACGTGCCTGCCTGCCTACACGTGCGTGCCTGCCTGCTGCTGAGAGAGAGGGGGAGGGTGCGTGCTGCTGAGAGAGAGGGGGAGGGTGCGTGCTGCTGAGAGAGAGGGGGAGGGTGCGTACTGCTGAGAGAGAGAGAGAGAGAGAGAGAGAGCCTGCACGTGCATGCCTGCCTGGCCTGCTGGTTCATACGCGCCGATTATTGTATTTAAGCATGTGTTGAGCCGCTCCCTGTTCATTGTTCTCAGTCAGACGTGCGTGCTTTACTTGTGATCTCTTTGTGCTCTACAGTATTTCGTGTGCTTTTGCAGTTAACCATGGCTTCTAAGCAAGTAAAGAGTGGTGAGAAGAAAGTTTTGAAGAAAATTGAAATCGAAGTAAAGAAAGAAATTATTGAAAAGTTTGAGCGTGGCGTTTGTGTTACTGAATTTGCCGCCGAGTACAAGAAGTCAAAATCTACAATTTCGACTATTCTAAAGCCGAAAGAATCTATTAAAGCACCTGATGTTGCAAAAGGAGTTACAGCGTTAACCAGGCAGAGGCTTCAAGTGCTGGAAGAGGTGGAAAAACTGTTTACCAGTTTACTCATTTACCAGTTTGAGAACCCTCATGCTTTCAAGCAGCACAATGTAAACAAAGCCAGACTGCCAGTAATGTGAAGGGCAAACACGAATGGTTGGGTCACAAGGACTTTGTTTTTGGAATGGCTGCATGAGGCTTTCGCTCCCACCAGCTAAACAGCTAAAAACACCAGAAACCCAAGAAATCTTAAGAGAGAAAACACCTGAAGGAAAACATCCCTCCATCGCGGAGCCAGACTCTCCCTCAAAACTGTAACCTCCTCTCCGCCCAGTTCCTCCTCACTTCATGCCAGAACTCAACTCATGCAAGGTTAGTTTTCTTGGTGGTTTATGGTTTTTGTATTATGGATTTTTCAAAAGTTAATTTTTCAGTTCGTAGCGTGAATTGTTGCAATGTTACTTTTCTCTTTTTTCAAATGCTCGTTTTTTTCCCTGTGCTTAAAAATCATTAAAAAAAAAGTGTTTACATGGAGTGGTTTGTAGCGTGATTTGTTGCAATGTTACTTTTCTTGGTGGTTTATTAAATTACAGATTTTTCAAATGTTCCTTTTTTCCTTGTGCTTAAAACTCATTTTAAAAAAAGTGTTTACTGTACAGCAATCGAGCTGTAAGGCTATTAAAGTGAACTCCTGCAATGTTACTTTTTTGGTTCGTTTTTAAATTAAAGTTCGGATTTGTTCAAATGTACCTCTCTGTTCTGAGAGAGAGAGAGAGAGAGAGAAAGAGTGAGTGCGTGCTGCTGAGAGGAAGGGGGAGGGTGCGTGCTGCTTAGAGAGAGAGAGAGAGCGAGCCTGCTCGTGCAGCTGAGAAGGGAGCCTGGGTGTTTTGTGTCAGTGTTATTCAATGTTTTTACATTAGTTTACTATTACACTGTGCATTCTATGGTGTAATTAACTATATTTGTGCTTAATCTTTAAAAAAAATATTTACATACAGTTTGTATGGTCAGGAACGGATTAATTGTATTTACATACAATCCTATGGGGGAAATTGCTTCGGTTCACGACCAACTTGGTTTACCACCAGAGTTTTGGAACGAATTATGGTCGTGAACCGAGGTTCCACTGTACCTAAATACAGTATACAGTATTTTTGTCCCCAACGGTCTGGTCCAAGTTTGTCATTCAAGTGATGCATAGCATGCTCCCCTCGTGTCCATGTGCAGCGAGAGTTGGCAGGCCTGGCTTGGAGGGATTTATTCATTATGTCATATTATATCATGTGTATGATCTGCTTTTGAGAGGATGTGGCGGATGTCTCCGACTGGCCTACTAACCACAAGTGTTAGCTGGTAAGCAACCACCCAAATATCAGAATGTGATCAGACCTATGCATGTAATACTCCAATCTACACCCTGTCAAGTAAGCGAATCACCTGCCATGGTGCAACATCTGAGGCTTCGCTGACATCCAAGGTTCGAACCCCACAAGGGTAAGCAATGGTCTGTACACCTAACGAGTCCTAATTAGGGTGAAACCCGTGTTGTGTACTATTTGTATTTTTTGGCAGGTACTATATCTCATATATATTTGCCTTTATTCACTGATTCCAAATTAGCTATATGAATGCATAGGCTTAGCAATGAACTGGTGCCCTGTCTCCAGAGTTTCTTCCTGCTTCACACACACAAATGCTGGGATAGGTACTGCCCTTAATTTTATTAAGTTTAATAGTTTCAATAGCATATACAAGTACTTTAAACTTGTTCTTTTAATTTTTTTTTTTTTTTTGCTAAATACTATAGAAGTTACAACATTGGTTTTCTCTCTGTGTTTCTCAAGTTGTTAATCTCCAGTATATTTTTATGTGAGGGAGAAAAGAAAGGCCTCAAATAACACTATCTTTCTAAAAGCAAACATAAATAAATAACAGCAGAGGCATGCAGCATTTTCCAGATTTGTTTTAGCAGTACTTTTGGCAAATGATTTCTGATTTGATATTGCATTTCCATAAATATTTCCATACTTATTTTTTGTAATATGGTGGTATTGCTACTGTGTACTGTCAGTTGGTTTCATCCCACTACACAAAGAAAAACATTCACTTGAACTATTTTAAAGCATTTATTGCTGTTTTTGTGTTCTTGTTAAACATTTGGCTCAACTCTTTAAAGCATTTCAGGATAACACAAATGGCACACAGTCAAGCTACAGCTTGACCTTTAAAACTTGTTTTTCCAGTAGTTTTTCCTGTAAGTTCATGTTCAGACTGTCTTCAAGGCCGCCATGCTTTTCTGCTATTCAAATAATCTCATTTTTTTATTCTGTAAATTTGTGATGGCAGACTCTGCCAAAAAGTCTATATAAAAGAAAAACCGATGAATTATGCATTGTTCTTTTTGTAAGAGAAGTTAAGATAATCCCACTGTCTATTTTATTTCAGATCTAGAATAGGTACTATTTTGTAGGTATATTAATCTTGAAATTTATTGGCAATGCAAAGATCTGATCAGTTAATAACTCCATTTATTATTTGAACGTATATGGTCCTTCAGAATCAGATATTATGCCACATTATGTTGTCTTATTTCAAGTGTTATTTTAGTTCAGTCCCATATATTAATCTTTTTTTTTCAACCTGGCTGCACAAATGAGGGTCAGAAGGCATCAAAAAATCAATTACCCCCAGTGGACAGATTGTAGTCTATTGCAGTGCACACTTCACTGCATTAACAATGGGACGAATTAATCAAACTCCAATCAAAACACACACCCCTTAGGATATTGGAATCCACAAGGAATGCTGATCTATTTATTTAAATGATATTTTATAATTTTCCACATACAAATGGAGCTCTGAAAGGTGAAGTGATGTGCTCAGGACAGCACAGAAAGACAGTGATGGGGATTCAGCACATAATGTATACTGTACTTTAGTCATCATTCAACACAACCAAGTGGAGAACTTTGTTTCATAGTGTAGAGGGAATTGGCTGCATCTTAACTTTGCTCCCAACCTTCCCCTTAACATCAGTGAAACCATGGAAAAAGAGCCCATCTCTGTGTCTAGTTTCCATTCAAGGAGTGGATGTAGAGGTGGTCCACTCCTGCAAGTACTTGGGGGTCCACATTAATGACAGGTTGCACTGGTCTCAGAACACAGAGAAACTATATAAGAAAGTGAAGACTGTGTTCCTTTAATTTTGGAAGTCACATCCTTCACATCTACTACACTGTGATGTGTGAATGTGATTTTCTATGCTGTGGTGTGCTGGACTAGTAGCATCACTTCAAGAGAGGCCCACTGAATCAACAAGCTAATTTAAAAGGGCAGGTTCAGATATGAGACCCATACTGAACCCCTCGGAGGTAGTAGCAAAGAAGATAAATAAATCACTATGAAGAATGCTGCACATCCTCCCTCTGACACACAAACACTGAGTACTTTCAGCCAACGAATTATAAAGAAGAAGTGTGTCAAGAAACGAGACAAGTGCTCCTTTATACCAACAGCAATACATCTGCATAATGCCTCAGTGGGACTGAGACTGTCAAGTCAAGTTTTCCTTTGTTTTATTTTTCTTGCTTTATAGTTATTCTGGTTTGTGTTCAGATGAAAGTGTGTGTGTTTATTTATTTACATACTTATCTACCTATTTATGTATGTATGTATGTATGTATGTATGTATATATTTATTTAGAAAACTATAAAAAGCCAGATTTCCCCCTGGGGACAAATACAGGACTGGGAGAGGGACTGTACCTCCCCCGGGACATGTGAGGGCAGCCGCCCTGGTTTGCATGGGAGCCACAGGATCACAGCTTAGAAGCTCAACCCTGTTGGGGCCAATGGTCACCGCCAGGGGGCGCCCGGAGGATTACAGAGTCTTGGACTTCCGCCACACCAGGAAGTGCTGCCAGAAGATCGTCATTGAGCACCTGGAGCACATCCAGGGCATTATAAAAGGGGCCGCCTCACTCCATTAGAGGAGCCAGAGTCGGGAGGAAGAGGACGGAGCTTGCGAGGAGTAGAGGCGGTAGAAGAATTGAGAGAAGAATAAAGGAAAGATGGGACTGTGAGCTAATTGTAGCTGATTTAGTGCATTGTGTGGTTCTGTAAAGGTAAAAAGGGAGTTAAACATGTGTGTTTTTGGACATCTGTTGCCTGTCTGTCCATGTTCAAGGGCTGAAACTCCATATTAACCGTTTGTACACTACTGTACACACAGAATGCTTAGCAGCCCACAAATGAACAAGGGTCCTGGTGGTCCAGGGGGTGAGTTGCCTTCAACTCTAGCTTTGTCATTGTCACCTACTGCTCTCAATAGCAATTAAAAATTGCCCTCAAATACTTTTGTCCAACACTGTTCTAAATCAAGTGAAGTGTATGATAAACTGGTGTAATAAAAACGATATTTGATTTTAAGAGACAGAAATCTGTATGTTCACCTATTGTTTTGGGGGAGGAGGTATAAATAGTGAATGAATATAAATACTTAGGAACTAACTTAGATAACAATCTTAACTGCAAATACAAAAAAAAAAAATATTGTCTAAATGCAATCAGTGTTTATTTCCCTCCGTAAACTCAAACTTTTTAAAGTAGACAGGGACCTCATGTTGTCCTATTATGTAGTATGATTCAGTTTTATCATTTTCAGTTTCATTTCCAGGTTTAGTGGTCTAACAAACCAAAATTTAGAAAAGCTCCAGCAGATTACTAAGCATACATTTAAGGTTTTTCAGGACTGATGTAGATAACCTGTAAAGTGTGTGTCAGAGGACAATGCTAAAGAAACTGGAAATAATCTCAACTGACGACAGACTTCCATTACATGTAGAATCAGGTAGGATAGTTGCTTTGAAAACCCACACAAATCGTTCCAGAAATTCCTTTCTTCCTAGTGCCATATGACTTTTTAATAAGGAATATTGGAGAAAGTGATTAAGGTTTGATATGTATCCACTTTTGTGTAAATATGCACTATTAAACTGGCTTACCTTAACCTGTCTTGTCTCTATTTCAGTGGTTCTCAACCTGTGGGGTGGGCCTGAAGTAACAAAAAGGGGGGCACGAAGATGTGAAAAAAACAAAACAAGAATCAAAAATATGAAAAAAAATCTGTTGAAACCAAAACAAATTAACTTAAACTATATTCTGATACTAGAACAATAAATATAGAGTTAGATAAATGTCGATAAAAGTTAAGTAGGTATACTGCAATAAAATATGCATCTACATTTCAAAAAAATGTTAGGGGGCGGGCGCGATTAAAACTGTTATGAAAACTCGGGTCGCAAATACTTAAAGGTTGAGAAACGCTTCTCTATTTGTTTTGTTTTATTTTTTTCTGTCTTGTTATAAGATGCAACTGAGAAGACAAATTTCATGTTTTCTTGTGTAAACATGACTAAATAAAGCAAGCTTGGACCTTGAACCTTGTTCTTGACAGTAAGAATGGTTTAATGTTGTTCTTACTTTGTACATTTAACATTGAATGGTGCTTAAATAATTTAGTAGCATTTCCTATACAAATTTTTAAAGTGACTATGTTGTCACATACTGATTTCTACCTTGCAGAGAAATAGCAACAGGCTTTTGAGCATTTTCTTCAAGTGTTTTAGTTTAATTTTCAGCACATACAGTGAAATAAAGTGCGTACTCTGATTACTCAATTTGTTCACAGCATGATTTCTTTTGAAGTTGATTACACCATACGTTTTATTGACAAATAAGAAATCAAAGCTGCTTGGCACATTCCCCTCAAATATTGACAGCACTGCATTTACAGATTTCTTTTAGAATAACTAGATATTATGTGGATAGAATGGTTCTCACCACAAATTAAAAGATTTGGGCAGCAGCCGGATAAACTGGATATACCTGGAAAATATCCATTAAACCAGTAATAATGATGCACCATAATCACGCTATTACTTGTAAAAGATTTTGGCTTTACTGAACATTTTTTGCAAAAACCTGAAAATGTAACGGCTCTGTCAGGGACTGTTCTTAGGTTGTTTAGCACATACTGTAGTAATGAACTTTTCAATATATGCAGAAGCCTGATGACAGTACTCCTTCATTCCTGTCTGCAGTTAGACATTTTGCTACTCATTGCTGCTGAACCAACTCTGACCTTTCTTTATATGTTGCCATTAAGGGATGCCATTTAAAACTATATACTGGACTAGCAAAATACCCGGGCTTCGCAGCGGAGAAGTAGTGTGTTAAAGAAGCAATAAAAAAGAAAAGGAAACATTTTGAAAATAACGTAACATGATTGTCAATGTAATTGTTTTGTCACTGTTGTGAGTGATGAGTGTTGCTGTCATATATATATAAATATATATATATATTTACACACACACACATAAACATATATATATACATATCTATACATATACACATATATACACACACACACATATATACATACATATATATATATATCTACATATATACACATACATATACATACACACATACATACATACACACACATATATACACACAAATACATATATATATACATACACACACACATATATAAACATATATATACATATACATACATATCTACATATATACACACACAGCTATTTCGTATCAGTGCAATACGCTGCTTGTTAAAACGGATAACTCCCGCTCTTACGTGCAAGTCTGCGTGGATATTATGAACTATC
>JANRMT010062791.1:248164406-248203559 GCA_026402145.1 Polypterus bichir lapradei
GGTTTTTGTTCAGCGCTCTTTGGAACTGTTGCTTTTTGTCTGTGCACTGCGTCAGTTCACGTGAGCCGCTCGGTGTACATGCATCGAAGGTTCCCAGCTGTGCTGGTGCCATCTCGTGCTATGTCCATGGCTGTATTAATGTTACCGAAGTCCTGGCACTTAAAACTTTCTCTCGCAGTTTCGCTGAGTTTGTGCCAAACACCACCCTGACCATCTCATCTTCCTCTGCATAAGCACAGTCCTTCACCCATGAATATTTAGTGGGAGTTTGCTATTGGATTGCCGCTGACGGACGGCCTTATATGGGCAGGCACTAAATTACAAACGCCAGCGGCAGCCTGTCTATGAACTTAATTTAAAGTGTAGGTTTACATCGTGCTTTGTTTTCGAAGTAGCAGAACTCATGAATATGGTTGTATATGTCACTCGCTCTCTTCTTATTGTTTCGCTGCCTTCTCAATTATATAATGCATGTTTTCTTCAGCTCTTTTTGGAGGTCTTCCTGGTTTTCTATGTACTACGTGATTACGTGGGAGGCGTGATGATGTCACACGAAACTCCGCCCCCATGGCGTTCAAGCTCATCTCCATTACAGTAAATGGAGAAAAACAGCTTCCAGTTATGACCATTACGCGTAGAATTTTGAAATGAAACCTGCCCAACTTTTGTAAGGAAGCTGTAAGGAATGAACCTGCCAAATTTCAGCCTTCCACCTACACGGGAAGTTGGAGAATTAGTGATGAGTCAGTGAGTGAGTGAGTGAGTGAGTGAGTGAGTGAGGGCTTTGCCTTTTATTAGTATAGATACTACTAGAACGTTACAACATCTGTGATGAGAGCAGGCTATTCAGCCCAACAAGCTTGTCCACCCTACTCAACTAGATTCTTCCAAAATAGCATCAAGTAGAGATTTGAAGGTCCCTAAAATCCTACTCTCCCCTACACTACTTGGTCAGTTATTCCATGAGTTATTCCATGGATATTTGTGTGAAGAAAGACTTTTTAATATTTGTGCAAAATCCACCCCAAACAAGCTTCCAACTGTGTCCCCATATTTTTTTGCTAAATTATTTATTTTAAAGTAACAAGTGGGATCCACTGTACTAATTCCTTTCGTAATGTTAACTACTTGGACCGTGTTTCTTCTTAATCTCTATTTATTTAAACTGAAAAGACTCCACTTCTTCAAACTAAACTGACAGTCCACTATGAAATATCATAGGCACAAATAACTGAATACAACAACGCAGTTCACCTTGAGAAGTAGTCCTACTTCTCTAAAATTATAAATGATAATTCTGGTAATCCAAGTGTTTTATTCTCAGCTATTGATCGTCTTCTAAACCCAGCTCATTCAATGGAATGCCTCTGTGGTCCATGGCCGGCTTTTCATCCCGGCCAATACCCCCAGGCTGCCAGATGGAGCTCTCCCTGTAGCATGGAGGTGCCCCGGATACCAGCAGGGAATCATGGACAATGGTGCTTTCCTCTACACCCCTGCTGGATACCACAGGGGCCAACAGAGGACGCTGCAGGGAGGCCCAGAGAGTCGTTTATGCTCTATAACCCGGAAGTGCGTCTTAGTCACAGCGACAGGAGAGATGACGTACTTCCGGGGAACACTTCCGGTTCAGGGACTATAAAAGGATTGTGGGAACTCTCAGACAATGAGCTGAGTTGGGAGGCAGGGTGGCTAAGCATCTGGGAGTTTGGAGTATTGTTATTGTGATTTATTGGATTATTGTTTATTTATTGAGTATTTGGAAGTGGAGGGTGCTTTGTGCACATTATTATTATAATAAATCAATTATTTGGACTTTTATCTGGTGTCTGATGTGTGGTCTGAGGGTACAAGGGAGCGAGAAAGCCCTAAACACCTCCTAAAAAAACACTGAAACTTGTGAGGCTTTTGCTATTATTTAACACAAAATAAATTATATTAGAATTATATAGTACATCCCCCCAAAATTAATCCTATTGAACCCCAGCATGCCCATTTAAGTGAGTTAAATTATTTAATTGGAATAGATCTACCCGATCTACGCAGAACAATTTCTCAAGTGAAACCCTCTGCTTGCATCATTGACCCAGTACCAACAGGTTTTTGAAAGAAATCTCTGATGCCACATATCTATTCTTATTCTCTTAGGCTTGAGTGCAGCATTTGACACCATAGTATTATTATACATCACCTTAAACAATGGGGTGGGTCTCTCTGGCAGCATCTTAAATTGGTTTTGAGCTTACTTAACGGGCAGAAAAATCTTTGTTAGTCTTGGTGATTGTACTACGGAGACCCATGATATTGTATATGGTATATCACAAGAATCTTTTCTGGGTCCACTGCTTTTTTCAATCTGCATGTTTCCATTAGGTCAGATTATCTGAAAGCACAAAGTGAGCTACCACAACTATGCAGATGACCCAGAGCTTTATTTATGGATAGCACAAGATGACCCTGATGCTCTTGGCTCTCAGATCCAATATCTTAACAGTATTTCCAATTGGATGCATAGAAGCTTTCTTAAAATAAATAAGAAAAAAAAAATCCTAGTGATTGGTAAACATGGGTATAGTGAGGGCATTAGAAATAAATTTAATCCCTTAGGTTTAAAAGTCAAGGTAGAGGTAAAGAATTTAGGGGTTGTCATTGAACATTTAACTGATTGAGACAGACCACACTTCACAAAGTCCCAGTCCACAGACATGCCAAGAGAGACACAGCATGTCCAGAACAAAATGAATCCCCCAGCAGTGGTGCAGAAATGGTTAAAGTTGAGGTATTATTTGAAAGTACAGTTCCATTACAATAAACCTAGGGAATGAGGTTAAATAGTTCAGGGAGACTGAGATAACGTGAAAGAAATTTCAGTATAACAACTGAAGTTAAAAACAAAAAAACTTTAAATTGCATATTAATGAGATTTCAAGTACTGCATTTTTTTAACTTAAGCAATGTAGCAAAAGTTATATGTTTTATAACTTTACAAGACAATAAAAAAATGTATTCTTCCCTTTGTTTTAATATTTATTACATCATATCATCTAACTCTTAATATGCAGAATTCTGTTATCTTAACCAATCATCTATAGCCATCAGTAACTTCATATTAATGTTGGAGTGTTCTATGGGTTTTTGCATTGATCTTATCACTGCTTCATAACAGGAGTGTTTGGGCTTTCTCACTAGTTTGCCCTCATTTTTTAACTGGGTGTTTATTACACATCTACTGCATTTTAACCTTAACAGCTAAATTGGTGGCTCCTCTAGCCAACCAAAAGCCTCACGTGCCTAGACTTCAATTGACATTTAGTTAGTTGTTTACTATAGTTACATTCAGTTCTTATCCTTATTTTAATAATTAATTGTTATAACTTCATATAAATATATACTTTTATCAAATTGTAAAATGATATATTGATTAAAAATATTGATTAAAATTCTATGTGTTTTTCCAGTAGGCAGCACGGTGGCGCAGTGATAGCGTTGCTGCATCACAATAAGGAGACCTGGGTTCACTTCCTGGGTCCTCCCTGCATGGAATTTGCATGTTCTCTCTGTATCTGCGTGGGTTTCCTTCGGGTGTTCTGGTTTCCTCCCACAGTCTAAAGACATGCAGGTTAGGTGCATTGGCGATCCTAAATTGTTCTTGGGGTGTGTGTGTGCCCTGTGGTAAGCTGGCACCCTGCCTGGGGATTTGTTCCTGCCTTACACCCTGTGCTGGATGGGATTGGCTCCAGCGGACCCCTGTGATTCTGTGTTAGGATATAGCGGGTTGGAAAATGACTGACTGACTGTGTTTTTCCAGTTCTTCTCTGTTGACGATCTGTGCAATCACCAGCTGATCTAGGCACCAAGCAGTGATGGTGAATGGAATGAAGGCGGGTGCCCCAGCTGTCCACAATATCAACTTCATCAAATCCTATCATGTGAAGCCTGAAAACAAAGAGGATTGATTTAAGAACATTTATGTTAGCTCAATGGGGGCTGGGTGGTGTTTTGGCCATGGAAGCCCTGCAAATTTTGTTTTTTCTCCAGCCTTACTGGAGTTTTTATTTTTTTCTGTCCTCCTGGCCATCTGCAACCAAAATGAAAATGCTAAGTTATATAAAAGATTCTGTCACCCAATTGATTTACTCCTAACTAACACTACAGAATTTCGCAATTTTTAAGAGAATCCAGTACTCACTTCTGGGCACTGCCTCTTTACATTGATAGAGTGCAATGACATAATACATACTGTATAAACAACATGGGCACTGCTATGTAATGACAGTCACAAAATGGTGGCAACCATATAAAAACCAAAACACAAAATAGTGTTGTCAGAATAAAGTTTAAATAAATAATCAAGTTAGAAATAAATGTACAAATATTTCTAAATGAAACAACTCAACTAAGGGAGGCCAAAAAAATAAGGTTGCCTCGGTTAGGAATTAATTAGGATCAAGGGTGATTTTTTACAATTTATTTTAACAATCATTAGTTCTTTTTGTTTTGCATCATCGTTATTTGTGTTTTCATAGGTTCCACCATTTTGTGTGTCTATTGGCTAAAATAATTGTAAGTGTTGGTGTTACTGTTGTTCCCAGAATGAGGTGTTTCATCTCGCAGGGCACCCTGGATATCATCAAAATGAGTCGCAGCACACTGCTCAATGGCAACTCTGGTCTGTACCATGCACTGAGAACTGTACCGGGCTCTAAGGGCAGATAAAGAGGTGTTTGTTAGAGGAATCTGTGAGCAAGTGACACACCATCTGTGGACTAGCGATCCACATCCTGCTTACAGAGGAATCAAAGCATTACGCACATCCGAATCTGTTTCTTGGAGAGTCGCAGTCAGGGTGGCTGATGGAACGGTCCTTATGGATGAGACTGCAGTTGCGACCCACTGGGCTGGCTACTTTGAGCAGTTGTTTAAAGCTGATCCTCCGGCTAGGATATTGGATATCTCTGGGCCCACGATTCTTGAGGTTGATCCTCCAATTAGCTGTGAACCACCCAGTCTCACTGAGATTGCACAGGTGGTGAACCAGCCGAGGGGAGGAAAGGCTACAGGGATCTGTGGTATCCAGGCTGGTGGTAAGGCTGTCCTCCTGGCATTGCAAGCAATCTTTGCTTCCATTTGGGAGACTGGCATCATCCCAACTGACTGGAAAATGGCACTTCTTGTCCCTATCTGGAAAAGGAAGGGTGATCGCCTGGATTGCAGCAACTACAGGGAAATAACACTGCTCTCAGTGCCAGGTAAGGTCCTTGCTAGGTCGTCCAAAATAGGATCCGTGATCACTTGCTCACCTGCCAGCGACCAGAACAGTCTGCTTTTACATCTAAAAAGTCTACTATCGACCGCATCCTGGCGCTGAGGGTTCTCATGAAGCGCAAAAAGTGAATATCGGCAGAGTGTCTTTGCAGCCTTTGTTGATTTTTGCAAAGCGTTCGATTCAGTTGAGTCAAGCTGCCCTGTGGGACATCCTGAGGGTTTGCAGGATCCCCTCGAGGTTGCTGGATATCATGGCTGACCTATACACTGGTACTGGGAGTGCTGTGCAAAATGGAGGCAGAACCTCTGCGTTTTTCCCAGTTGATTCTGGGGTTCATCAGGGATGTGTTCTTGCTCCTACTCTGTTCATTGCTTGTATGGACTGAGTGTTGGGCAAGATCGTGGGGTCCAGTGGCTGTGGGGCATCTGTTGGTGAAGAATGAGTCACGGATCTTGACTTTGCTGATGATGCTGTGCTCTTTGCAGAGTCAATGGAGGCTCTGATTGGGGTGCTCGAGAGACTGAGCGAGGAGTCTGAGTGTCTGGGCTTGCGAGTGTCCTGGATAAAAACCAAGATCCAGATCCTTAATGACCTCTTGGGCACAGCCATCAGCAGTGTGTCTGTCTGCGGAGAGAGTGTCGACCTTGTTGAGAGGTTTACTTACTTTGGCAGTGACATTCATGTCTCTGGTGACTCTTCCAATGAAGTCAGTAGACGGATTGGGAGAGCATGGGGGGTCATGAGGTCGCTGGAAAGGGGTGTGTGGCTCTCCCGATATCCATGCAAAAGGATGAAGGTCCAAGTCGTGCTTCCTGTCTTGCTATATGGTTGTGAGACATGGACTCTATCCACTGACCTGAGACGAAGACTGGACTTCTTTGGTACTGTGTCTCTCTGGAAAATCCTTGGGTTCCGTTGATTTGACTTTGTGTCGTATGAGCGGTTCCTCATGGAGTCCTGAATGTGGCACATTACCTGCATTGTGAGGGAGCGCCAGTTATGGCACTACGGCTATGTGGCGCGTTTCCCCGAGGGTGATCCAGCTCATAAGATCCTCATTGTTGGGGACCCAAGTGGCTGGACCAGGCCAAGGGGTCACCCACGTAACACCTGGCTATGGCAGATAGAGGGTCATTTCCAGAGGGTGGGACTGGACCGCGTGTCTGCTTGGGGAGTTGCCAACTGGGATCCCAAGTTGTTTTGTTGTGTAATGGGTGCAGCAACACACTGTACCAGTGCATGCTCCCCAACTTGACTTGACTTGATTGGATAAAATGATGCACATGCTGAATGACCTAAAGGTAGCCATAATATATACAGTATGTAGTGGCTGCTTACATTAAGCAGGTATGCATACTTTGTGAAAACTTAAGAAGAATATGTGAAAACTAGTGCTCAGGAAATTATTCTGGTTTAGACTTATTGGTTAATATTGACTAACTCTTTTGGAGAGCATTTTGGTTTTAGCAGTGATCTCAAAAGAAACCTGTGTAATAGGCTTTCTGCTGAAACTTAAACTACTTGTTTTTGATTTTGTTGAAAGAATAATTACAAAGAGAAAATTGTGTTTGAAAGGTGATATCACATACCTGAGGAGATAGTGAGAAGCTGAGCCTCTTTGGCTTTTGAAATGCTTTGCTGTGTAGAAATGTAATTTACCTTTATGTATACTGGCAACCAAAGCGCTCCTTTATTACCTCTTCTCAGTTGCTTACAGGTGGCTGCTTGGTTGTTCTATTCTCACTGTCAGCCAGCTTCTTATTTGGTCATCTAAGGTGGCAGTTACTCAGCTGTCACTTAGGGTCTTTAAGGCTAATTTGCTTTGCTATTTTAGGAGGCTCCTGGCTCTGTTGTTGTTGCTTACTTTTTCATCTTATATTTTGTTTAAGAACATCACATTTGCTGTATTCTTTATGCTTACATTTACTTGATTTGTGCCTTGAGTATTGCCTGTTTTTTTTGGCTAACCCCTTGTGTTCTCCTATGGTTTAGTTTGTGCCCATATTTGGTTACTCAGCTTGCCCACTGCTATTTTCTAACCTGTATTACCAAATTATCCTCTTATCGCAGCCAGTGCTGACTCATGTCTTACTGTTTTGGGTTAGGTGCTTTCAGTACTGATTGCCCAGCTACTTAAATGGCTCAGGCAAATGTTCACAAGCCTAATTAACTCTGGTGTTACCAGTTGACTTTTAAGTCATAAAAGATGCTCAGCGCTCTTCACCTGCTTTCACTTCTAGTGATTGTTTCACAATGAAAATAGTAGTACCTGCAGTTTTTTTCTTTTTTTCTGTGGGATAGTTTACCTCAAAGAAAAGAGTTTACTTCAGTTTTTTCAATATTTTATTTTTAAATCATACAATTATTATTATGAACAGGCTAATAAGATTCAAGCTCAACAAATCAACAAACAGAACATTCGCAATGCAATAAAAGATATTACCAATGCAACTGTAAATAAAATTAGGGGACATTAAAAATTACCACTGACATTCAGGGACTAGTAAAGCTCCTTATATTTCTCTCAGTGCAAAGAGGACACACTTTAAGGAGTTTTTCAACAAAAAACCACAGCTTGATATCCTGAAAAACTGCGGACATTTTTAGAGATGCAGGATGCAATAAACTCAGTCCAAAGTTGGAAAACTGCAGGTCCAGATGGTTACCCAATTGAGTTTTCTAAAAAATAAACTTAAATAGTTGGCTCCTTTATTGTTAACAACATTTATAGGAGCTGAAGAAAGCAAATTTTTACCAGAAACATTCTGCCAATAACTGTTTTTCTAAAGAAAATTAAAGACTTACCACAATGTGCCTTATCTGGACCTGTTTCACACCTGAATAATGAGGTTAAAATACTAGTACAACACTTAGCTAGAAGGATTGAGAAAGTGCTTTACTCAGAATTATCACAAGACCAAACTGGATATATTAAAGGCAGGTACAAAATCTTAAACCTTCAGCACCTACTTAACACTGGAATTACCAAAGCCTACGAAAAACTTGTAATCCCGGCCCACCTTAAATCTGTTCGCACCTCTCCGTCAGCGTCTTTTGTGTTGTAAATGTGTTGATCAACACAAGCAGCAAGCAGCCTGCTATCCCATCACCTCACCAACGCAGAAAGTTCTCTCTGCTCAAGTCTGTTTACCTGCGTGTGAGTTGCTCAGGGTAAATAATATATCGTTATTTGGAATACATGCATTTCATGTGGGTTCCATGTCTACAACAATCTATGTAAACACATTGTTAAAGCAGAAATGTTTTTCATGTTTTAGCAATAATTGGCAAAATGTAGACATGAAGTGTACAATGTGTGAAGCCTAAAGTCCAAATATCAAATAAACACTTTCACAAAAGGTACAAGTATAACAAAACAAGTGTGCTTTTATTCAAGAATATAACTGCAGAAAAATAACTCGTGTTAGGGTGAGACATTGATACGCTTTTGATACGACCGCTTTGGTGGCACAGCAGTAAGATCTTCTGACTCGTAATCAAGATGTTTGTGGTTCAATCCCAGACACCTCCGTTTTGAGTAGTGAGCTACTTTTATTCTTACTATTATCGAATAAAAACATATATTTGATTTAAGTTTGTAACAGCCAGTATAAATTTATGGTACTTGTAAAGGTTAGCGTTTTTTTTTTTTTTTCAGTTTTATTCTCTCAGTCATGTTCACGCTCCCGCCGATCTGACACTGTTAGTTTTCAAATAAAGACATGCTATAACAGAGGTGAACTCAGATGAGGAGGAGAGAAAGAGAACGGAAGACCTCCCCACAAGAAATGTCCACTCAGATCTGCTGTGACTGGACAGAAAAACAAACTGAAAATTTCAGCTACTAAGTAATGAAAATCTATCAGCGGTAAGAATTGATGATCTGAGTTATTTGAGGTTTACTTCTTGGGGTCTTGGGCCCCATTCTGACTGTAAGCCACTCACTGTGTGGTCAGATAGTTGTTGTTGCCTTATTTGAACAAATCCTGATTACAGGGATGGCTAGAATTCCAGTGGTTAAAATTAAATAGGTGAATGATCTACACAGTTTGAGACATTTCCGTTTTCATTGTTTATTAAAACTGTCACTGTTCTAATCAGTCCCTTTCTTATCCTGTGTATCTTTCCCAACCTCTGTAAATTAACTAAACACTACTTGAATGCAAATTTTTTATAACATTTGCAGAATAAGCACACAATGTGCACAACACATAAATGTACATGATAAGCTTGGTCAAAAGTGGAGAAATATTATTGTAATGGATGCAAAACATATGGTTAATTTGTCAAAACTGAAGACCTTTGTGAAAGTTATTGAAAGACAAATTGAACTGCAAGCCACTGTAATGCAGGCTACAGTTGGTAACATACACTCACACTAGGCAATTGCTTTTTGTGTTTCCAAATCACAAAAAAGAAATTCTTTATAGGACCTGCCACCAAGTACACGCTGGGTTCAGAAATTCAGAATCCAACTTCCATAGATGCCAACTATTGATAGATGCAAATTCTGTGGTGCTGAGGGTTGACCCTGCCCCTTCCATGAACGATGAACTTTCAGATCCCAGAACACCACAAAACAATGAAGTTGATATAAGTTTAAAAAATGTTCTAGATTAAATATCTATATATAAAATCCAACGTCTGTCTGTCTGTATGTCTGTTCGCTTTTCACGAGAGAAGTACTTAACGGATTTGCTTGAACATTTTGGTTGATTTTGAGACTTCTGTCATCGCGCTATCATAGTTCCCTTGTGGTACCGATTTATTTGTGAGAATCTGAGGGAGATGCAGCAGCCCAATGGGAGGGGGGCAGGCTCCTCCTCACTCACGCGCCAGCCTTGGGGCATATCTTACATCTGCTTAGCTAGCGAACAAGAGTACTTAATTGATTTAGATCAGTTTTTTTTCTACAATTTTCTTGAACGTTTCTGTTGATTTTGTGACTTCTCTTATTGCGCTAAGAATCACAGTTTGCTTGCTGGAGCCATATATTCTCGCTAATCCGAGAGAGAGGCTGCAGACCGAGGGGAGGGGGAAACGTGATGTCAGGAGTGGGGAGTCTACCTCTGCGTTTTGGAGCGTAACATGCCTCAGCTTATCTAGCAGTACCTTTTTGTTTACTGATTTTTAAAGTTTGTCCTCTTTCACTACTACATGGGCAGAGCTGAGGGGAACTGCTAGTATGATATATAAAGAAAATGACATATACAGAGGTGGGCAAAAGTATGTTTATAGTTATTTGTATGGAAAAAGACATGCAGGTTATGATTATAAGAGTAGCTTTATTAACTTGATAGCTTTATAAACTTTATTAACTTCAAAAGAATGTCACAGTGCTAGAGTGCACTTAGGTACACTCTTGTAATTGCTCATATTGCCAGCTTCACATTCTCATAACTGTAAATTTTAGTGTTCCTTTTACTTATGCTCCAAACATGTCTTGCATTTGCAGTGTGTTTACATTTATTATAGCACTGAAATATTAACTTTTTACTGGAGCTGCTGATTAATCGCCGTTAATGCTTTAGAAATTTCTGCAATTAAGTTTTTTAATACAACCCTAAATGAGTTGATGTAATCCAGTTAATTTGACCGTGCTTAACATATTGTTAATGGTGAGGCGCCAAATTAATCCAAGTATATTAACAGTAGTAATAACCAGCACTTGATAATTTCCTGTGTTATTTTTTTGATAATCTTCATCCATGCACACCATTAAGAGTTTTGACCCAATGCTTACAATACTGGATTGTCCCAACTGGTACATTAAGTACTGCATACTGTAATGGATCAATAAAGGACATGATCTGGCCCATATATTCATACACATCATTTCATATATATATATATATATATATATATATACACACTAGTTCTTCTAACAAGAGAACAATTAAAATCAAACCAGTTATACTAACAGAGTGAATATGTTTAAATTCTAAGGGCTGCTAACATTACAGCCAGGAACCTTTTGTGTGCTGTTCACATATTGACAGAAAAAAAATCACATTGCACATTATATAGAATGCCCAGAAGGAGATGATACATGCTGTGTAGACATTACTATGGTGATGTCTGCTAATCCAAGTCTACCTGTAAAAGAGGCTGTCAGGAGACAGTGGGTCAGCCCTGTCTCTGAGAAATTTTCTGATCTGAAACAACATGGTGCTGCTGTCCACGCAGCCAAAGAACAGATGATACAGAGTGGAATAACTCGATTCCTTATACCTCACTCACACTTCCCCCAAAGCTGACATGGTATGCTGTTGCTGTTTAATTAATTGTATATTACCTACTATAGCCTACATCATAACCTACTTTTTATACTGGAACCAATAAAACTAGGCAATAACAAGTGCAAATTGATCATGCTAAGATTTCCATCCATTTGGGCTGAAGGTTAAAATATTATTTTCTTTCATTCATTCATAAATGATTTATTCTATGACAATGTGCAAAGTAAAACATCTTAAAAAACATACACATTACTTTAAAGAAAAATGAAAGTACTGATTTTATCTGTGTTATGTTAAAAAATAGAACAGAAAAATGCCTAAAGAGAGAAAGTATTATTTTCTTCCCTCACTACAAAGTAACATTTTAATCCTAGGTCCTTTTCATATGAAAAAAAATTATTGCCTTTATTTCTTGATAAGCTGCTTATGATTAAAAATATTGTTTATATATTTACAATCTAGACCTACTCATTAATTTTGTTGAGCAAAATGAATTTACCACTTTTAAAACATATTGTAATTGTTTAGTATTTAACCTGTATGAGTTAGCATTGAGAAACAACAGTTGTACAGTATATGGTTGATTATGGAGTGTTTTTATTCGGATGAGAATTGCTCTTCTTTTGGAACAGGGACATCTCACACAACCATAATCAGGATTAGATGAGGCAGCTGATTGCCAAAGCCGACATGTGTGATTGAAGTGCAGCAAGTCTTCTAAAAAATCACTTTGCAGAGACACTTTTCCTGCTGCGAGGAAAAGAAGAGAACCAGACAGTCCACTTTT
This sequence comes from Polypterus bichir lapradei, assembly GCA_026402145.1. Taxonomy (NCBI): domain Eukaryota; kingdom Metazoa; phylum Chordata; class Cladistia; order Polypteriformes; family Polypteridae; genus Polypterus; species Polypterus bichir. The sequence continues at coordinate 248,176,699 of JANRMT010062791.1, forward strand.
CTAAATATGATGCAGCTGGCATAATTTTTAAAGTTTTACTCTGTTTATTGTATTTTCTGTTTCTGAAAGAAATGGCTTCTGCACTAAATCACTCAACATTTACATCAATCTTTAAACTTAACCTTACAGCAGTTAAACATTTGTATGAAGACAATTCCCATGAAGCAGTTTGCCTACTGGCTAATTTGATCCTCAGATAGTACAAGATTATTGAAAAAACCACACAAAAAAGATAGACAACTCTTTTTATTACATGACAAAAAACGGAAAATAAAAATCTGATCACTTAAACATCCTAACGCATTATTAAGCACTTTTAAACTATGTTTCCTTTAACAGTAAGGCCAATCACAAAACTAACAGTATAATTTTAGCCAATCAGCAGAAATGTGTCAAGTAACTGTACAGGGGATCCTTTATGCCAAAAACAAAATGTCTGCAGAAGACCTCACTATGTCTGTGACTGCCAGGTCAGAAGTTTTCCTTCTTTTTAATTTTCTTGCTTTATAGTCACTCTGGTGTGTGTTCACACCAGTGTGTGTATATTTATTTATTTATGTACTTATCTACCTATGTACTGCGGTGGGCTGGCGCCCTGCCTGGGGTTTGTTTCCTGCCTTGCGCCCTGTGTTGGCTGGGATTGGCTCCAGCAGACCCCCATGACCCTGTAGTTAGGATATAGCGGGTTGAAAAATGGATCGATGGATGGATGGATCTACCTATGTATATTTATTTATTTAATGCTAGAATTACTAAAGCTTATGAAAAAACTCATAAATCCAGGCCCACCTTAAATCTGCTCACACCTTTCCGTCAGTGTCTTTTGTCTTGTAAATGTGTCGATAAGCCCAAGCAGCAAGCAGCCTGCTATCCCATCCTCCCACCAACGTAGAAATGGCAAAAACCTCTCCCAGCTGAAGCCTTGTTTATCAGGGAGTCAGGTACCTAGAGCTGTATAGACTAAAAAAATATATTGTTACTTGGAACACATGCATTTCATGTGTGTTCCGTGCCGACAAAGATCTATGTAAGTGTAGGATGACAGGAAATGCAAGAAATGTTGAACACATACCTAAAAGACAAACTCTTTCCATGTTTTAGTACTAACGACAAAATTTTGACATGAAGTGTGTAATGTGTGAAGACTGAAGTCAAAATATCAAATAAGCACTTTCACAAAAGGTACAAATATAACAGAACAAGTGTGCTTTTATTCAAGACTATAACCGAAGAAAAAGAAATCAGTTAGTGTGGTTTGTTGTCGTGACTTTTTCGGTAATACAGCAATAAGAACTGCTGACTCTTATTCAAAAGGTCGTGCCTTCAAGTGTCCCAAAATAAGCATTTTGATTAGTGAGCTGCTCTTATTGTTACTATTATACAATAAAAACATACATTTGATTTGAGTTTGTAACAGACAGTGTAAATGTATGGTACTTGAAAAGGTTAGCTTTTTTTTTTTTTATTCAGTTTTATTCTCTCGCATTCACGCTCGCCCTTATCTGACACTGTTAGTTTTCAAATAAAGATGTGCTATAACAGAGGTGAACTCTGTTCTTTCTATCTATCTACCGGTCTAGAACTTTATTTGTCTCCAGGGGGTAATGATTAAAAAGGAAGAAAATTAAAAAGAAAGAAAAGAAAACTTCTGACTTGTCAGTCTCAGTCAAAGTGAGGCATTTTGCTGAGGTATTGCTTTGGTATAAAGGAGCCCCAGTAGTGTTTCTTGACACACTTATGTTGAATGATTAGTTGCCTTAAAGTCCTCAGTGTTAGTGTGTCATGAAGAGGATGTGCAGAATTGTTCATAATGGCACTCATATTTATTTTAACACTCTCATGTGCTGCTACCTCCAGGGGGTCCACAGTGCCTTCTATAACTGTGCCTCCCCACTTAATTAGCTTGTTAATTCTTTGGTCATCTTTTGAAGTGATGTTACCAACCCAGCACACCACAACGTAGAAAATTGCACTGAACATCACAAAGGAACACATTCTCCTAAGGAAAAACCTCTCCAACCTGTCATTAATATGGACCACAGCTATATCCACTTCTTCAATAGTGACCGGACATAGAGGCTGATTGGTGCGGAAATAGTCAATACCCATTTCCTTGGTTTTGCTGATGTTAAGTTGCACACAATTCTCTTTGAACTAAGAAACAAAGTTCTCCACCTGACTCCTGTGCTCTGTCTCATCCCCTTTATCAATACACCCCACAAGTGCAAAATCATTTGAAAATTTTTGCAAGTAACATGATCTGGTGTTATATTTATAGTATGAGGTGTCCAAAGTAAAGAGAAAAGGAGACAGGACTGTTCCTTGTGGTGTTCCAGTGTTGCTCATATCCATATTGGAAACACAGTCGTTGAGTCTCTTAAACTGCAGTCTGCCTGACAGATAGTCCATTATCCTGGACACCGTAGGGTCATCCACCTGCATATCTTTGAGTTTACCCCATAATAGACATGGATTGATGGTACTGAAGTGACTAAAGTTGGCTGGAAAAATGAGTCAAAGGTTACATGAAACATTAAGAAGGTTATTAACCCATGGTTTTTAAAGTTTCACTCCAGATTTCTTAAACAGGGGAGCCATCCCTACTTTTCATTTAAAACTAATTTAGGTGACCTACAATAAGCATAACGACCGTATATAATATGACCACAGCCTTGGAAAACTGTCATAAATGAGTTCAACGAACAGAGAAGAACATTGCATAACCAGACCAACAATAAAAGTTAGTAATAAACAGTCAGTAAAAATCAATGACAAAAAAACAATAAAAATAAATGACAAAGACTAAGAAACATGTATTTGTGACATAAAATTAGATTAGGTCAGAAATTTCAGAAGGTTGAGTCTATCTAAGTACAGAACCTGTACAGTGCAAGCCCGGGAAAACGAGTAATGCAAACCTCTGAATACAGTAATCGAAGTGTGTATCACATGCTTCACTCACAAAAATAATCAAAAGGTGGAGCTAGTGATGCATCATTTGATAGTTATATAATTGCTTCACTTAATTTCTCACTGTATGCATTTCAATCAGTTTAATGGGGAATTTTACAGATACTCAATCACTTCCTATGGTTATTTTTGAAAATGTATAGGTTCTGGCTATATTGAGTTTATACTCTTTATAGAATTGAATAATGTTTTTCCCATTCTACTTTGTACGCTTTTCTAATATTACACTTGTTTGTTACCACAGTGGAAAAATTATTATTTTTTAGAAACCGCTTACTAATTTTTTGAAGAAAATAATATTCCATAGAATCTGTATTTGTGATTTGGGGGGGAAATGTAAGATTCTCACACACGTAGTTCATTTCTAAGTCTCGACATCTGCCACTAAAGAAATTAAGCAATATTTGACTTGCTACTTTCTTAGAGCTGTAGTGCTAATGATCCTGTGGATAAAAAGAGAAAATGTCATTTGTGGATATGATAAAGCAGGACATGTCTTCATGTCTGTGGGCTGTAGATTTCACACGAATAAGTTCACGGATTACTACGTCAACAAGAAATAAAAAGAAGCAAAAAGCTGTGAAGCATTTAGAACAATTGGAAGTGATTAAAGTATATGCAGGCACAATGAGATCATGTGAACCCTACACACTGACCAGACTGGAGATTTGAACACTGATGCCTATAAGGTGACCTGATTTTACAGAGTGGCATTTTTGCATGTGGGTTGTGTTGGATTTCACATTTTTACGGGAAAGATGACTGTTATGGTCTAATAAAATAGACTCCAAGACTCACAAATGCGTGTTGGGGAGCCAACCTGATCTTCTCCTTTAATTCAATAAATAAAAAATGCCTGTTAAGAGTGCAAATTTAATGGAAAAGTCCAAAGTCATCAGCCATCAGATAGGACATCCATCCTGTGGTCCTTTCTGTTCAAAATGAAATGTGTTAGGGGTTAGAAGGGAAAGAGGCAGTTGTCCTCACTGGATGTCTTCTCTGTACTGCAGAGGAAATAGAAGATAAGTTTAGCTCCAGTGCCCCTTCTCAACCTGTGGTGGCAGTACATATCTCAGTTGAGCCTGAAGAGTGAACCATAGATGTGCATGCATGGCATTGTATCATATTACTGTGTGGGAAAGAATTGTTTTTATTTTATCTGTAGATTTGTATATTAATATTAAAGTAATTAACCAACGCATAAACAGATTGCTGGATGGAGCCATATTCATTGAATATTTATAAAATGAAAAATGTAACCCCAGCAATTTGACACATTTTTTTGAAAATAACAGTCTTGCACTTTAAATTTCACATGTTAATTAAGGAATGCTCAAGCTGACAAAATGTGTTTTAGTAGTTGCTCAGTAAACTCAATTAGACTGTCCAAGTTCTCACTGGTTTCTTTTGAACTGACCTTTGACTCAAAGAAAGGGCTTAAACATAACAAGCAAATTCAGACTGGCTGCTTTTCATAATAAAAAAAATAGTATTCAGAACTGGCAATGGAGAAACCCAGTTGGTGCAACTCTAAAATGATCTCAACATGTATGCAGAACTGCCACTGAAAGTATAACAGTAATCTAGTTTGTTTGCAAACATCGCTTTAAACTTGACTTATTCAGTTGCTATTTTTGAATGAGAAGTTTAACATTACAGCAGTGAAGTAGCACGGTGGTTAAGTTGGCTAGCTTGTGTCCTGGAGGTTAGGGATTGGGTTAGGGTATAACCCTAGAGCAATGTGAATATATATTATACTATATGACTATTTTAAAATCAAAATTGTAAAGAAAAAAAGCATTAAAAAAACTGTGAATAACATGAATAAAATATTGATAATTGACCTTAAAACTAAACTGTTTTTACACCAATCAAAATCAAAGCCAATGAAATTTAAGGACCAATGAAACAAATTATAACATTTCTGATATTAAGTAGCAGAATGTGATTATTGAAAATAATTTCAGATTGATTTTTAATTTTTTTGTGCGGGTGATTTGTCACTGTTCAAAACCTTCACTCACGTATTTGACTTAGGTGTCCAGAATTTTTTTTCTTGGATACAGACTTGTCAGATGTTTTGGGGGGAGAGTGGGGGGTGATAATAGGCTACAACACAAACAATAATCCAACAATAACAACAAATGAGATTACATTAAATCTTGTGTGAAAACTTGAAAAATGTCAACTCCTCGTATGACTTAATTAACAACACTCTTCACATTCATTCCTGGCGCACTTTGAGGATCTCTATAGTCAGTCTCTGGCTGGAAAACTATGATGTTGTGCTTTGATTGGATGGTAACATTACCTTCTATGTATACAAAGTAAACAGGAATCATGCATAAATGTTTAAGGTAATCTTTATAGTTCAGGTTCACTGAATTTTGCAATTATATTAGACCAGTTTGTGTATTTCAGGGACTTATAATAAACTTAGAAATTTGTGTTTATAGGACTGTCATGATATAATTGTAATTGGACTTTCACCATCATTGTAAGCTAACTCTTAGACTAGCTGGTTAAACAGAGTGCACAACATATGGTATTCAGTTTGTATTAAAGCTAATTATGAGTATAAGTCACTGGATTAAAGGCCCTGATGCATGAAAAATTTATGATAAGGACTACTGCCATGTGATTGGCTGATTAAATATATACGTTAACAAGCAGTTGAACAGGAATACCTAATAAAGTGGCCTGTGACTTTATATATATTGACAAATAAGACTGGATGCAGACAGATTTGACAGACAAACATGCAATATATAGGCTGACTGTTTACTGGTTACTCAGAGTCCTAATTTATCTTGGCACAGACAATTAGTTTTACAATACTAAGTCTGTTTGGATGTTATCCAGTGTTTTGTGGTGTTGTTGCTTTTTTGTTGATCCAAGTTTTCTTACTACATTAGATTACACTCTTTCTTTTTGCTTCATGTTCCTTGTCCATGGTATGCTTTGCCTTCCCCACTCACCATCTGCTGTCTTCTCTGCAACTTCTTGGAGAAAAGCATCAATCAAGACGTTCCTTTCTTGAATAATGGCTGCTCCTCAGGAGAGAGGACTCATTATTTAGCTTGGCACACTGGATCTCAGCCTTCATTTCCACAAAATGGAAGAATTAGCCAACTTTCCAGCTCTCCAGGAAGAGAGCGGCTCGCAGCTTGTCAGTTTCTGAGTGAAGGATTTTAGAATATAATTTTGGTGAATGTTAACAGAGTGCCCTGGCAAGAATCCTGGAGTTCTCTTAGAATCCATCTGGGATTTCAGTGAGTGTGTCAAGTGAGAATTTCGTGAACTACTTTTAACTTGCCATTCTATGAAATCCCTGTAGGGTGCAGCTAGTTTATAAAGGAATTTTTAAGTTTCTCCTGACTGGATTGATGTCACTTTCAGTTACAAAACCAGTGTCTTCTAATAGGCGAGTTATTCTGTCCATCCCAATATTCATCCCTTGAGGCCTTTGTCCTGCCTGGAGATTATTTTCACGCTCTTTTGTTGGAGAGACAGCCTCAACAAAGATGTCAGGTCACCTCTGATTTACACCTTTGTTATCAGATGAAGTAAAGGCAGATCCTGGTGTGAAGAGTTTTCTTTCCAGAATGTAGCTTGGGTATTTAAGTTAGGGTTTTTGTGCAGTTGGAAGTCTGTTAAATCTTCTGCCATCACAGGCCTTATGTGCCCCTAAAGCCTAGCAGAATAGACAGTGCCCACATTGCCCTACAGTACTACTGTATGCAAGACACACCTCATTTAATTTATGACCCCAGCATTTTATATAAAGGGCAAACACATTAGAATATAATTGGTTGTTACCATTCATATCAAAAAACCCTAGTATGTTGTTGACAATAAGAACCCACTGCTATCATACAGGTGTATGCATATGGGCCATGTTATCGATTTTCTGGTTTTCCCAACAATTTGGGCTGGGTCTCAAATATAATTTACATACAGTATTCTTAGTATCGTTTTAAATGTGGTAATTTGTACAAAGGAATGCATCTTCTCATAGAAAAAAATGTTTTGTTACACATTAGCATGCTTTTATATGTGACTGTGTTGAAATGATATTTATAGTTTTTGGGCAGATTTTTAAGAGGCTTTGAAATATTTTAAATTTAAGAACCTGGCATCCTTTTATGAAACACTAACAATTCTTACCTTTGGGACAAAAGATAAAAGCCACACGGTGTTTACTGGATGAAAGTTTGATGGGATAACAAAGGATAACAAGTGGACCAAAGTTAATAGAAAAAAGTAAAAGGTTTTCTTTGTCCTTTGATGAATGAGAAGATTGGACACTGCTGCTGCTACATGTAGGTTTTTTCTATGGGTATTTTGCTTTATTATTTCTTGAATTAAGCTGTAGATCACTGCAGAACCATCAGTGAGGCGTCCGCAGTGATGCGGGCTCTACATCAGTCTGTCTTGGTGAAAAAAGAGCTGAGCTGTAAGGCAAAGCTCTCAATTTACTAGTTGATCTACGTTCCTTCCCTAACCTATGGTCATGAGCTATGGGTAGTGACCGAAACAACAAGATCTCGAATACAAGTGGCTGAGATGAGGTTCCTCTGCAGGGTGTCTGGGCTTTCCCTTAAAGATAGGGAGAGAATCTCAGTCATCCGGGAGGGGCTCAGAGTAGAGCCGTTTCTCCTCCGCATCGAGAGGAGTCAGATGAGGTGGCTTGGGCATCTGATCAGATGCCTCCTGGACGCTTCCCTGGTGAGGTTTTTCCAGGCACGTCCAACTGGGAGGAGGCCCAGGGAAGACCCAGGACACACTGGAGGGACTATGTCTCCCGGCTGGCCTGGGAATGCCTCGGGATTCCCCCGGAAGAGCTAAAAGAAGTAGTAGAGGAGAGGGAAGTCTGGGCATCTCTGCTCAAGTTGCTGCCTCTGCGACCCGATCACGGATAAGCGGAAGAGGATGGATGGATGGATGGATCACTGCAGAACATAGACGTCAAAACTGTACAAAAATGCCAACTTCTTAAATGTCAACAGGAAATCTGACGCTTTGGAATAGAAGATGGTTTGAGAGTGCTAGGGGCCTTACTAGAGAGATGACCTGTCCTAATGACTTCCGGAGTTGATGAGAATATGACACTAACACCAAATTTGTAAATTTAGCAATCTGAAAGCATATATAGTGTAAAATAACCACATCCATATATGCATTGTGTTACAGGGTAGGCATTTAATTTAGAGAGATGTTATATGGCAGCTCATCTATCTTCTAAAACATATTCCTATATTATGACTTTAAAGAATGTAGTTATAAATTATCACCATTGATTAATGGCACAGTGAAGTTTTATATACAAAACTCGGTTGAATAATTTACAATATTTCTCTATAATCTGTCCCTTCATATTCTTCACCACTTTTATTTGTTATACGTCATGGAACATCTTCCCCCACATGCTTTAATATTTGTAGTCTAACTGAGTATGTATATTAAAAGTAGATTCTTTAACAAAGCATCTCTTGTCATTCGCTACAGCCCAGAATTAAATGAATGGCAAGACGTTCAACCAAATAAGCTATCAAAGTTAATTAAATCAGACAATAATGGAATATTATCTGCCCCATGAGCCTCACTACTCATTTTACTGTAGCTGTTACACTGCCTGGCTTGGCCACTTTCTCATCAAACAATTTTACCTACTTACCTCCCAATATCTCTCCCTAAAACCATCCGTCCATTATCCAACCCGCTATATCCCAACTACAGGGTCATGGGGGTCTGCTGGAGCCAATCCCAGCCAACACAAGGCACAAGGCAGGAAACAAACCCCGGGCAGGGCGCCAGCCCACCACAGCTCCCTAAAACCCTCACATCCATTCCTTCTTTATTCAGTTATCATCAGCAGGATGAAACAAGTTAAAGCCAACTGTTGTGTACTTCTGGATTACTTCTTCTGTGTTCATTGAATACAAAGAACTCCCAAGTAACTTTGAGATGACCACACAATCCACCTCCTCCATCTTATTACTAGCAGCACAACTTTACTTTTGCCATCTTTCTATCTGGCAAAATTCAACTGAGGCCAATTTCAACTTCTGTTAGTTGCTGAGACATTCCTTCCATAATATCTTTGGTTATGTGTTGCATGGATTTCACTATACTCTGTCCACATGGCAATCCTGCTGCTACTACTACTTCTTCTACTGCTGCTTTCAGTGTCTTCTCATTGTTTTTTCATTCATCTGCTATCAGGTATTTGAAGGTATCTTTCTTTACCCATCTTAATAACCTCTTATAATAGTTTTTCTTTTATTGTTTCACAATTTCTGTTTAGGATTTTATTGTGTTTTTCAGATAATGAAGTGCCTTTTGATGGCACATGCCACTAATTGCGACAACTGTGATATATTTTTTTCTGTAAAGATTTAGTCTAAAATTATTTTACAAGGAGGACATGCAATTCTAAAAGTTGGTAGGATATGAGCTCTATTTCTGCATTTGTCCCTTGAGCCAAAGTGGTGGCAAGATTGCTAAGTAAAAGTAGAACGACCTTGGCTACTATGTTAGCAAGGGAAGTCTAATAATAAAAACCAGGGCAAGCTTTGAATCCACAGACCATTAATACTGGGACATCAGGAAAAGGACATATCACAGTGCAATATTTTCAGGAGTAGAACTTTTGGATTATCCATATGTCTTTGATTTATTCTAGTAAGCGTGCATTTCTTTACCAGGGGACATGGCCCTTCAAAATGACTGAATAGCAATTTCTGTTTTGTCTTCCGTTCTTTCTTTTTATGTTATTAAGAAGTTTTTCCAAAATATGTCATCTATGTATTTTGTTTTCATGGAAACATTTTTAAAACTTGAAACTAATTCTGTTGTGTACATTATAACATTATAATTATAATTATAATTATAATGTACATTATAACAGAATTTTAGGTGTGTGACAGTTGCCCACCGTATATGAGAATCATTGATTTAATGATTAAAATGTTTAAAATATTCATTACAGCTATACCAACACTTCAATAAAACAATTTTGCTGTAGCACAAAACTTGATTTTGTACAGTGTAAAAACTAGTATCTACAAAATCAGCCCTAGGGAAATGGGAACCACAGAGATTCATCCCCAATCTATTACACCCTTAAATCTTTCACTATCACACTCAACTTCAGTCGAATTTAGCCTTTAGTCGAATTTCTGGTGTATATTTTTAACTTTAATGACCACAAATTGCACAGCTGAGCATTCATTTTCTCAGCTCAAGGATATTAAAAATCTCAAGAGAACAATTATATGACAAGACAGGCAGGATGTCTTGTCTTGGCTAAGTATAGAAGCAGATTTGTCACGCCAGATTAGTTTTGAGGACTTGATCAAAGACTTTTCAATTTTAAAAAGTAGCCAAAAACTTTGCAGGCAACAATAACCATTCTTGTGCTTCTTTTGATTTATGTATATTGAAATGCTATAAATTTTCAAGTTTAGAAAGCAATGGAATTAAATAGATTTTGTCTAACAGAAATAATAATATTTCTGCATTGGAAACATTGATATCAATAAAAAGAGGACTTTCTAAATGGAAAAGTATGCCCTTCAGATCACTTAATTTCAGTAGAGATAATATCAGACCTTATTTTGCCTTGTAATATTGGAGAAGGTATTTACAATTAGTTTCAAATATTTTCAAGGTTTATTTTCACTGGGAGCAAGCTTGCAGCACTGTGAGGATGATATTTTTTGATTTCTCAAGTTCTTTCAATACCATCCAGCCATCCCTGCTAAGGAGTAAACTCAGATATATGCAAGTGGATGATGATATGGTGTCCTGAATAATGGACTGTCTGACTGATATGTTATACCGTATAGTATAACTATAACCCCAGCAGTTTGGGGTAACATAACAATCCTCCTCCCCCGACCTTCCTTTAAGCTGGTTTCCTGGCCGGGTTACGTTCCTCCATTAATTCCTCCTGGGGTGCCATTGTACTTATTCCTCATATGGCATCCTATGTCCAGATCCTTTTTTTATGTCTGTTTTCCACTTAGGCCTTCTACGGGAAGGAAGTCCATTCCGGCCTGCTATACATTACACTATCTATCTTCTTCTTCTTTTGGCTGATCCCATTAGGGGTTGCCACAGCGGATCATCTTCTTCCATATCTTTCTGTCCTCTGCATTTTGTTCTGTTACACCCATCACCTGCATGTCCTTTCTCACCAGATCCATAAACCTCCTCTTAGGCCTTCCTCTTTTCCTCTTACCTGGTAGCTCTTTCCTTAGCATCCTTCTCCTAATATACTCAGCATCTCTCCTCTGCACATGTCCAAACCAAGGCCATCAAAAATCAAAAAATCAAATCTTTATTATCATTGTAGCAATGAGGCATTGTACAAAGAAATTTAGATGCAATTTCCAATGCAAAAAATAAACTAAAAACACAATCACTCAAGTTAAAACTAAAATAAAAAATAGTCCATAACAGCTGAACACTGTTTTCCATTCATACATACATCATATTGCACTTGTCCCTTAGCCAATGTTGACTTAGAGCTGTATTGTAAACATGAGAGTGTATTGTAATCTCGCCTCTCTGACTTTGTCTTCCAACCGTCCAACTTGAGCTGGCCCTCTAATGTACTCATTTCTAATCCTGTCCATCCTCGTCACACCCAATGCAAACCGTAGCATCTTTAACTCTGCCACCTCCAGCTCTGTCTCCTGCTTGCTGGTCAGTGCCACCGTCTCCAACCCACATAACATAGCTGGTCTCACTACCGTCCTGTAGACCTTCCCTTTCACTCTTGCTGTCTGTCACAAATTACTCCTGACGCTTTTCTCCACCCATTCCACCCTGCCTGCACTCTCTTTTTCACCTCTCTTCCACAATCCCAGTTATATTTTGCAGTTATATTTTTGAATAAAAGCACAATTGTTGTGTTAGATTTGTATCTTTTGTGAAAGTATTTCTTTGATATTTGGACTTCAGGCTTCATACATTATATAGTTTATGCCTACATTTTGTCATCTACTAGTAGAATATAAAAAACGTTTCTGTTTTAACAATGTGTTTACACAGATTACTGTAGAAATGGAACAGACATGAAATGCGTGTGTTCCAAACAACGATCTATCATTTCCACTCTAAAACTCCACTTCACTCCCAGAAAATCAATCAAGACATGAGCTGGGAGAAGTTTGTGCAAGTTCTAAGTCGGTGGGGGGATGGAATAGCCGGCTGCTTGCAGCCTGATTTTTTCAGCACATTTAGATGACAAAAGACGCTGGTGGAGAGCTGTGAACGGTTTTAAGAAGCGATTTAAGGTGGGACGGATTTACGAGTTTTTTCGTAGGCTCTGGTGATTCTAGTGTTAAGAGGAGTATGCTATGCTAAAATAAGAATTACAGGTCCTTAATTTAGGTGCATACAATAAGGGCATCTCTAATATCTGCATGTAGATAATTTTTAGGGCCCTAATGTTAAAGGTTTTTCTTCCTCCTTCTTTATTAATCTTACTACTTATCTCTTAAACAGGCAGCAATTTTGCTGTTGTCACTTTAATTATTTTTCATCTTATCATTTATAGAATAGCATAATATAACACAGTGTAAAGCTGAGGTTTTGCTTAACTTGATCCAGAAATGTAGGTGGAAGCTAAGGAAAATGTTTGAGTGGTTTAGAAAAGATAGCTTTGAATTTAGAACTTTAATACATTTTTAATGTCAAGTAGAGCTCTTTAGTATTTGGCATAGAATACAGAATCCCTATTATAGTTAACAGACCACGTGAATGACAGGCAAGTGCATTTAAAGGGAGATGGGTGTCACAATTTAGCGTGATTCCTTCCTTAACGTTTGAGTTATATATGACTATTCTCCTGCAGTGGGTTGGCGCCCTGCCCGGGATTGGTTCCTGCCTTGCACCCTGTATTGGCTGGGATTGGCTCCAGCAGACCCCCGTGACCCTGTGTTTTTATTCAACTGGTTGGAAAATGGATGGACGGATGACTATTCTCTACAGTATTCATTGAGCTTTTACACTCCCTTTAGGAACAAAGTCTGTTAAGACTTTCAAAGATATTCTGTTCATTGCTTTGAATCAAGCGGTATGCAGTTCAAAGTGTAGCCTTAATCACCCTGAACTAATATTTTGTTTAATCCACTTGCCTTTTCCAGTTTTTATTATAGCTCTCCAGTTTGGGCAAAAAGTGTGAAGTGTGACAGCTCAGTCATGGAGGAAAAGAAGATGCAATATCAAACCAGGGAAGTCAAGAAGGTAGTCATTCACAGTGTAGAATGCTGTTTTTGGCTTTGATTGTCATATAAAAGAAAGGACACTGCAATACTAAAGAAATTGCAGAATGACTTCAGGACTAAAAATTATATTTTTTTTTTAAAAAAGAAATTTGAATTAATATGGTAAATGAATAAGCAACTGCCATAACCAAATAAGGGATCTGTATCACAGATTTCCAGTAATAATGAGAGCTGCCAAATCCATGATCCAGGGACTTTAGTTAATATGGACAGTCATTTTATCAAAGAGATGAACTCAGTGCCATACATTAGGAAGCAAGTAGCTGTCTACCAGATACTGTATCTATGCAAATGAATTTACATTTGTACACAGAGAAAGGAAGGCTGGAGAGGTTTAAGATAATGTAAATTAGAGCAAAATAAGGAAATTTTAATTCACAACATCAAAGAGAGTGGCAGAGAAATTAAGTTTGAGAAATATTAAAGAAGAGAACAATATCAGTACATATGCACATGCTAGGAACACTAAGAGATGGAGGAGAGGATCAGGACAATGGCCCATTAAGCGTATTATGGGTGAGCTATGACATTAAGCCTATGCAAATATCTAAACTGAGTAATTGTTAAGGTTTCTTGACAAATCTCTAATAATATTAACTATGTTACTCCAGAGATTTAATTGAGAGATAAGTGGAAGCAGAATTATAGATAATATAGAAGTGAAACCAAGCAATGTAAGAGGGTCCTTCATGCTGAGCACAGTTGAAGACAGAAGGAAAAAGCAGAGGAGCAAATGATAAAGTTAGACTGCAGATTTTTTGATTCTAGGCCAGAACTACAAAACAGATTAACCAACGTCCTGATAAAAAGCCACTTCTAGGCCGATAAAATATTTGATATAAGATATGAGCATGTATACATTTTCCATCCATCCATTTTCCAACCCACTGAATCCAAACACAGGGGTCTGCTGGAGCCAAGCCCAGCCAACACAGGGCACAAGGCAGGAACCAGTCCCAGGCAGGGTGCCAACCCACCACAGGACACACACAAACACCAAGTACACACTAGGGCCAATTTAGAATCACCAATCCACCTGACCTGCATGTCTTTGGACTGTGGGAGGAAACCGGAGCAAACCTACGCAGACACGGGGAGAACATGCAAACTCCACGCAGGGAGGACCCGGGAAGCGAACCCGGGTCTCCTAACCGTGAGGCAGCAGCGCTACCACTGCGCCACCGTGTCACCCATGTGTACACTTTATTACATTTTATTTACATTTTATTTTATTTAGTGTGCCTTTCTGTTTTGTGCCAGATTTGGAAAACATGCTGTAATAGCCCTCTTGGGGAAGATACTGGGAGGCTTATTGACAATTTCATGTCATTTACAGCTGAGGGCAGTTTTAGACTTGATGATAGGGGCAGAAGGACATTCCCAGTTTCAAACTGGATGCAGTTTGTTGGCCCAGAGAACCCATTCCAAAGTGAGGCATATGATGTGTGTTTTAACCAAGGCGTCCTGCCATTCCAAATAAATCCGGACAAAAAACACAGAACCTATGCTCACTAAGAAGAAGAGGATAGGAAAATCATAGCACTTATAAAGGTGAGTCTGATAACCATCCATCTTGACAATGGCTAGGTGGGACTGAAAAGAATTAGCAGTAAATTCAATAGTATGGACAAATTGATGCCTGCCTGCAAAAGCGTGATGAAAATTTGAATTGGCCATCTCATGTACAGAGCAGAATATGTCAGTGCCCAAATACTGTTTTTGAAGCAGTCATAAGGGTAGCAGTTCTGAAAGCGGCAGACCTGGCAGAGAGGTCAAGTGGTAGTGATCTTTAAAGAGTTGAAAATGTTTAAAACATACTGTATGTGAGACCCCTAGGAGCAATGCAGAAGGATGTTTTCAACATACAGACACTCCATGGCTTGTATTATGTAGCAAGATCAAGGTGGGTAGCTTTAATGTACAAATAGCCTCATCTAAAAGCTCCAGTGATAATTTAATGGGAAAGAATAATAATAATACCAATAATATTTTAATTATACTGCATAGCATCTTATCTCAAAACCATTCATAAATGAATTCACAAATACTCAGGTACACAGAAAGCCAACATATTTCAAAAGACACAATATGAGTACAGAGTAGAAATAATTAAAAAAAAAATCAGGCATTTACAGACAAAAAAGGAATATAAACTGTGCTTATAAAAGATATGTCTTAATAAAGATATAGTAATATTGGGTAAATAGGTATGCGATAAGGTTTGGGAACAGCCACACTAAATAACCGTATTCCAACAGTAGACAATTTTGTGTTAGGAACAGAGAGAAGACGGTGTCAGAAGACATCAGGGAATGTGCTGGTGTATAAAGTTGAAGAAGAGCAGAAAGACTAAGTCGAGGCAAGACTATTAAGTGCTTTAAATGTAAGTGGGAGAATTTAAGCTGAACATTAATAAGTATAGGAATTAATTGGAAAAGATTGGAGTTAAATGGAAAAGAACATGACTGATACAGGCAGATTTCCTGTCATGGGTGAGTTGCATGGCAGCTGCACTTTGGATATATTGTAATTCATTGAGAAATTTAAAAGGGAGGCCAGTATATAAAGTATTATAGTAATCTAGGCATGAAGTACTAAAAGCAAGAATTAGCATCTCTGCATCATGGAAAGTAAAGGACGAGCAGAGATGGGAAACATTAAGTTTGTGATAGTGGCTTTAATTAAGGTATCAACGTGTGTCTTTAAAGAGACAAAAATTACAAATTGTATCAGAAAGAGTAACTGTAGTACCATCTAAATTGAGAGAATATAGCCTTGCCTTACTTTCTTCTTAATGAAAATGATCCAGTGGATGTCTGCATTTGTGAGCAGTATTGCTGAGGAAGTGGAATATAATGTGTTAATTATATCCACAAGCTCCACACCAGAGCTCTTCCTGTTCAAAATACAACCAAAGGAAAAGTCTAATTCATCTGATCAAATTCCCTTTCAACATCTACTGACATCAGTGCTGCAGGGTGTGGAAAGAAAGGGGCTGCATCATTGATAGATAGGAGTCCTTGTAGATTGTCAAAGTCTAAGCAGGGCGGAATACATCTGGTTTCAGATGAGTGGACAGGTTTTGGAATTACTGATAAAAAGTTCTGTAAGATAGAATTTTAGTCAAGAGTCTTCAAGTTCATTGAGAATAATGTGTGACACTGGGTGGGGTCTTTGCCTTGTTTTAACACGAACAAGGTAATCACTGGTTGAGTAGAGCTTAGGTGGAAAGTCCTCAAGTCCAGGGGCCTCGAGCTTTCACTGCCAGCTAGAACTGTTGTAAAAGCTTACCAAACAAAGTTCATTGCACCCCAATCACAGACCCTTAAAACAGTAAGTAATAAGTACATAGAAAAACACTGCAGCATGGGACAGAAAGAGTAGAACATCATTACAAACGTAAGAGAATCTCACTGAAGAAATATAAAGGACCAACAGTAAACAACAAAGGTGTCTAATGACAAACTGCATACAACCATTTGCACAACTAGGTGCATGGGGGAGAGCAAATGATTTAATTAGTAAGGACAGTCAACATAGCAGTTTTTAATTTGGAGCCTGTCCAACCTAAAAGAAAAAATATTTAGAAATCATGTGACATGGAAGGATCTTGTGGCACTGAATCTTCCTTTTCATCTTTTCCCACTTTTATGTTGGGTTTGATGTACCTGATCAACCTTATCAATACAGCCTGGTCCTGCACCTCCTCCCCATTCAGACCCTTTTCCTCCAGTTCTTCTTATGTTTTATCCATCCAACTCTGCTTTGCTCTCCTTCACTTTCTTTTCCACTATACTTTGATTCCCATCGTTCTTTGCCCGCATATTCCTTGTCTATCCTCATCATATGTCCATACCACTTCAATCTGCTTTCCTAAATATTTATCCCACTTTTTCTGTACCTCTGATTGTCACATTTCTTGTTCTGTCCTTTTCTATAACCGCACATCCTTCTCAACATTCTCTTTTCTGCCACATCTAATTTCTTCTCCTGCACTCCCTGTAGTGCCCATATCTCAACTCTATACATCATTGCTGCTCTTAACACTACAAGTACCAAAGACTACGAAAAAACTTGTAAACCCAGCCCACCTTAAATCCGGCATGGTAGATTAAGAAAGAATCATTACAGGTCCAGGTTTTTTGCATGCCTAATAACTGGTGTTAGGGTTCATAAAATTATAAAATTATTTTTAGAGCTCAATTGCCTGACACTGTGGAGGCTGGGAAGAGACACTGCTTAAATGTGGCACAAAGGGGCACTAAGTAAGAAGGCTTTTCAGGAGAAAGAAGTAATGAGTTCTGAGAGTGACATAGATGCATCCTAAGAAAATGTCTCAGCTTTAGAATAGGTGCTCTTATTGACTAATTATTGTTACCATTATTTAACCAATAATGTATGTTATAGTCTAAATAGATACAAACGTTTGTCTCAACACCCATCAAATGTTCGGTAGAAGTAAAGAATTTTAACTCTGAACCACTGGCTCTGTGTCTGTATACTTCACTGCTTTAGGTTGCCCCAACACAAGAACGATGGCTATAGTCAGGAAAATATTTAATCCTGGCACCCACATGGGCAGACTCAGACATTTTACAGGCCTTGCCAAGCACATACCATCAGTATATATTAAAATGTGAACAATCAGAATGTAGCATTTGACCGAGTCAAATCTGATTAAGAAGATTCTGTGGGTGGCTTTGGTGTCGAAAGTGCTGCTGTTCAGTATGGGAAACCATAACGGCCATATTCAGGACAGAAAGCTATTTGTATTATTTGTGCCTCTAGGCAGTTTTACAGTTTTTAAATTCTTTCACTTCCATCTGTTCTTCTTGGTGTCCAGTTTTAGTTTGTTTGTGCCAGGCTCCAGTTTCTTCACCCTGCTGAAAAACGTTGAAGTGTAAAGATGGAATCTAGAATTGCTTTGACCTAATTGGTAATTTCAGGTCTCATATCAGCAAAATGAGCCTGTCATCTTAAAAGAATGAAAGACTTCTTAATGAGTTCAAAAAGCTTACTGTGGCTAGGTAAGTACAGTTTTCTAATATTCAAGCAGTGTAGTTAGCAGTGAGGGGTATAAAACAGGTTGAGTCAAAACGTATGGGGTGATCACAGCTCAAACATTAATCTGCCCTCAAGATACAGCATCATTTGATCTAAAATAAGCAATACTGAAAGATTAAATGAGTTGTTTTCTGTACTTAAGCAAAAGCTTATTAAGAAATGGCATGATCAATATATTTCAAATTGAGAAAGATTATGGAAGGCTACATTCTAGTTGTTGCTTTACAATTAATCCTTTAACAGGAACACAGACACAGGTGGAAACTGGTTAAGGCTACATTTTCCTCAAATATTTTTCAACATTTTTCACATAGAGAAGAACAGATACATGCTATAAGT
This sequence comes from Polypterus bichir lapradei, assembly GCA_026402145.1. NCBI lineage: Eukaryota > Metazoa > Chordata > Cladistia > Polypteriformes > Polypteridae > Polypterus > Polypterus bichir. Next base: position 248,195,370 of record JANRMT010062791.1, read on the forward strand.
TACCCATTAATGAAGTTGATAGTAGTACTTTGGACAACAAGATCAAAGCTAAGCAAACTTTATTATTCTCACTTATTGGATCACATGTGTTGCAAAAATAACAGATAATAAGAAACAACAATAACCTAAAGCTACAGAAAAAAAGTATAATTACTTGTAAAATAAATGGAAATTTCATTAATTATTTTTGATCTAGTTAATTTATTATGCTACATCTATATGGCACAGAGCTATTTGGGCTGTCCATAACTGTGTCCATACCCAAGAACAATTTGCTAAAAGCAAAGTCCACCACACAGGTCCTTACTCCTCCATCAATTAAATTTTATAAAATGATTGTATTAAATCAACTTCCAAGCCAGTGCCATCTTTGACCAGCAAGTGGGTTCAAGATAGTGACACTGTCATACCAACCATCTGAAGCTAAAACCGGCTGAGATTTTGTTTTGAAATTCTGACAGAAAAGTCTGATCTACAGTATTATTTTTGTAAATCTTTTATAGCACTACTTTGGACTAGAAAGACCATTCCAGAAAATACTGTCTATTGGCAGTATATTCTAGATGCTGTGTATTAGCATTACTCAAGACATGGCTTCTGCGGTAAGAATACGTATTTTGTGTCATTAACTCATTGGCACAAAGCAATCCTTGTTTTTAGGTTCCCAATTCTAAAGGACTGAATTGAATTCTAGGAGCACTCCGACTTTAGCACTGTGTGCTCTGAAGTTACAGATTTTGTATAGGGTTTCAGAAAAGAAGTTTGCTAATGAGTTAACTATCAATTTTTCGGCAGTGATCAATGAACAGTTTAAGGCACAATTTTGATGGGTGTCTTCCCCTTTATAAAATCAGTCTGTTTCTCTCAGCACAGCTGAACGGATATGACACCCAAACTCATGGATCTGTTTTGTGTAGGGGAACATCCTTCTTCAACAGGTGGCACAGCATCAACTGCTAATGAACCTCCCTATGAAAAACAGAAAAAAATATGATATGTTGTCAGGGCCCAGTAAATGTCTGCTGTTAGACTCGCTGAAAATAATGCTGTTTTTCAAATTTTAGGGCTGACAGAATGTATTCATTTTTTTGAACATGTGCAAAAGTACAGTTTGTTGGCACACGTTAGAGGAATGTATCCTTGGCATAGTTTGTTATTACACAGTCTTTCATTATGCAAAATAGTATGGTGATGAATAAAAAAAAGAAAAGTGGCAGTATCATCATAACTCAGATTACCAACTGTTCACATGCCAGTACCAACTTCATAATCAGTCTTTAGTTACAACCAATGGTGTGGCACATGCATATATTTAGAGATAATGTTTTAAATAAAGTTACTGTTTAATGTAGACCTGACATCTTTAGTGATAAGCTCAAAGGCTAAGGATTTTTATATATGAACTCATACACAGTGCAAAATGTTCCCTTGCCAAAAATGAGGAGGCAAACGTTTTATTTTACTAGGATGATACTATCTTCATTTTCAGGTGTTTTGTAATATTATTATGATATACATCTCTGCCTAGGCACTACAACATATTAATGCTTAACATAAATTAATATTTATACAAATACTACAGTTTGCCAGTTACCCATAAACGCCAGAGGTGCATTCTTTTATCCTTGGCTCATTTTTAGTATTTATGGGTTTCATTTAAAAAAAAAAACCTTTCCAGTCCATGCATTTGTATAGCAATGCAAAAGCCAATACGGTTCATTCTGCCTCATGACAGACAGGACAGTATGGGATAAACAGAATAAGGGACCAGAAGATGACATATAGTTGGGAGCCTAGCCAAACTCGAAGCCGGAGAATCAGTCCTATCTGTCATCAGTCCTAAATCGAAAGCCAAAACTTGTAATCAGTATAATGTGTAGTGGGAATGTGGGCACCAAACTACACCCTGATAATTCTTGTAGTTTGGGAATTAACAGGACCAGCAGGAGAGATTGAAGACACAGCTACAGACAAAACTATTTGGTTTCAAGACAAAGGTGCAGTGCAGGCTTTATAACACAGTCTAAAGGCTACGACACACAAAAATCAATAATGAAAAAGTTATGATTGTTTACAGTAATTACAGTTAAATCCAATGCCCCAAATCAAAAGGAATTAAAGAAATGTATATCCATCACGATTAGGCAGCCTTCCTCTATTAATATACTTTTTAGGAAGCTGTTCCTTAAAGCACAAAACAATTCTCAGCCCCAAAAATAGTCCATGAAAATACTTATGAAAAGAAAAATTAAGTGTATACACAAACGACAAAAAGTGCATCAGAACCCAACAAATATAAATAATAAAGCACCAAAGAAAAAATATATACAGAAATGGGCGTAAGCCATTAGCAACTATTGCACTCCATAATGCTCTGCAGTGTTACTACCTCGCTCTCTATTCGGTCAAAAGAGGACTTCCGTAGGCAGAATGTGCCATTTATACTGGAGAGCCTTACTGTCACCCAGTCATGCCTCACACCGTCCCTTTCCTCCAATCACAATCGTGCATCATGTCACATCTTTGTAAAGTCTCTATTAAATTTTACAGCAGCTTTGTATGTGTTTGCGATTTAACTTATGAAGCACTTCACTCAGGTATGTTGATGCTTCTTCCAAACACTATGGTAAGTTTTATTTTTGTCTTAACTCGGTATCCCTTGCATCGAAACAATACATGGTGTACACTAAACTAACGCTCCACGTTTCTTGTTCTAAAGCGGTGGGTGACAAAGAAGACACTCACATTTTGACCGGGCATACATGAAGCCCAATGGGCCATTCAAAACTGTTCCTCCACAGCGGAATTCTGTCATAGCTGAATTGAAATGTTCGTGGAAGTGAACAATGCCACTTCAAACATTTAAAAACGTCAGTGCCTTTACTTTGCTGAGGGTAACTCATTTTACACTGGCCTTAATACAGCGTTTCTCAACCTTTAAGTATTTGCGAACCGAGTTTTCATAAAAGATTTTAATCGCGCCCCCCCTAACATTTTTTTGAAAGGAGCCCACTACAGTAATACCAATTAGTTCTTTTTTAATTAATGATATATCATAGATGCATAGTTTATTATACCTACTTAACTTTTATTAACATTTATCTAAGTCTATATTTATTTTTTTAGTATCAGAATGTAGTTTAAGTTAATTTGTTTTGGTTTCAATAGATGTATTTTTCATATTTTTGATTCTTGTTCTTTTTTTCACTTCTTTGTGCCCCCCTTTTTGCTACTTCGCACCCCCCTAGGGGGGCCCGCCCCACAGGTTGAGAACCACTGCCTTAACAAACGTTTTCTTTGAACTGCCTAGAAGGTGCATTACCACAAACAAAGACAAAAAAAATCAAGTCTAGTTTTCAAAGTCCCTAACATTCTACTTTCTACCACAAGTATTTGTGGTTCTTTAAATAAAGAAAAACTTCCTATGGGTTGTGTAAAATTTCCCCCTAACAAGTTTTCAACTGTGTCCCTGTGTTCTTGATGAACTCATTTTAAAATAACAGTCTGGATACACTTTACTAATTCCCTTCATAATTTAAATACTTCAATCTTGTCACCTTTTAAACTTGTTTTGCTTAAACTGAAAAGGCTCAGCTCTTTTAATCTTTCCTGTAGCCCTGGAATGAGCCTAGTCATTTTCTCTGGACTTTTTCTAGTGCTGCTATGTCCTTTTTATAGCCTGGAGACCAAAACTGCATATAGTACTCTTCCAGTACTATATATACACAGGGTGGTCCAGATCTAATTATGCAATTTTCATTACGCTTTAACTTATTAAGTTTATTACTTTGAGCCTTTATCCAACTGCATAATTAGATCTGGACCACCCTCTCCCTCTCTCTCTCTCTCTTCATATATATATATATATATATATATATATATATATATATATATATATATATATATATATATATATATATATATATATATATATAAATATGATATAGTATATTTAGGGAGTGTATGATCAGCTCTTTTTGGTCATGGAGGCTTAATTATCGGTAGTAATAACTACATTATTTTGCTTAAAATTAGTGCAATGAAAAGAGATGATAACTTGATGTTCTTCAAGTTCAAGTTCAAAGTTTATGGTCATGTGTACAGTAAGGAAACACATTTCCCTTTACAATGAAATTCTTTCTTTGCTGTCCACATCAAATGACAAAACCAACGTATAAAGATAAACATAAATAATAAGTAGCGGATAGATAATAAGTAACAGAGGCAGCATAAAGTATAAAAACAGAATAGAAGTATAAAGTGTAATTATGCAGGTAGGTGTGTGATGGACAAGTCAAATACAGTTTTGTGAGGTAAATAGAATGAGGTGAACCATGGTTGTAAACTCCAGTCAGTTATTTAGGAGTCTAATGGCATTGGGGAAGAAAGAGTTCTGTAGCCTGGAAGTCCTGCATTTCATACTTCTATACCTCCTGCCTGAGGGTAGAAGTGTGAATAGTTCATGTTGGGGGTGGGTGGGGTCCCTGAGGATCGAGGCAGTTCTCCTGCGGACTCTGCAGTTGTAGATGCTCTGCACAGAGGGCAGTGGGGTCCTGGTGATCTTCTCAGCAGTCTTTACCACTCTCTGCAGGCATTTGCGGTCCATAACAGTAGTGTTGCCGTACCACACGGTGATGAAGCTGGTCAAGATGCTCTCAACAATGCAGTTGTAAAAGTTGCAGAGGATCTTAGTCGATATACCAAACTTCCTCAGCTTCCTCGGAAAGTACAGCCGCTGTTGAGCCCTCTTGACCAGCTGTGTGGTGTTAAGTGTCCAAGTGGGGTCCTTACTGATGTAGACGCCCAGGTATTTAATGCTGCTCACCCTCTCCACTTCAAACCCTCGGATGAACAGTGGCCAGTGAGGCCTCCTCTCCTTCCTCATGTCCACTATCATCTCCTTTGTCTTGTCTGTGTTGAGGTAGAGGTTGTTGTCCTCACACTATGATGCCAGACTGTCCACCTCCCTCCTGTAGGACGCCTCATCCCCACCAGTGATGCGTCCAATCACTGCGGTGTCATCTGTGAACTTCCGGATGATGTTATCTTTGTAGGAGGTGACATCGTGAGTGAACAGGGTGTAGAGGATGGGGCTGAGGATGCATCCCTGTGGGGTGCTTGTGTTTGTGATAATGGTGGCTGAAATCCTATTACCAATCCTGACAGACTGGGGCCTGCCAGTGAGAAAGTCTAGGAGCCAGTCACAGAGGGTGGGGTGCAGGCCAAGTGCAGACAGTTTATGGGGGATAACCATGTTAAAGGCGGAGCTGTAGCCAACAAAGAGCATCCTGATGTAGGAGACTTTGTTCTCCTGATGGGAGCGGGAATAATGTAGTGTGGCTGCGATGGCATGTGAGGTGGACCTGTTGGGCCGGTAGGCATACTGCAGGGGGTCCAGAGTGTCCGGTATGCTGCTCTGAATGTGGGCCAGCACCACTCTCTCAAAACACTTCATGATGATTGGAATGAGTGCTACTGGCCTGTAATCATTCAGGTGGGTGGACTTTTTTTTAGCAAGGGGGGCGATGATCATAGTCTTAAAGCAGGATGGAACAATGCGCTGACTGAGAGAAAGGTTTAAGATGGAGCAGAGAACATCAGCCAGCTCGTTGGCACATGCTCTGAGAGCCCACTCAGGGATGTTGTCTGCTCCAGCTGCCTTATGGGGGTTGATCCTCCTTAGTGCTTTGTGCACCTGACCTGAAGCGACTATTGGGGGAGGGGAGGGCAGTTGTGTGGTCCAGGTGTGTGTGTGCCTCTACTCTGTGCTGTTGCTGGATGTCTCAAAGCGGGTGTAGAAAGTGTTGAGATCATCCGACAGACTGTCTGTGGAGCTGATTGTGCTGGTGGTGGTCCTGTGATGTGCTTTAGGCCCTGCCACATATGTTCAGAATCAGCAGTAGAATAGAAACCCTCCAGCTTCTCTCTGTACTACCTCTTGGCTGCTCTGATGGCCTTTCTTAGTCTGTACTTTGCAGCTTTGTACTTCGTCTCAGTGCCTGTTCTAAATGCAAAAGAGCAGGCACGCAGCATGTGGCATACCTGACTGTTTATCCAGGGCTTCTGGTTGGGGAACTTCCTGACTGATATTGTGGGCATGATGTTGTCAATACAGATGCTAATGTACCTAGTCACATACTCAACATAGTCCTTTATCATTGCACCAGTTTCAACTAAGTTAGTTAGTTTTCAACTAAGAAGAATATGTAAATGTCATACAGTGTAGTGTCTAGATTTGGACCCTAGTTTTTGTAGCTATGCGGCAGTAGCACCATAGCCATAAGATATCCAGATGCTAAAGCAAAATGGGAATGGAAAAAATTCTTAATCAATTATGGAAAAGAATTCCTGGCACTAGTCAATGATTATGGCCTGAAAGATCACAGGAATGACAGTTATTGAAGACAGAAGAAAGAAAACAATTCATTAAGTTACCACAAAATCTGAATGTGTCTGTTGACAATATTTCAGAATTAAGTGTATTGAAAAACAAGCAATAATGTACTGAAGGAGGTGGTGTTATGAAATGAATGTTACTAACTGGCCAAAGTAATGATTTTTTTTGCCAATTTACACAATGCTAGCTGATTACAAGGCCATGTTAAGATGGAATATTATGTTTGACTAAATAAATGTTATCAATTGTATAGTATGCAACAGGGATGGGAATGTGTGGGGTTATATAATTAAATCCAGAATACACAGCAGCTGCTAGTTCAAAGTTTCCAGCTGCAATGTCATAAGCCCATTTCCTGATTTCTACAGTTCATTTTTATGATTTAATAGACTTTATAATCAGTATGCTTATATTTATTTTACTTTGGTTAAACTTGGTAGCACTAGAATTTGTTGGTTATGCCCAGAATTTATTATCCTGATAAGAATATGTGCACATTTAAAGATGTAGATTTACTGTAAATGGCTCTACTGCCTCAGCTCTTGAGGCCATCAAGTGCCTGCTGACGATGAAGGAGTCAGATGCTGACCTCGGCAAGGCCATTGAAGGCCTGCCCCCGGCAAGGTGCCTGGCAGTGATGCGATCCCCCCAGACCTGATCAAACAGTACAAGACCAGCTTACTACAGCTACTGCATGAGGTCCTGTGCCAGTGCTGGAAAGAGGGAGCAGAACCACAGGAAGTGAGAGATTCCAGAATCATCACTCTGTACAAGAACAAAGGGGACGAGTCTGAGTGCTCTCCGTTTTGAGTTGTGAAATGCTATTATTATTACTATCCTTATATATAATTTGATACTATCCCTATGTATAGTGTTTGCGTCAGTACCCCGTATGTATGGTGTTCGCGTCAATACCTCGAGTCAATACAAGTTAGAACCATGCAATGGGACTCTGCCTCTGTAGTTAGATTTAACTTGGCAAACGCTAACGCAGTATTGCATGATTGGCTAATAATGTTCGAATCCTTCAGTGACACTGCTGGACGGCCGAGTATAGTAAGTCGGTGTTGGTTCGAGCAGATAGCAGTAGGTTCGGTTGATTTTTAGAACGTTGGTTTGGTGGAGCGTACTTTCCAGGACTAACATCGTTGACTGACTTAAACCCTTCGACAGCTCCGGAACCGTAAGTAATTTAGAACATATCGCCACTTCCTTGGTACGTCGAAATCTATCTTTGGGCAATTCGGTTTTGGCATCCGCCCTTCTGACATTCTATTGGCAAACTGAGTAATGACAGCTGGGTATTAACAATGGTCATTGTTTAAATTTTAGGCGATCTCAGATCTAAAATGACCATGCCAACATAATTATTACTCTGACTCTGATTAGAGTCGTAAAATACTTATTTGTTTTGAAAATTTGTTTGCCGGAAAAAATCAAATGAGGTGCGCCGAAGAGTTGAGTTCACGTCTCGCAGGCCATTTAAGCAGGAAGCTCTTCATTACATTGGCCAAAAAGGTCTATTTTAAGCACAAATCAGTGCCATGATAACAAAATCATTTCAGGGACTTAAAAAAACAAATAATTCTTTGCAGAGAAAGTATGGATTTCACAAACGTAGAATATGTAGCCCAATTCGATCGGGCTCCCAGTCACTAGTAATATAATAAAAACATATATTTGATTTGAGTCTGTAACACCCAGTGTAAATTTTGGCTACTTGTAAAAGTTAGTGATTTTTTTTTATTATTCACTTTTATTCTGTCAGTGATGTTCACACAGTACATCTATAT
>JANRMT010062791.1:248219119-248251218 GCA_026402145.1 Polypterus bichir lapradei
CCCCCCCCCCCCAAGGGTTCTGACACACAAACGCTGGAGAAGCTGCCTTCTTCGTATCTCACCGTCACTTGATTTCCTTTTTATTCAGTTTTACTGAGTGTTCCTGCCAGTCCCCACATGTTGCTGTATGCTGTTTCTTTTGTACTCCAGGACATGCAGAGGAGAGAATGGTAAAGAGCAGTAACTTCGGCGCTATATGCAATCATCAGACACTCCCCATCTGCCCGTGTCGCTCAAACACAGGAACATATGTTGGTGTAAAAGTATAACAAATGTGCACTTGTATTCAAGTGCACTTTTTCCATCACCTTTTCCTGTAAGAAGCAATGTACACATTTCTCTCTATGCTGTGGTTTCTATTACACACCTGAAAGAAAGAGACAATATATGTGAAAACATCATCGCACTAATGCAATATTATTTGAAAATGAACAGCGTCAGATCGGGTGTGAATTTATGCAGGAACTGGAAATTCTCTGATGTGAGACCTTCCCCCAGGGAAGAAAGTACAGTGTCAGGTGCTAATTCAGTGTAATAGGAACCATAGCACAGAGAGGTGTGTACACTGCAACAAGTACACGTGTCGTAAATGTAGGAAGGACGGTCCTTGGGTGTGTGGGAACTGTTAATATTTGAATGTGATGATTTTATATAGCACGGAATGAAAATCAGCACTTCTTAGCATTGCACCAAGCAAGCTGTCGTATCAATCGCCTACTGTAACTTGCTTTCTTTTTTCTTTGGTTATACAGGTAGTCTTGAATAAAAGTGCACTTGTTTTGTTATACTTTTACACCAACATATGCTCCTGTGTTTGAGCATGCTCAAACGGGCATGCTCAAAAAATACACGTGTAATGCCATGAAAAGCACTTCATTTCGCAAACATTGGTACGAGAATGCAGTCACAAGTACACTGCAGAGCTATAGTGCGTCTTTATGTGAAAACAGCCGTGTCAGATGGGGTTGTATGGATTGATTCTGAACGCGACTGAAAGAATGAAAAGTGAATTAAAAAAAAAAAAAAAACAAAGCTAACCTTTATAAGGATCATAAATTACACCGGCTGTTACAGACTGAAATCAAATGTATGCTTTTATTCTAAAATAGTAAGACTAAGAGCAGTTTACTTCTCAAAACGGAGTGGTGTAGGTTTGAACTCACAACCTTTTGATTCCCAGTCAGCAGCTGATTCTATTGCTCCATAGAGGCAGTTATAATCAACAGGTGTCAATGTCGCATGTTAAGGCGTCTTTTTGTTTCTGCAGTTATATTTTTGAATAAAAGCGCAATTGGTGTGTTATATTTGTACCTTTTGTGAAAATGTTTCTTTGATATTTGGACTTCAGGCTTCATACATTATATAGTTTATGCCTACATTTTGTCATCTACTACTAGAATATAAAAAAAGTTTCTGTTTTAACAATGTGTTTACACAGATTACTGTAGAAATGGAACAGACATGAAATGCGTGTGTTCCAAATAACGATTTATTATTTCCACTCTAAAACTCCACTTCACTCCCAGATACTCAATCAAGGCATGAGCTGGGAGAAGTTCGTGCACGTTCTAAATTGGTGGGGGGATGGAATAGCCGGCTGCTTCTAGCTTCTCTTTTTCAGCACATTTAGAGGACAAAGGACGCTGGCGGAGAGGTGTGAAGGGATTTAAGAAGCGATTTAAGGTGGGACGGATTTACGAGTTTTTTCGTAGGCTCTGGTAATTCTAGTGTTAAATAAATGGGAGAAGATTTTTTTCCAGCAAAACAATCCCAACCATAAAGCCAAGTTACACAGGAATGACTTTAAAGCAAATGTCCTGGAGTGGCCTAATCAGAGTCCAGATATCAATGTAATTGTGAATTTGTAGCTGGGCTTGGAAAAGGCTGTTCACTCATGATCAACATGTTTCCTGACAGAGTCAGAAGAAGAATGGAGACAATTGCAGTGTCCAGATGTGCAAAGCTGACACAGATCTGCACACACAGACTCTGGGCTGTCAATGCTGCCAAAAGCCCATCTACTAAATACTAACTTGAAGAGGCTAAACACTTATGTGACCAATTACGTTGTGTGTTATATACAGTATGCAGTTCATTCAGACCACTTTGCAGAGATATGTTTTCACTTTGACATTAAAGAGTCTTTTTTTTATCAATGTCAAAAAAGCCAAATTAAGTCCACCGTGATTCAGTGTTGTACAATAATAAAATCTGAAAACGTTCAAGCAGTGTATATTTGCTACAATAATGGAAGAAGTAGGCATGCAAGCCACTGTGCATTTTCTTTTTACTCATATGGGAAGCTTGTTTTAAAGTTAGATATTTTCAAGTAGTAAGAGTTTGCACCAAATTGCAAGACTGCATCTTGGTTTTTTATCAATTCTTTCTTTTGAACTATTGCTAAACATTGTTAAGGTTTGAACTATTTAGTTTTTGGCATCCTCTGTTTAAACTGCTTAAATTTTAATTATATGACATTGTAGCTATTAATATAATAAATTTTACCAGCAAAATGCAACTATTTAGTCCAGAGTACCTTCACTATTTAGAACAATAGAAGTTTATTTCTCCTAGCTTTTCAGAAGAGGACCAGAGCTGCACTTGGTTTCTGTTCTCTGAACATCTTCTGCTATGTGGTTTTATATCATGCTGACAATAACTGCCCCAGTACTCTGATCGACTCTCTCCCATACATTATAAACTCTGATTATAATTTCAATTTATGAAATGAAACAGATTTTAAAATATAATCTAAAATTTTAATTGCTTTTTAAATTTCTTTGGTACTTTGCCTAGATGTTGAACATATCATCAGCTTAAACCCCTAAACCCTTTTAAGAATTTGCTCTTCTATACATTAAAGTGTTATGTGTTAGTCCACTTTCAATGATTGTCGAAGTCTTTTGCATTATTTTTGGCTGCCTCCTCTGTGATTTTAATTTTCAAAGTTTTTGGTGTAATACTAATAAGTGTCCAAAAGTATTTGTTTTCTAAGATTCCACTGCCCTAGTTCAGTCACGTTTTGCAGTAGATGATGACATAGACTGCAGTGACAATTACTATGGCAATTGATGCTGATGCTGTATGTCCACCCTGAGGTACACCAAGTGTCACCGCAAGATTCACCAAAAGATGCAAAAAAAGGAAGAGAACAGACAAAATTGTTGAAAATAATAGTTCTTAACAGTATAAATGAAAATGTAATTATTACTTTTACTGTTTTTATTACTACAGTATTCCTTACAATAGTTGGACAATTCAGGTATAGAAAATAGAAGAATAGATTATTATATTAATTAGTTCATTTTCAAACCTAATTAACCAGTTCAGAATCCTATTGTCAGTTGTAGTCCATGTCACACCACCAAATATGTGCCGAGTTTAGTTAAATGGCAGCTCACAATTTGAATGCATGAATGTGGTGTGTGATAGTTTGGCACCATACTCTGGGCTGAATCTCCCTTGTGCCCGGTTCCACTGGAATAAGGCTCTGACTCCCCAGGACCATGAATTGAGTCAAGAGGGTTTTAGAATTATTGTAGAATACTCATTTTAACAGATTTTTGTGGCAAGGGAACCGAAAGTTTAAAAAAAATAAAGAAAATCCCAGATTCCCTTTCATCTACACACATTAATAATTGCTAGCATAGGTGCAGAGAAAAAATGCTAAGAAACACTCGGTGAAAAGAAATCAATAACTCAGCCATTGGTAAAAGGAGAATCTCGTAGCATTTTTCACCATTTTTTAAACAGACTTATCTGACACCTAGAGATGTTAATTTCAGCAGCATCAGGCACAAATCAGGAAGCAATATTGGATCTCATACCAGCTCATAACAAGGTATACTCATCATACAAGGTGAAGTGAAAGACACCAGTCAACCTAACACACACATCTTTGTGATTAAAAGCAGAGTATCCAGTACAGCAGCTATTAGAACATGCATACTGGTACCACACTGAATGTGACTGGGCTGGGATCCAAGCTCATTCTTCTGAGGCCATGAGGTAGCAGCACTATGCATGAGCCACCATGCTGCCCAATAAACAAATATTATACAGTGGGATGCAAAAGTTTGGGCAACCTTGTTAATAGTCATTATTTTCCTGTATAAATCGTTGGTTGTTATGATAAAAAATGTCAGTTAAATATATCATATAGGAGACACACACAGTGATATTTGAGAAGTGAAATGAAGTTTATTGGATTTACAGAAAGTGTGCAATAATTGTTCAAACAAAATCATGCAGGTGCATAAATTTGGGCACCGTTGTCATTTTATTGATTACAAAACTTTTAGAACTAATTATTGGAACTCAAATTGGCTTGGTAAGCTCAGTGACCCCTGACCTACATACACAGGTGAATCCTATAATGAGAAAGAGTATTTAAGGGGGTCAATTGTAAGTTTCCCTCCTCCTTTAATTTTCTCTGAAGAGTAGCAACATGGGGGTCACAAAACAACTCTCAAATGACATGAAGACAAAGATTGTTCACCATCATGGTTTAGGGGAAGGATACAGAAAGCTGTCCCAGAGATTTAAGCTGTTTGTTTCCACAGTTAGGAACATATTGAGGAAATGGAAGACCACAGGCTCAGTTCAAGTTAAGGCTCGAAGTGGCAGACCAAGAAAGATTTCGGATAGACAGAAGCGACGAATGGTGAGAACAGTCAGAGTCAACCCACAGACCAGCACCAAAGACCTACAACATCATCCTGCAGCAGATGGAGTCACTGTGCATCGTTCAACCATTCGGCGCACTTTACACAAGGAGATGCTGTATGCGAGAGTGATGCAGAGGAAGCCTTTTCTCCGCCCACAGCACAAACAGAGCCGCTTGAGGTATGCTCAAGCACATTTAGACAAGCCAGCTTCATTTTGGAATAAGGTGCTGTGGACTGATGAAGCTAAAATTGAGTTATTTGGGTATAACAAGGGGCGTTATGCATGGAGGAAAAAGAACACAGCATTCCAAGAAAAACACCCGCTACCTACAGTAAAATATGGTGGTGGTTCCATCATGCTGTGGGGCTGTGTGGCCAGTGCAGGGACTGGGAATCTTGTCAAAGTTGAGGGACGCATGGATTCCACTCAGTATCAGCAGATTCTGGAGACCAATGTCCAGGAATCAGTGACAAAGCTGAAGCTACGCCGGGGCTGGATCTTTCAACAAGACAACGACCCGAAACACTGCTCAAAATCCACTAAGGCATTCATGCAGAGGAACAAGTACAACGTTCTGGAATGGCCATCTCAGTCCCCAGTCCTGAATATAATTGAAAATCTGTGGTGTGAGTTAAAGAGAGCTGTCCATGCTCAGAAGCCATCAAACCTGAATGAACTAGAGATGTTTTGTAAAGAGGAATGGTCCAAAATACCTTCAACCACAATCCAGACTCTCATTGGAACCTACAGGAATCGTTTAGAGGCTGTAATTTCTGCAAAAGGCAGATCTACTAAATATTGATTTCATTTCTTTTTTGTGGTGCCCAAATTTATGCACCTGCCTGATTTTGTTTGAACAATTATTGCACACTTTCTGTAAATCCAATAAACTTCATTTCACTTCTCAAATATCACTGTGTGTGTCTCCTATATGATATATTTAACTGACATTTTTTATCATAACAACCAACGATTTATACAGGAAAATAATGACTATTAACAAGGTTGCCCAAACTTTTGCATCCCACTGTATGTATAATTTAATTGGAACATCTGATGAGGAAAAATGCATAAAAGTAGTTAACCCTATTATAATCTTATGCAGCATTTCAGATTCATTTTGTGTATTATGCACTGTCCTAATTTTGCTGTTTGCTAATGAAAGTTGAGAAGTATGACAGTTATTGCCTCAGTTATTTTTAGATCTTTTGGAAATGTTAAATATCCATTTAAGTTTGTTTTCAGTTAAGCATAATTTATAAGATGTAATTTTGAACACTTCATATGTTTATTAAAAAGCTAAATGCTTTCTATGTATACCATAAGTTATAAAATATATTCATAAAAGTTCCAATCAGTTATGCAGTATTGTTTTTACAAAGTAGTCTTCATGTGATATTCAAAAGCCTGTTTCGTATATAAATGATGCCTTGAAAAAAATCATTTAGTTTGAGTCATGCCTTTAGCTTACACTTACAAGCATCACAAATTCTGTTTATGTCCTACTAAGCAGAAAAGTGAAGCCTCTGTGGTTTAGTATAAAGGGATGTTCACTCAGACCATTGGGAGGTAGGTAGGAGATATCATATGTCACAGGCGGCTGGGGGTGGAGCCCAGCTGGGACGCCCGAGGGGACTGGAGGAGGGCTGGTGCCTCCTACCGACCACGAGGGGGCGACCGCCCTGGTTTTGTTGTTGGCCTCGGGTAGGGGGCTTGGAAGCTCAACCCTGTAGGGGCCCGTGGCCACCGCCAGGCGGCGCCCCGGTGCCTGAAGAACCCTGGAGCCCAGCACTTCCGCCACACCAGGAAGTGCTGGGGGGAAGAAGAATGGGGATACCCGGAGGGCTTCTGGATGCGCAGCCGGCACTTCCGCCACACAGGGGCGTGTCCAAGGAGGAGTGCCGGGAAGCAGCTGGATCCCATCCGGGGTGGTATAAAAGGGGCCGCCTCCCTGCATTCGAGAGCGGAAGTCGGATGGAAGAGGACGGAGCTGGAGAGAGGACTGGAGGCGGCCAGAAGGAAAGCATTGGTGACTGTGAGGCCCGGACTTTTGGGGATCGGTGCTGGAGGCACTGGATTGTGCGCTAACTTGTAAATATTGTAAATATAATAAATGGGTGTGTTGGATGAGAAACCGTTGTCCTCCTGTCTGTGTCTGGGTCCCGTTCCACACATATTATAACTTCCAAATTGTCAAGTGGCTCTTTGTAATCCCAGTGAATTACTACAGAATTGTTTTTATTGATATATTAGTGCATACACTGAATGATATAATTAAAAATGTGATTATGCTACATAATATGGCTGCAAATTCTTTGCCTCAGATATGTATATGTTACCGGCAATGTATGAAATGCAGTCATTGTATAGAATGCCTAGGCACTATATAGAATGCCAAAAATTGGATGTCAAAGTATGAAACGATTAACATTTCAAAGTATAAAATACTCCAGCTAATGAAGTTTCTAAAGTTGCGTAACTTCACATAACTAGTAGGTTTATATTTTATTTTCTCTTGTTTTCCTCAATAAGAAAGTCCTATACATTATTTTGTATTTCTTTCTTTTTCATATACATCTTTTCAATAAAAGCCTTTTCATAACTCTCTTTTAATACTTTGCCAAAAATAGCATTTGTCATTCTATATAATGCCTAGGTATTACATACAATGCCTAGGGAAAGTATATATACTGTAATATTAAAATAATTCGGATATTTCATACTTTGCCCAAAAATGCCATATAATGGCTGCATTTCATACATTGCAATTAACATATATATTCTATGCACTAACTATAATCTTACCAAAGATGCGATTGGTTTTGGGCAGAAGTGCTACCTGAAAAATCATAGCAGAAAAATATTAGTGGCAAAAGCACTGGGCTTAAAACCAGAAGGTCGTTGGTTCAATCCCAGCTTCAGATTCATCTTAACTGAAGCAAAAAAACTAAATGTTTCTCTGTGTGTTTTGTTATTTCTGTAAAAATTTGTTTTGGAAGTGCCTGCCTGTTTAACTAAGACATTCTTTACCATTTGTACCCAACACATTACTAAGGGAACAATAAGATAATGCCAATTACTACTTTTTATTTATTTTTTTTAAGAAATTTTATGTATTATTTAGAGATCAAAGATGTGTGCCAAAAAACTTTTAATCTGTTTAACTATTTTGGGACCTTTAGATAACATTAAGATATAGGTGTGTTAAAAGATTATACCATTTATCTGTATTATGATTGAGCCAAACTAATATGTTTTTTGTTTGTTTTATACAAATGTATCTAATTTACTTTATATAATTATAATTATAACTGATAATTTCCTTGGTCTTCTTGTGGAGAACTGACCATTGCACATGACAGGCTCCCTCAGGCTTGATGTAATAAAGCAATGTTTCTTAACATTTCTGTCATTGGGCCCCAATTTTTCCCATGGAAGTGATTCCTGCACGATTGTCAAAGCAGTGGGGCAGGGTTGAATCGATTGTCAGGACAGGAAGAGGAGGTTTATCAAGTGCGATAGTCAGAGTGGCAAACAACTTCTTCTTCGTCCTTTGGCTACTCCCGTTAGGGGTTGCAACAGCAGATCATTCTCTTCCATATCTATCTGTCCTCTGCATCTTGTTCTGTTATGTGGCAGATAACTACACAAGCTAAATTATGACCCAATGCAATTGACTACAATTATAAACAATAGCAACTCGTGACCCACCAGAAGCCTATGCCCTTGACCCAGTGGTTGAAAAGCAATGTAATAAAGGCCATGCATATTTGGTAATCACTAGTAGCAGTGATCTTGACTATTCCTTATTCAAAGAGAATTTCTTGGACAGTAACACAACCCACCTGTACTGCAACTGTAAAGAATACCTGTAAACAGCAGAATGTATCCTAATGTAAGTCACTGTAGATAAAGACATTGGGCAAAATGTAACATAAAATAGTAATGTCAGCCTGGAAAACTTATCAATGTGTGTGACAGAGTGGCTAAGACTTTAGAAGTTTAACAGTCCTAGCATCCAGTTCATTTAGTCACCTTGAGCATCTGCTGCAACTATAAAAATGTATTTCAGCAGTTCTGCTCTATCTTATGCTTGTAAGTTATCTTAAATAAATGCATCAGCCAAATAATAAAATCTAATAGTAATAAAAATGTTTTTCTCTTTTCTGGGTATGCCTTCAGGAGGTAACAATCGCTGTACCAATCCACAAGGAGGCATCTGAAAAAGCCAGGTTATAGCAAATTTTCCTTTAACTTAGCATGTTACTGAAAAAGCAAACATAATTGTATGAGACATAAATCTTATTGCACAAGTTACCAGGTATGATGCCAGTCAAAGTGGCCCCGTTTAGACCTAGAACGATGTCAATTAGGAAAGTATTACATACTCAATACTGCCCAGGAGAAAACATCAATTTTCATGATATACCATTTTGTTCGGCCTAATTTAGAAAGTGTTACGTATATTCCAGAAAGCTCCAGAACAATAACTTTTTTTTCTTGCAGAAAATATGTTAGTAAAATGTCCTCTGATCTAAATGAGTTTTCATCTATCCAGCAGTTTTAGAAAACCAGCATTGTAGCTTAACATGGAACTAGAACTTCTCATAACACTTGATACCAGTGACCAACCCAAGACAGGATGTCAGTTTGTTATTGAGCCCAGTCAGTCATCCAACCAATTTACAATCACCATTTATTCAGTCTTACACATATTTTCTGATGTGAGTGGATTTTGATGTTGCAGGTAGAATATCCATGAGTCCCTGGACTGACAGCTCAGTGCATGTCATGAGAAATGTGAGGCAGCTGTACTAACCATATATACCTATACAGCATCTACACAGCTAATAATTGAGATTTCCAAAGATTCACTGTTAACAGTTGTGATGACCTCCCAACATTTACTATTTTCAGAAAAGCAGCAGGTTTCAGTATATGTTTTACAGTAGACAATATGTGTGTGAAAGTCCAATTAGCACTGAAATGCCAATCTCTTGCACACCAAGTACACAACTACACAAACTGCTCCCCCTACAGACTCCTTCAGAAAGCAGTTTTGCTTTCACCACCTCCATTACTCCGCCACGCCATAAGGCTTATATAAAAAAAAGAGATCTTTGGCTGCATAACGATCAGTGCCAACATTGTACAGTCTGTCAATCTGTCGTCTGAGCTTCTAAATGCTCTCTGGTGGTTAAACCAGTTAAGCAATGCTACAGCTCAGCCCTCGTCATGAACTGAAGGTGTTCTTCAGTACAGACAAACTTAAGAAGAACATGCACATCTGGAAGGGAAAGCAGCTTGTCTAAAAATGGAATTGTGAGCCATGTACCCTACTTACTTATATACAGTATAATTACATCAGCATAATGAAAGGTATAGCCAATGAAAACCTAGTTAATCCATGGAATACAGAGAGAGATTAAGAATAGCTTGGCAGCTGTGCAGATGGAAAAGGGCATATGCTTCCCAGAAAATTTTATAAAGTAGTACTGTAGGACTTCCAGTGAGTTACCACACTGATCTCTCTGCTGTGAAACTTTATCAGTCTGCACAGCCACTGTCCGGGGAATGTTGTGACGAAAGCCACAGTCACCTATCAAACTCAAGATAAAGGCATGGAGAAAGTGCTGGAAACACTGACAAAGTAGCCACATGCAGCTTACTATAATCCGCTGTTGCATCCCACTTGCATTACTGATATTGCTCTTCATCTTTAACAACAGGAATAGACAAAGACTAGATTTTTTTTTAATACAATACACAAAAATACTGTTTTAATTCCTTTTTTAAAGCCTGTATAAGCCAGATTAGGCTTTCTGCCTCTTAGTTGATCCTTAAATGGCCTGAAAGTGGGGAAAATGAAAACCTGACAGGCAATGACATTGACAGTGAGTGGGTGCCTTCACATTAAATAGCAGATTTTGAAGCTAATAAGTTTGTTGGAAGCACATAATTATAAATATTTAGAAGTAAAAAAGTAATAAATAACAAGTGAAACGATATTTTGAATCATGTGTAATGTGCCTGGCTTTTTAAAACACACCTATTTCTACAATATATGGGGGTCACAAGATACCTAACTTGGAACAAGGCAGGACACATACTTGGACTCATTTATACTGGAAAATCCATCTAAAGATGTCTTTGAGAAGTGTCGGATATTAGAGCACCTGGAGAAAGTCAGTCAGAACATTTAGGCTCTACACTGTGTCAGTGCCAGGCAAGATTATCTGGCATCCCACCCGGGAAAAAGGGAAGCCCTAGCCGAGAAGGAAAGCCGGAATGAAAGGACAGAGATTTTCTTTTTCTGGAATATGCTTGCCCCAAATCCCCTAGATGGCAGCATTCAAGGACTTTGTTTACCATGTGGACACCTGCAGGGTATGATGGGAGTTGTAGTGCTGTGAATCGGCCCTGCTAGGATTGCAAGGGTGCTGCCAGAGGGAACTACTGGGATTCATGGTTTCCTGTTTTTTTGGGCCTTCTATTTGCTTCCTTTGGACTATAGCACCAGAGTTACTCCCCAATTAAGCCTTCAGGCCTGCTGCAGTAAAGTCAGAGTAGGGAGGAAGGAAGGCAACATTCATTGTAGGGAGGTGGATGGTAAGAGAAGAGAAAGAAGGAAGGAAAGAAGAAGAAGGATTATAATTTAGTAGTGTTACTGCTGGATAAACCTTTGGGTTGTATTTTTTTAAATAAAAGCCTCTGTTTTGAACCCATACCTGTATTTGTGTTGGATGTATCCAGAGTTTAGGGCTTGGTGGCACCCCCATCTGTCACAACTGGCAGAGCCCACTGTGGGTGCTGGTTCCAGAACAATAGAGCTAGATGGCTATGCAGGCAATAAATGTACTCTCTTATCTTCAGCATAGAGGAAATGGTGAACGTATCCTTAAAATACCCCTGAATTATATTTATTTTCCTTTTGATTGGTATTTTTTAATTAGTTTTCATGTGTTTTTTTGCTTTTATATGATTTTTTGTTAATCTTGTCTTATTTTAAATATTGTTTAATTGTTACATATTGTGTACATTGTGTAACATCAATGCCACATTCTTTGTGCTCTGAAGAGGGAAGTCCAAAGGCGGAGCCACCATAATGTCACTTCTGAAGGACAGCCTGCAGCCTTCATATTGAGGATAGGGAGATGAATCCCTCTGAGTTTTGTTGATTGCTGTGGAATACATTTCAGCCATAAATATTGTATTGTTTTTTTTTTTCTGGCTTATTGAGGATTGTTGTTTTCTTTGGTTACTGGTTAACGGATTGAAGATTTGAATTTGTTACTTTTGAGTAGCCTTTTTAGGCAAACCTTTTTTACCTCATTTTTGCTTGTTTTTTCCATTTGTTTATCTAATACATTCTTTGAATTATAAGAACACTGTTTTCTTTTTTCTTTTCAAGCAGTTTTGTTGATTTGAAGTACTTTGAACTCTTAAAAACCTCAGCTTCTGAGTTTGGGGACAGGCTGCCTGGGATGAAGCCTATTTTGGGGTCAAAATCACTGATATCTGGGCCTGGCTGGTGGTATTTGGAGGTCTGCGTACCCTTTTTTGCCATCCTGTACCTTCACAACAAAATCAAAAAGAGTGATCAAAGCAAAACTCATACATGGCCTGCCCAGATTTTAAAGATACAAATATCTGTGATTATCAAAAAGGACTGATTGTTTACAAGGATTATTAAGAAATGTTATGGTTGATATCATTTCTGCATCTTTATATTTTTCAAGGAGCAGCATAGCTGTGGCTGAAAGTATGCACCCTAGGTTGTTATATCCATGCTGATCAGAGAAGTAACGTGGCTGCAGATATTAACCTAAGACTTGGAAAGGTTATTGAACAGTGATTCTAGTCAGACTATAATGCACAGATGCTTCACTGTTCTTGCAGACAGTGGCAACAGGAGCAGGAATCTTGAATTCTCTAAGGCTTGACCCCCACAGATTTAATAGCAGGTACTCCTCTCTCAGACCAAAAATATACTTTGGGTTTTATTTCCTGCCGCTTTTGTTTACTCACTGCCACTGCCACCAAATTAGTGCAACTCTAAAGCACATGGATTCTTCATTCCTTCTTGTTTACATCAACTACAAATGAATACTATTAAAGGGGTAGTCTCATGTATTACACACAGGTCATAAACAAGCTCATACAAAGTTACATTTACATTAAGACAGGAATACAATGGCACAGTTCCAGGTTCCTTCTGCATACAAGTTTTGTGTTTAAAAGTATTTGTAAGATTTCTATGAACTACAAAATAGTTGTTTTTAAATCCATGGTGGAAGAAGAAATTCATCAGGTATACCGCCCATTACTATAAAAAGCCTTATTTATTGGGGGACCGTCATATCCAACATTGGCTGCTACAGCTCTCTGAAGTCACGCTGGCCTCAAAAAGCATCATAGGGAGTTTGGTAAAAAGTTCATCTAAACCAGCTGCACAGTGAATTTTCAGGAAAATATGTGAAGAAACAAGGTTCCATGTGAACCCAGCAAATTTGTGAAGAAAAACACTTTGGCAAATTGCGATGATCAACACTGCTGGTCATAAATGCAAGTAAGAAATTTACTGCAATTTGTACACATCCCAATATACCTGACCTTAAACTCATAATTGGAGGAATTTATGACAATGTTGAAACGCTTGAAAATGTACAGCACAAGTGACATTTTTTTTCCCTTGGAGGTTTTGCATAAAAATCTAAATTTAAATTTATATATATATATATATATATATATATATATATTGTCACAGATGTACGGGGACACTGCCCGGCCGGGACACCTGGATAGTCCCCAACTAGGACAGTACTTCTCCTCGGCCACGAGAGGGCAGCCGCCCGGCTCTATTTGGGGGCCACAAAGACGGAGCTGGGATGCCCGTGAGAGGACGTGGCCACCGCCAGGGGCCATCCGGACAGCTGGAGAATCCTGGATGGCAGGAATTCCGCCACACCAGGAAGTGCTGCCGGAAATAATTCCAAGAAGACCCGGAGTGCTTCCAGGTGCTTTCCTGACACTTCCGCCACACCAGGAAGTGACGTCAAAGAGAGCACCTGGGGCTCATCCGGGTCAAGATAAAAGGGGCCGCCTCCTTCCAGACAATGAGCCAGAGTTGGGAGGAAGGAGACGAAGCTTGTGAGGAGGAGGAAGGAGGTCGAGAGAGAAAGAAAGGAAGAAGAAGAAGAAGAAAGGAAAGAGAGTTGCTGAGGGAAGGCATTGTGGTTGCAGTGGAAAAAATAAATAAACAAGAGTGTTTTGGACATCCTGGTGTCGGTCTGTCTGTGTCTGGGGGTACGGTTTCCACTATATATATATATATATATATATATATATGTATATGTATGTGTATGTTTGCATGTGTGTGCATGTATGTGTGTGTGTGTCTAAGGGAATAACAAGCTCAAAAAAAAGGTGAATTTATGGAACGCCAACCTTGCTGTTCCATTATTTCTAAATCCAAACAAGAACAAAAGCATGATGGCATAAAAAAAAACACCATGGGAATAAAGTAGCTGGAATCATTTAGGCTTTCTTGTCTAACTTTCAGAAAGTCGCAAAGCTCCTTAGCTCAGGATGATCTAGATAGACGTGACGCCTCCTTGTGAGCAGTCGAGTTCTTATAGCTGTGAGACCGAAAAGGTAGAGTCAGTTGACCTCACTGGGCAGTTTCTCTGTACTGTGGAGGAAGAAAAGGACAAGACAGTCAGCAACAGCGTCCCCTCTTGGCATGGGGTGGTATCACATACCTAGGAAGAACTTGGAGGATGATCCTCTGATGCGTGTGTGTGTGTGTGTATAAAAATAACATTTAGATTAGCTATGTGCTGATTTTTTAAAAAATAGCCATGCATTCTCAGCCAGAAGCTGATGAATGTTCTGCCTGTGATCAACCAACACTGTACAGTTTTGCAAGGACATTACAAGAAAGCATAACCTTCTACATGGGATGCCAATTTAATTTATTTTTAGGACAGCTGCATTCATAATGGAAATGACACAAAGCTCTTTATAAAATGACATGAAAGGATCTGTGAGAATGTCACCTTAGATCTCATAACACTATAGGTGATAATATCATGAGCCTGACCCCCTAACAGTAGCCAGTAATTAATGATCAGCCTATTAAATAAGCTCCTGGGAGACCTGTCTGAGTTGACTGAAGATAAGGATTAGTGTTTGAAGAATTTGTAATGACTGCTCGAATACACAATCAATATGAGGGAACGTCAAGTGAGCAGCTTTGTGAATCTAAAGGTCTTCTCATTTCCCGAATGATTGCTACACTCATCACTTTAGTATAATCCTTATGTATTGGCAATGACTCCCACAGACAGTGCCAGGAATGCCTTTTATGTGCAAGAAGAAAAATGGTACCTGTAGATGAAGGGAAAGTACACTCACTTTATTTGTAGTAATGCATTTTAACACATGTTAAAAACATAGGAAAAGAACAAATTTGAGATGCAAACATTGACATATTACTAAATGTTTATAATAAACTGGGTTGGACTATATGAATCCTCTTGTGGTAGACCACCTGGACCCACTGCAGTTTGTCAAAATCAAACAAATCACCAGGGCCATTACCCTTGAGTTCTTAAGAAATGCTCGCGAGTACATATACACTGTGTGCACAATTATTAGGCAAGTTGTATTTTTGAGGATTAATTTTAATATGGAACAAACACAGTGCTATCAGTCAATTCAAAATGTTAATAAACCTGAAACCTGAATGTTTCACAACGGAAATGTGAGTGTGAACATCATCAGGGGAATACATATGTGCGCACAATTATTAGGCAACTATTAGTGTGCAGATTTATTATGCAACTAAAGGAAAAATGAAAATTTTCCCATCTCACTTGTTTATTTTCATCTGTTATGGTGAGAATAATAAACAAACACCTCAAAATTTACAAATAAACATCTCTGATATTTCAAAAAAAATAAATCAGTCAATCAATGACCAATATAGCCACCCTTCTTTCCAATAACAGTCATAAGCCTTTCCATTCATGTAGTCTGTCAGTTTTCTGATCTGTTGATGATCAGCTTTTTGTGGAGCAGTGACTACAGCCTCCCAGACACTCTTCAGAGAGGTGTATTGTTTTTCTCCCCCGTAAATCTAATGTTTAAGAAGTGCCCACAAGTTCTTGATAGGGTTTAGGTCAGATGAGGAAGGGGGGCCATGTCATTATTCCTTCATCTTTAAGGCCGTTACTGGCTGGCCATGCAGTGGAGAACTTCGATGCAAGCGATGGAGCATTGGCCTGCATAAAAATCATGGTCTTTTTCCTGTATCACTGTTTGAAGAAAGTGTCTTCGAAAAACTGGCAGTAGGTTTGGGAGTTGATTTTGAGTTCATCTTCAATGCAAAAAGGTCCAACTAGCTCATCTTTAAAAATACCAGCTCATACCAGTACCCCACCTCCACGTTGGAGTGAGCTCTGTGCCCATTACTGATCCACAGGTCCATCCATCTGGTCCATCAAGAGTCACTCTCATCTCATCGGTCCATAAAACCTTTGAAAAAAATCTGTCTTCAGATATTTCTTGGCCCAGTTTTGACGTTTCAACTTATGTTTCTTGTTCAGTGGTGGTTGGGTTTCAGCCGTCCTTACCTTGACCATGTCTTTGAGCACTGAACACCTTGTACTTCTGGGCACTCCAGGTAGGTTGCAGCCATGGAATATGAAAGCACTGGAGGATAATGGGTTCCTGGTAGCTTCACGTTTGATTCTTCTCAAATCTTTGGCAGCTAATTTGCGTCTTTTGTTCTCAACACGTTTCTTGCGACCCTGTTGACTATTTGCAACAAAATGTTTGATGGTTCTGTGATCAAACACCAATATCTTAGCAATTCCAAAAGTGCTGCATCCTTCTGAAAGACTTTTTACAATTTTTGACTTTTCAGAGTCAGTTAAATCTCTTTTTTGGCCCATTTTGCCTGAGGAAAACTAGCTGCCTAATAATTCTGCACACCTTGATATAGGGTGTTGATCTCCTTAGGCCACACCCTCCCTCATTACACAAATACACATCACCTGACGTGCTTAAATCCAATAAGCATTCAAGTTAATACAGCTTGGAGTTGGAATATACACATAAAAATGATGATATGGTCAAAATACTCACTTGCCTAATAATTGTGCACACAGTGTACAGGGTGACACAGAAAAATGGGAACTTTTGAAAAACCCAATAAAAATAGAAGAAATCCAACCAAAAAATTTTATTAACAGCAATTGAACCACTACAACTTGCCTTTTAAGAGACAGTAATCCAAATTGTCAATGTCTGAAAATTACACCCTGTAGATGGCGTACTCCTGTACGTATGTATTCTTCCAATCTGCTGTTGAGGTTCCCCATTGATCGCTGCAACATCTCACCTGGGATACCAAGATTTTGTCTTGAATTCTTTGTTTCAATTCATTCAGTGTCTTTGGCCGAGTCGTGTAGACCCGACTCTTAAGGTAGCCCCACAAGAAAAAATCACAAATGGACAAGTCCGGTGATTTTAAGGGCCAGGGAATGTCACCGAATCTTGAGATGACACGGTTACCGAACAATTCTCGCACAGCTGCCATTGATTGCCTTGCAATTGATTACTAAATTACTAAATGGCGAGGTTGTTTACAGCTCAAGGTCCTTGTTCCGCAGTGCTGCCAACTATACATGGCTGCCACTATGCATTTCAAAAGTTCCAGTTTTTCTGTGTCACCCTGTATAAACCCTAGACATATATTTTTAGGAAGTCATTGTTCACTGGGGAGATTCTAAAGGACTGGGAAATTATAAATATTATCCCTTTGTACAGAAAGGGTGACCTGACAGATCCAAGCAACTATAGGCTAGTAGGCTTAAAGTGCATCACTGGAAAATTAATGGAAAGAATTATTGAGGATGAGACTGAGCAGCACATGGCAAAACAGGAATTTTTCTGAACAGTCAACATGTGGTCAGAGGAGAGAGGTCTTGTTTTACTAACATGCTGGAATTCTATGAGGAAGCAACAAAAGGATACGATCAAAGTGGAACTTATGATGTTATTTATCTTGACATTCATTCAGAAAGCATTTGATCAGGTGCCACATGAGAGATTGGTATCAAATTGAAAGAAGTGGGAGTTCATGGTGATGTTTGCAGATGAGTACAGAATTGGCTCAGACACAGAAATGCAGAGGGTGATGGTGCGAGGAACCTCATCAGAATGGGCCATTAAGAGTGTTAATAGTTGTGTTCCACAGGGGTCAAAGCTAGGGCTGCTGCTATTATTAATATTGTCAAGCTTGAGTCACAAAGTTGCACAAGAGAGTTCAGCAGGTTTTCTGAGGAGTAGAAACTTTATTGCTGTTCTGACAGATACAAAATATAAGTCACTTACAGAAGCGATCTGGCCTCACTAGGAACAGTTGTCAAACTTCACGCATTGGCCCTGATTCCTGCTCAAAAGAACACAAAGTCTTCTTCATCAAGGGGGTCCAGTGGACCGGTAGCAGCGGCCAGAGCAGAGGGATTCTGGGGAAGAGAGGCAGGAGAGTGAGACCTCAGGATGGCTGTGGCAAGGTCTTTTAAATTTTAAAAACCTTGTTCGAGGAGCACGACATGCAGCAAGCCAGAAGTTGATCCTGCAAAGAGGAGCTGTAAGAGTGAGTTTGTTTCCCATTGAAAAACGGGCAGGGGGTTCTGAAGGACTGCCATGCCCCCCTGCAGCAGTGGTCACAATATATATATAAATGATTTAGATAACAATATAAGTAACAAGCTGGTTAAGTTCACAGATGATACCAAGATAGGCAGATAATTTGGAATCTGTTAAGTCATTACAGAAGATCTTGGACAGCATACAGGCTTGGGCAGATTTGTGGCAGATTAAATTCAGTAAATGTCAGTAAATGTAAAGTATTACACATCGGAAATACAAAGGTTAGGTTTGAATACACAATGGGAGGTCTGAAAATACACCTAATGAAAAGGATTTACTAGTGGTGGACTCGACACTTTCAACTGCCAAACATATTAAGACGCCATTAAGAAAGCTAACAGAATGTTAGGTGATATAGCACTCTGATGTGTGATATACAAGTCTAAGGAGGTTCTGCTCAAGCTTTATAACCCACTGGTGAGGCCTCATCTGGAGTACTGTGTGCATTTTGGTCTTCAGGCAACACAAAGGACAGAGCAGGGCAAGACAATGTCCAGAGAAGAGCAACTAGGCTGATTCCAGGGCTACAGTGGATGAATTATGAAGAAAGATTAAAAGAGCTGAGCCTTTAAGCAAAGAAGATTAAGAGGAGACAGGAGTGTATAAAATTATGAAGGGAATTAGCATAAAAGATTGAGATTGTTATATTAAAATGAATTCAACAAGAACACAGGGACACAGTTGGAAGCTTTTTAAGGGCAAATTTCACACAAACATGAGGAAGTATTTCTTTAATTAGAGACTCATAGACACATGGAATAAGTTATCAAGTAGTGTGGTAAACAGTTGGACTTTAGGGACTTTTAAAACTCGACTTGATGTTTTTTTTTAGAAGAATTAAGAGGATAGGAGTGGGGTGCTTTGAATACACAATTGGAGGTCTGAAAGAGAAGAATTTAGGAGTCATAGTGGACTCTACGCTATCAACTTCCTGACAGTGTTCAGAATTCATTAAGAAGGCTAACAGAATGTTAGGATATATAGCACGATGTGTGGAGTACAAGTCCAAGGAGGATATGCTCAACCTTTATAATGCACTGGTGAGGCCTCATCTTGAGTACTGTGTGCAGTTTTGGTCTCCAGGCTACAAAAAGGACATAGCAGCACTAGAAAAGGTCCAGAGAAGAGCAACTAGGCTCATTCCAGGACTAAAGGGGATGATTTATGAAGAAAGATTAAAAGAGCTGAGCCTTTTCAGTTTAAGCAAAAGAAGATTAAGAGGTGATACAATTGAAGGGTTTAAAATAATAAAGGGAATTAGTACAGTGGCTCCAGACTGTTTTTATAAAATGAGTTAATCAAGAACACGTGGACACAGTTGGAATCTTGTTAAGGGTAAATTTTGCACAAGCATTAGGGTGTTTTGCTTTACACAAAGAACGCTAGACACTTGGAATAAGCTGCCATGTAGTGTTGTAGACAGTAAGACTTTAGTGACTTTCAAAACTCGACTTGATGTTTTTTTAGAATTAAGTGGGTAAGACTGGTGAGCTTTGTTGGGCTGAATGGCTTGTTCTTGTCTAGATTGTTCTAATGTTGTAAAGTTCAATGATTGAAATGGAGGATGCAATTATCTGTCTGCTCCACAAGACTTATTATACACAACTGGACAAAGCTAGCAGTACTGTGACAATTCTGTTTTTTCTTGGTTTTTTCAATGTTATTGATTTTATTGAAATCATACAATATTCCATACAAATAGATCAATCTACAAGAATAGGATTGAAAACAAATCAACCCCCACCCATGAGAAAAAGAGCATGAGCAGCAGAATAAAACTTAAACCTAGTAAAAATAAGTAAATAGATAAATTAATAAGTAAATATAGATAAATGGAGAAGAAAAAGAAAATAAAAAGAAACTGGGGAGAGAATCTGCTTCCTCAGTGCTTTAAGAGCTTATTCTAAAATGTTATTGATTAGATCCTGCCAGGTTTTGAAAAATTTCTGCACAGATCCTCTAAGTGAGAATTTGATTTTTTCCATTTTCAAATAATATATAACATCAGTTACCCACTGACTTAAAATAGGAAAGTTAGGATTCTTCCAATTGAGCAAGATAAGTCTACTTGCTAATAGTGTAGTGAATGCAATCACAGTTTGTTTGTCCTTCTCCACTTTAGGCCCATCTGGAAGCACCCCAAACACAGCTGTTAATGGGTTAGGAGGGATTGTGACACCAAGGCTGTCTGAAAGGCACTTAAAGATTTTGGTCCAAAAATTAGTTAATTTGGTGCAGGCCCAAAACATGTGACCCAGTGAGGCTAGAACTTGATTGCAGCGTTCGCAGGTTGGATCTTGCCCTGGAAACATTTTGGACAACTTTAAACGAGACAGATGTGCTTGATATATAATTTTCAGTTGAATAATTGTATGCTTTGTGCATATGGAGCTCGAGTAATTTCTCTGCATTGCTACCTTCCACTCCTTTTCTAATATGTTGAGTGATAGATCCTTTTCCCATTGTCCTCTTGGATCTTTGAAAGAGAGGGACTCTAGAATGGTTTTATATATTGCAGAAATGCTGTCTTGAAACTGATCAATGAAACTGATCAATATTTTTTCCAGCATAGAGGGAGGTGGGAGGTGAGGCAAATTGGGCAGGTTCTGTTTAACAAAGTTTCTAATTTGAAGATAGTGAAAGAAATGTGTTGCTGGAAAGTTAAATTTAGAATGTAATTGTTCGTGGGATGCAAAAGTTCTCGTGCAGAAGTGCCACCGATAAAAGATTGTCTATCTTAAAATGATTCCTACATTGGTTCCATTATCTGAGTGAGTGAAGCACTATTGGGTGATTAGTATTCTGTTTTTTGATTTCTCCAGTGCCTTCGGTACCATCCAGCCATCACTGTTAAGTGGTAAACTCAGAGATATGCAAGTAGATGATCCTATGGTGTCTTGGATAATGGACTATATGTCAGACAGACCTCAAGGACTGTGTTTCTGATACAAATATGAGCAACACTGGATCACCATCAGGAACAGTTCTGTCTCCTTTTCTCTTCACTCTGTACACCTCAGACTATAAATATAGCTAAATATAGACTATATAAGTTACTTGCAGAAATTCTCAGTTGATTCTTCACTTATGGGGTGTATTGATAAAGGGGATGGCACAGAGTAAAGGAATCAGGTGTAAAACTTTGTTTTTTGGTGTAAAGAAAATTGTCTGCATCTTAATATCAGCTAAACTAAGGAACTGGTTATTCAAGGAGTGCATATAGAGGTGGTCCACTCCTACAAGTATGAAGAGGTCCACATTAATGACAGGTTGGACTGACCCTGGAAAACAGAGGAAATATGTAAGAAAGAACAGTACAGGATTTTTTTTTTCTGAGGAGACTGTGTTCCTTTAATGTATGAAGTGACATCCTTCACATCTTCTATAACTCTGTGATGGCCTGCAGGATTTTCTATAATATTGTGTGCTGGGCTAGTAACATCACTTCAAGAGAGGCCCACAGAATCATCAAACTAAATAAAAAGGCAAGGTCAGTTATAGGATGCACTCTGGATGCCCTGGAGGTCATAGAGAAGGAGAGTTAAAACAAAACTGAGTGCCTTTATGAACAATGCTGCACATTCTCTCTCTGGCACACTAACACTGAGGACTTTCAGCCAATTAATTATTTAGTAGAAATGTGTCAAGAAACAGTACTGGGGATCATTTATACCAACAGAGGCCTAATGCCTCTCTGGGCTGTCAGAAGTTTTCTTTTTTGTTAACTTTCTTGCTATATAGTCATTCTGGTGTATCTTCAAACCAAAGTGTGTGTATATTTATTTATTTGTTTATTTATTTATTTTTGTTCGTTTATCTACCTATTTATTATTTATTAATTTATTTAAAGAGTTTCTATGAAAACCCACATTACACCCTGGGGACAAATAAAGTTCTGTTTACTAAAGTTCTGTCTAATATTATCTTTCTTTTATCTATTTTTAACTCAATGGTGCCTATTTTATCAGCACTGGCTGTATGATACTACATAAAACAGAATGCCAGCCTAATTTTATGGACACAGCCATACTGGTGTATACCAGGCCTATTAATCAGTCAAAGCACACATAAAGAATGAAAATGCCAATTAGACATTAACCTTTGTACAGAAAAGAAAGATGTTCAGCATAATTTACATGAATTTGTTTTCATATACTTTTAATTCTTTCAGTTCACAGTTATGTGGCCAGAGCTGACGCATATCAGTATTAAAAGAAACCAGCTCTGATTTTGAACGCACACATTCATGCACACATCCATGCTCAACTCTCACTGCTTGTACTTGTTCTCTGGGTGCTTCAGGTTTCCACATTCTGAAAGTGTGACGTATGATGAATGCTCCTGAAATAAGCTCCTGCTGCAGCAGCCCAGAATTGGATTAAAGTGGCTTTGAAGGATATCCCTAAACTGCACATGCTTGAGTTGCAAAAGGAAAATTGGAATACCTATAGAAAAACCTGTGCAAGCTTATTCTAAATAGTAACAGAGCTATGTAACAGGATGTTGGTAAGAGTTGAAAATGTACTTACAATGCATGTTATTTGTGCTGAAACACTCATGCATATGCACACACATATATATTATGCCAAACATCATTAAACTGTGGTCATGGATTTTTAAAGCACAACTCCATCCTAAAGTCAATTTTAGCCCCATTATACAGTATTCTGTCCCATACCATTCATATTGAAAATAGTCTCCTAAAGAAAAGTCTAATGAACTTTCAGCACTATTCTAGTCATTTCTTGTTTTCATTACTCCACTGAAGTTTCACTCCTTCCCACCCACAGCCTGCCTTTGTTCGGTAACAGGAAAATCATGGACTATATCTCAGCATGAATAAATCAAAGCACCATACACAACCCAAACCACATATAAATTTCAGGATACATTACCCTACTGAGCTGCCAAAGCTTCTGCTTCTATACCGAGGTGGTAACACTTCCTGACCATAATCTAATCAAGCACACTTGATTGGGAGCACTTCATCCTAAATACCTTCTAAATGAAAGGATATGAAAGGAGTAAAGGAGTACTTTTGACAGATGGCTGCATGTTAGCTTATTTTATGCTTAATAAAAAAATCCATCATCCATTCATCCATTTCTAAACCTGCTTATGAAAGCAGGGTCAATGGGAGGCTGGAGCAAGTTTCAGTTGCAGTGCAGGAACAATCCCTGGACAGGGTGCCACTTTATCGCAGGGTGAAAACACACACACAGACACACACACATGCCCACTCATGCTAACCTTCACTAGGGCCAATTTAGCATCGCCAATCCACCTAACCAGCATGTCTTTGGACTGTGGGAGGAAACCCATGTGAACACATTTAATAAATAATGATAAAGGAAAATATGTTAAATGTTGCTTGCCACCTTAGATTTATAGTAGTTTCATCTGGATGAAATCCTTGGACCCATTGTCAGTCCCTATGCTGGTTCAGTGGGTCCTGGGTTCCTTCTGGTGCACGACAATGCCCGGCCTCATGTGGTAAGAGTATGCAGGCAGTTCCTGGAGGATGAAGGAATTGATACCATTGACTGGCCCCATGCTCGCCTGACCTACATCCAATGGAACACCTCTGGGACATTATGTTTTGGTCCAACCGACGACACCAGGTTGCACCTCAGACTGTCCAGGAGCTCAGTGATGCCCTGGTCCAGATCTGGGAGGAGATCCCCAGGACACCATCCGTCGTTTCATTAGGAGCATGCCCCGACATTGTCATGTAGGGGCCATACAAACTACCGAGTATGATTTGGAGTTGCTGCAATGAAATTTTGGCAAAATAGGCTATAGTGCCTGCCGCATCATTTTTTCACTTTAATTTTCGGGGTGTCTTTGAATTCAGCCCTCTGTAATTTGATCATTTTCATTTCCATCAAACAATGTGGCATCCTTTCATTCCTAACACATTACTCAGTCCATATCAGTATAGATATCCAGCAGGATTTTTTCCCACTAAGATCTGATGTGTTTTTTGAGCAGTATGAAGAAGTAAAAACTGAAAGGATGTGAATGCTTATGTATTCATCCCCTTTAATATAAAAATCCTAAATAAGACCTGGTGCAACCAATTAACTTTAGAAGTCACATAGTTAATTAGTGTCACATGATCTGTCACATGACATACAGTACGTATAAATAGACCTGTTCTGAAGGGCCCCTGACTCTGTCACATCACTAAGCAAGTAACATGAAGACCAAACAG
Organism: Polypterus bichir lapradei; assembly: GCA_026402145.1. NCBI lineage: Eukaryota > Metazoa > Chordata > Cladistia > Polypteriformes > Polypteridae > Polypterus > Polypterus bichir. The sequence continues at coordinate 248,243,724 of JANRMT010062791.1, forward strand.
GTCAGAGACCAAGTTTTGAAGAAATATAGGTCAGGGATGGGTTATAAAAAATATCCCAAACTTTGAATATCTTACAGAGCACCATTAAATCCACTATAACAAAATGGAAAGAATATCGCACCACTACAAACCTGACAAGACTGAGCAAGGAAGGCAACAAAGACACCAAGGATAATACTGATGGAGCTGCAAACAGCAGGGATGAGAATACCGGTCCATGGACCAATTTAAGCCTTACACTCCACAAAACAAGGTTTTATGGAAGAGTGACTAGAAAAAAGACATCACTTAAAGAAAGAAAATAAGAAAACACATTTGAAGTTGGTGAAACAACATTTGGCTGGCTCCTCAAATACATGGAAGATGACTCTCTGGTCAAATGAGACTAAAATTGAAGATTTTGGACATCATGGAAAACGCTATGTGTGTGGTGCAAACCCACACTTCCGATCACCAATGCATCTAACTTGAACGAGATGGAGCAGTTTTGCCTTGAGGAATGGGTGAAAATCCCAGTGTCTAGATGTAGAAAGCTAATAGAGACATTCCCCAAGAGACCTGCAGATGAATTGTAGCAAAAGGTGGCACTACAAAATATCAACCTTGCGGGGTGGATACCTGTGCACATGCATGATTTCTGTTTTTTCTCTCAATTATTGTTTGTGTCACAATGAAAACTTTTTTGCACCTTCAAGGTGGTAGGCATGCGGTGTAAATCAAAAAGGTGCTAAACTCCAAGAAAGCCATTTTAGTTCCAGATTGTAATGAAGCAAAACAGGAAAAATACAGAGGGAGATGTACAGTATAGCCTTGCAACATACTGTACTTTGAGAGTTTACTATGAAGCACCATTGATACAAGAATTAGCTGCACTGACTGAAACATTTACAAAATGGGTTGGAGTATGGACCAGTGGCAGCAGATACTTCTCAGAATTAAATCACACTAGGTTCTGGTTAGTCACTTTGCGTTAAGGGTGGTTCCAGTGTTGCAGTAATCATTTAATTTCTTTGGTGTTTTTACTCCAGAACATGTACCAATTTATTTCAGAATGCAATAAAAAAACACAAAACATGTCTGAAATCTCCATATAAACTTCTTAATTCCCTAGCTCAAATTAAACCTCATGTAACAAAGGAACTGAAATAGCAAATCTCTCTGTGCCATTACTGATTTCCACAACACACACAACAAGAACAAAAAATCATTTTAAAGAAGCTTTCAAACATTCTGGCCTGACAGAACTAATAAAAAGGCAGTTTCATAAAGTGTCATGTACATTCAACTCATTTGTCCTTTCAGATTTTAGCACATGCCGCACTGCTTCCTGTGATAGTTAACAGAACTGACCTAATTGAAAGGCAAGTATTAATAAATTCATTGTGCTTTGCCATCCCATCTGTTTTTCGTTTACTTTCACTTCTGGTGCAAGCTGTTATGAATATTTAGCATTTACATCCTCTTCCTATACTTGTCATTTTATATTGATTATTTTCTTAACATGGGCTACATGACCATCACTTACAGTAAAAACATTAAATCCTCCTACTTGTTTCAAAATTCATTTCACAAAATGCTGAATTCTAAGCCCTTTTCTTGCTTGTTCTCTTTTGGTTGTTAAAGCGAGAAGCAATTTCTTTTTTCCTTCTACTTGTACATCGTACCTCTTGAAAGCCTGTTGGCATTTATAAGATTTAATGTTGTTGCTTAATGTAGTCATTATTATCGGAATTTGTAATGTACATTTTTAACGTTGCCTAATACTGTATATGCTTATCTCATATAACAAAATGAAATAAATATGTATTTCTATAGAATAGCAGAATCTTAAGTTCTTTTTTCTTTGACTGCGTTCAGTATTACTTTGGGTCTTTCAATAACTGGCCCCCTACATCCAGCACACTGCTGTCGAGAAGCGATGAAATGAAAGGAGGCCTATAATCAGTGCCAGTTACCTACCAGTATGTAGTCAATTACAATAGATTTACACCAACGCAGTTCATTTTAAACTCGGTAGGTTAACTTTCCCTTTCTAAAGAATAGAGCACAGTATGAATCAGTGAAAAGTGTTTTGAGTCAACCATGCAAACCACTCATGAAAAATAAAGATAATTACTACAGACTTTTTTGCTACAATAGTTACATCTTTCTTCAATGATATTTTAGCAAGCAGAACGTGACAGATTTTTCATCCTTAAGTTTCACTAAATATAGGTTTTAGAAATTATCAAAGCTTAGGGTCAGTTAACAAGCATATTCAAGTGAAGATAACATGGTAGGCACAGTGTAACTTCAGTCACTGACAATAGATGTAAGAATAGGAAGTCTTCATAGATTCTCAAATTGAGTATACCTACTGAATCTGTAGGGTGCAATCTGAAGCAGTAATGAAGATTGCTCACATTTGGCATTGATGTAGACTATATGGAGTAAATCCTCACTATCTATAGATTCAGTTCCTGCCGATTCACTTATCTGCTTTTATCAAAGTGTAACCTGTTTCGCGACACCCGCAATATTATCCTGCTTGTTCATGGATAAGGTCCTCATGGCAGGTTCCAGGATGGGGCTGGCTTTGACATCAGAGTGTTGTGTTTGCAACCATACAAAAAAGAAAAAAATAATCTGAGAAGTCTCTCGTGAAGCAATGAAATGTGACATTGATGAATAACAGGTCTGTGATGTCATGAGATGTCCAGGGTTGCATGTGCAATAGGCTGAATGGATAAAACATGGCTGAAATAAACCTCCAGACGACAATTGTTAGCTATTCTACAAGGGGATTCCCTACACACCCAGTCAACAGGGATTCTCCAAGGGGCAAATTCCCCACCATGAAATGACAATCTGCCGAGCTTCTCCAAAGGGGATTGGACAATGATTGATGGCAATTCTCCTAGGGGGAAGGATTACGGGTTGTGAAGACATGCAATAGGCAAAATTGAGTCGTGAGAAAGAAAAATTTTAAGAACCCCAGATCTAGAGGAAGCAAAATTTCTAATAAGGTTTCCATAATTAAACCTGTAGAAGGATCGATACTGATCCTCAAAAGGCGAGAGTGTGTTTGCCCAATACCATCTTCCCACCGCCAGTCCTTTCCTTGAGTTGGCATCCTGCCAGAACCTAACTCAGTTTTTCCCAAGCAATCAATGTGTCAGTATCCACATTTTCTGTATCTGCAGAGTTTTTCAGGAATATAACCCTGACAGATAATGAGAAAAAGACCGTATTCACAATTTTGGCCTGGTTTCAATTTCAGTGTGTATGAATTTTCATCCAACTTTTTCTTTTGATGTCTAACCAAAACTGTTATATGTCATATAGAAGAAATCATTTGAGTGATTGTCTCTCTTTTAGTTAAACATAAAAATGAACTTATTCTGTCTCATATCTCACCAACTCTTATGCACTCACTCACTGTTTACACATAATGGAGAGTGAAGTCAATCATGAGTAAATCAAGTATTTTCCCGGACTAAAAGCCATGTCCTACTTGGACTATGGAACTAAACCCAGCTAATCTTCAGTCCTGATTGGAAGAAGGTGTATGGCAACTTAGTCCGGATCATCAAATTTTCTATTGAATTAATAAAGTTAAGCCAGCAAAGTTCTTTCAGTTAAACACTCAATTGTGCACTTGAGGGTATCAATGGAAATTGACGGGAAGTGTAATCAAAACAGAAGCCAAGAAGCTCTTCTTCACACAAAAGGTTGTGGAGAAATACCAATTTAACTCTTCAGTCAGCTCAAAGATTGATAACTTAGTTCTTCTAAGTATACCATAGTACACTTATAAAAGCTTTATGGTGTGGATAAGTGAATAATTGTAGGGAGAGTCCCAAAAGAATTGGGGAGCCAAAGGCCCCCCCCCTTTCAATACTCAAATAATTTCATTCAAAATCAGTGCTCAAGGGCACAAAAACAGAAATAATATATAGCAATCTTTCTGGCTTCATTGAAAGGTTTGGCTTTTGAGATCAGGTCAGTCATAAGAAGCTCCATCCTTTCACCAAGTCTGGTACAAATGAGACACTGACATCAGGAGGTCTCGGCCCTTTATAGCCCTATGGCTGGATGGGGTAGGGTTATTTCCCTTAAGGGGGATCTTTTCGCTGCTGCATAGGAGGTGAGAAAAGACAAAGCTTTTAGCAAAAGGGTATTGTGTACCTGTGATGAGGTGTTCCTCTGACACATTCTGTATGTGTGACAATGGGCATAAAAAAACACTGCTGGGACTTCCCAAGATTACGCTGTTTTTTGCATACATGAAATAATGATACTGTGCGACCATGAGCAAATCATTTCATCTGCCTGTATCAGAATTGGAAGAAAATATAAAAGAAATGTAACCAATTGTAATTGTGTTTTAAATCGCCTTGGATAAAGGGGTCAGCAAAATTAGTAAATAATAATTATAATAATAATAATGAATTATGTAATAGTCCCCAACTTGAATCTTGATTGGACTACTGAGGAACTGAAACCTTAAAAACTTTTACCTGGGGGTAATTTAGCTATTATCTAAAAAGACTGATTTGTAAAACATCTTATTGTCTTATTTTCTTGGGGGGCCTTGGGTTAGCATGGCAGAATTAAAATAAATAATGGCATGGTTAAGAGATGAGCTGACTGGAGACTGAGTGATGGAGAATGAGTTGACATTGGTTGCAATATGCAAAAATATTAGCAATATAAGAAAACAGAGCAAGCTACTATGCACACAAATAACTAGAAAATGGGGTCAACATAAAATAAAGCAACATCTCAAAATAAATCATTAGCAGAAGCTAAAGATCACATACCTGGAGGCACCAAAAGTTACATTTTTGTTATGAAGAAGAATAGAAATTAATTAACAGTACTCATGTATCCTCTATTACTCCTTGTGAGAGTCACTGTTGAAAAATGCTGAAGAGAACAGACCAGGCAACACTAATCCCAACAACAATGTCCAGCTAGCTCTGGGGAATTTCGAGACACTCCCTAGTATGCAAAGATGGAAAAAAGGCAGGTCAGTGGTATAGTGAAATTAGTAGATGAAAGTGTAATGTTTCAGCCAAGGTTTATTCCCTGACTTTAGTATATTTTGTTCAATGTTATTTTGCTTATTTGTTTCTTTGAATTTCTATTTTTTCTTATGTTTTATCTTTATTGATTTTGAAGTACATGGTTGTATTTGTTATGTTTTATTATTTCTTTAATTGAGAATTATATCATTGCAATTCTCTACTCATCGAAAATAAAATGAAAAAATATGTATATTTTGCTTTTTTCTGCTGTTTTGGAATTATTATTTGTCATATAGTTTTTGTTATTATGTCATTTGTGTTAATATTATGTTTATTTCTTCTTCTTCATTCAGCTGCTCCCGTTAGGGGTTGCCACAGCGGATCATCTCCTTCCATATCTTTCTGTCCTCTGCATCTTGTTCTGTTACGCTCATCACCTGCATGTCCTCTCTCACCACATCCATAAACCTTTGCTTAGGCCTTCCTCTTTTTCTCTTACCTGGCAGCTCTATCGTTAGCATCCTTCTCCCAATATACCCAGCATCTCTCCTCTGCACATGTCCAAACCAGCGCAATCTCGCCTCTCTGACTTTGTCTCCCAGCTGTCCAACTTGAGCTGACCCTCTAATGTACTCATTTCTTATCCTATCCATCGTTGTCACACCCAATGAAAATCTTGGCATCTTTAACTCTGCTACCTCCATCTCTGTCTTCTGCTTTCTGGTCAGAAAATCATAAAATGTTGTAATTTCAATAAATGAGAAAAATTGAAAAGAAAAAAAAACTTGCAATAGCCTTAGACGATGGCAAAGTAATTGCCATCACTAAGCAAAGGTCACATATGTATTAACACAAAACATGTTAGGGATTGACCTATGATGCAGTGATATTTAATGGATAACTAATCCTAACTCTTCTGGCATTTCCACAGGGATGCAAAGTGTCTGCTTCTGTTATGTCTCGAATGATGGGTTGCTACGGTTTAGTAAACAGATATGACTAGACAAGATTGCAAAGAAGATGTGACAAAACAAAAGAATGAATTACTAGCAGTAAATATTCAGTGATATACATTTACATCATAGTACAGACTGCAAAAGTATGACTCTTGTTGGTACATAATCAATTAGTATTGATCATGAGAGTTGTATCAGCTCATGCGAATGTAGTGCTATGTTATTGGAGGACACAGGGTACATTGACTACTGTGAGCTTTACAGCTCATAAACAACCACTACAATTCATTGTGTTATTCATTGTGTTATCAGCATTCACTCAAAGTTTTGTCTTTGGTGGCTGAGGAGCTACATTTCTTGAGACATTGGGAGAAGATTCCATTCAGATGCAAATTTCATAAATCTACCTTTTGTTTGTCTCACCTGAGTTGCAATTCTAAGCCAGCTTTTTGTAGGGATTGCTGAAACTATGGCAACCATCTTCACATCTAATGATAATATTGTCCCAACTTGATGTACCTGTGGTGTCTCAACCATACAAGAAAGAACTGATGCAAACAATGTTACGGACCTTTTGTTTTTCTTCTTGAGGATGTGGCTTTGAATGATATTTGTAGCTAGAGATCCACAAAAGGTGAAAATGAGTCAACTGTTTGCAGAGGTCTATGGTATCTTCTATATAGTGTGGAATATGGCTGGCCAGTCATCCCGGCCAATACCCCGAGGCCGCCAGGTGGAGCCCTCCCTGCAGCATGGAGGTGCCCCAAATGCCAGCAGGGAATTATGGACATTGGAGTTTTCATCCACAGACCTGCTGAATACCACAGGGGCCCCTAGAGGACGCAGCAGGGAGGCCCAAAGACTGTTACGTGCCCTATAACCCGGACGTACGTCTTAGTCACAGCGACAGGGGAAATGACGTACTTCCGGGATGAAGAAGAGGACTTTTTGATCTGACCCAGAAGTGCTAGGAAGTCACGTGGATTGAAGGATCAGAAGCACTTCCGGGTCACAAACTATAAAAGACTGTGGGAGATCCCAGATGAGTGAGCTGAGCTGGGTGGCATGGTGGCAACACGTCTGGGAGTGGAGGATTATTGTATTGTGGATTAATGATTGTTTATTGTATGAATATAGTGGAGTGGAGGGTGCTTTGTGCACGTATTTGTTCAAATAAATTCATAATTTGGACTTTTACCTGGAGTCTGGCGTCTAGTCTGAGGGTTCAAGGGGACGATAGCGCCCCCTATCTATCAAAATAGGTATCTATACTAATAAAAGGCAAAGGACTGACTGACTGACTGACTGACTGACTGACTGACTGACTGACTCACTCACTCACTCACTCACTCACTCACTCACTCACTCACTGACTCACTCACTGACTCATCACTAATTCTCCAACTTCCCGTATAGGTGGAAGGCTGAAATTTGGCAGGCTCATTCCTTACAGCTTACTTACAAAAGTTAAGCAGGATTCATTTCGAAATTCTACACGTAAAGGTCATAACGGTCGACTACGTCCGCCAT
>JANRMT010062791.1:248256745-248295238 GCA_026402145.1 Polypterus bichir lapradei
ATATATAAATATATATAAATAAGGAAGGAGGGCAACAACATTCAGATCTTTTTTACAGATTGTTGAGGTATTCTCCTAGGCTCTTGAAGCACTAGTCATTTGAATTTTGGTGGTTGGTAACTAGCCTTGTGCCCTGTGTTGGCTGGGTTGGTAACTATTGTCTTAGTCACCTTCATCTTGACTTTAAGGCAGTGTAGCTTTGAGAGCTTCCCATGAAACTGGTATATATACAGTATATATATATATATATATACAATACTGATGCTCTGTGCAAGAAAGGACAGAGCCAACTATACTTACTTAGAAGACTGGCGTCCTTCAACATCTGCAATAAGATGCTGCAGTTGTTCTATCAGACGGTTGTGGCGAGTGCCCTCTTCTACGCGGTGATGTGCTGGGGAGGCAGCATAAAGAAGAGGGACGCCTCACGCCTGGACAAACTGATGAGGAAGGCAGGCTCTATTGTAGGCATGGAGCTGGACAGTCTGACATCCGTGGCAGAGCGACAGGCGCTGAGCAGGCTCCAGTCAATCATGGAGAATCCACTGCATCCACTGAACAGTATTATCTCCAGACAGAGGAGCAGCTTCAGTGACAGACTGCTGTCACCGCCCTGCTCCACTGACAGACTGAGGAGATCGTTCCTCCCCCACACTGTGCGACTCTTCAGTTCCACCCGGGGGGGTAAACGTTATTGTCTGTTTTACCTTTTGTCTGCATTTTTATCACTCTTTAATTTAATATTGTTTTTTATCAGTATGCTGCTGCTGGAGTATGTGACTTTCCCCTTGGGATTAATAAAGTATCTATCTATCTATCTATCTATCTATCTATCTATCTATCTATCTATCTATCTATACTCAAAAATAGTGGTTAAAGCATCAGAAGCAGAATAGATTGGAGGCAAACAGTGAAAATGTCAGTTCAATGATGTAACCATACTTGAAGGAAACTAACATTGAAGCTTCACATTAAGGGAGCTAGTACATAATCAGACCTGTGATAAAACAGTAGTATTAGCTGTCAACCTTATACAGCACTCTGGTGTCAGTTGTGACTAGTAGGATGTATAACATCATCCCAAACCCCAGACACAACTGCAGGGTGTTTTTATATTACTGAAGTACCCTTTTAAACAGGGTTTACAACCATAATACAGTTCTTTATCTTTTCTTTCTTTTTTCTTTTCTCCACTCCTCCCAGGCTAGTTTTGTCCTTTCTCCACACCCTTCTCCAACTCCTTTAGGTGAGGTATAGCAGCTTACTTTATGTCAGACCTGTAGAACTTCTCATACTGCCACATTGCATCTAAGAAGCACTTCCAGGACAGGCGAAATGAAGGAATGCTTGTTCCTGCATCTCCCAAGAAACTCAGCAGGGCTGCCCATTGAGACTACAAGTCTCACACAGCCCTTCAGGCACATGGGAGAAAGACTAGATGGATGCTGCCACCTATCACACTTGGGAAGCATGTGGCCCCAGAAGGCAGCTTCCCGTCATTCATCCATTATAAAGGGTTTCTGACCAGGCAACCCGTGTCCTCTATGATACCATTTTCATTTTTATAGCAACAATCATAGGAAATATTATCATTAAAAATGTAAAAAAAAAATTACTGTATATTAAAAGTTTTATATATTAGACTTTACATTTTCAAATTGAAAACTTTGAACAGAAGATAATATGGCAGTAAAATTTTACAAAAAGTGCAAATGACCTTGTTTAAATTAATAACATTTTTACCAAACAGTTATTAAAGAAAGCAATAACAAAGAATGTGTTTTCCTTTGAGGCTATTTAATTTTCTTTCCAAGGAAACCAGTTAATTCAATAGTTGAAATTAAAAAAAAATATTCAATAGTGTAATTCAAAAAAATATATATACTGTATTACCAAAAAATATATATTTTGAAATGATAGTTTAACAAAATTTATTGGGGGTTTAAAATCTATTCAGATTGTCTTGTATCATAAAGTATGCAGCTCAGAGAAACATACTTCAATTGAATAATTACAGAGAAGTCAACAAATATATATATATATATAGTGGAAGCCGGCCCGGAAACAGACAGGCAGACAGCGATGGTTCAACCCACACACGTTTATTATTCATAATATATTTACAAAAGTAACGCACACAACCCCAAACAACTCCCCCAAAAGTCCAGGCCTCTACCCAATGTCTCTTTCTTTAGGCCGCCTCCACAGCTCTCCAACAATACTTGGTCCTCTCCTCACCCGACTCCAGCCCATGAATGGAGGGAGGCGGCCCCTTTTATACACATCCGGAAGTGCTCCAGATGCTTCCCAATTATCTTCCGCCGGCACTTCCAATTGTGGCTGAAGTACCAGCTGCGCACCCGGAAGCACTCCAGGTGTCCCTGGTCTTCTTCCCCCTAGCACTTCCGGGTGTGGTGGAAGTGCTGAGGGCCAGGGCTCCTCAGGCATTGGGGCGCCTCCTGGCGGTGACCACGGGCCTCTATAGGGTTGAACTTCCATGCTCAGTTCCCGTGGTCCCCAGAGCCTCCAGGGCGGTGGCCCCCTTGTGGTCTGGAGGAGGCGCAATCCCTCCTCCGGTCCTTCTGGGCATCCCGGAACCTCGGTTCACGACCATAATTCGTTCCAAACCTCTGGTCGTAAACCGATTTGGTCGTGAACCGAAGCAATTATAACCGAAGCTAATACAATTAATCCGTTCCAGACCATACAAACTGTATGTAAATATATTTTTTTAAAGATTTTTAAGCACAAATATAGTTAATTACACCATAGAATGCACAGTGTAATAGTAAACTAATGTAAAAACATTGAATAACACTGACACAAACACCCAGGCTCCATGCTCAGCTGCACGTGCAGGCTCGCTCTCTCTCAGCAGCACGCGCCCTCTCTCTCTCTCTCAGCAGCAGGCACCCTCTCTCTCTCTCTCTCTCAGCAGCACGTGAGCCCGCGCTCTCTCTCTCTCTCTCTTTCTCTCTCTCTCCCTCTCTCTCTCTCTCTGTAACATTGCACCAGTTCGCGCTATAGCCTTGCAAGCCGATCGCTGTATAAACACTTTTTTTAATGAGTTTTAAGCACGGTTGAAGGAACATTTGAACAAATCCAAACTTTATTTAAAAACCAACCACAAGCAACCAAGAAAGTAACATTACAGGAGTTTGCGCTATAGCCTTGCAACCGATCGCTGTATAAACACTTTTTTTAATGAGTTTTAAGCACAGGGGAAAAAAAGGAACATTTGAAAAATCTGTAATTTAATAAACCACCAAGAAAAGTAACATTGCAACAAATCACACTACGAACCACTCGCTGTAAGCACTTTTTTAATGAGTTTTAAGCACAGGAAAAAAAAATTAATATTTGAAAAAAGTGAAAAGTAACACCGCAACAATTGACGCTACGAACCGAAAAATGAAAATTTGAAAAATCCGTAATACAAAAACTAAGCATAAACCACCAAGAAAACTAATCTTGCATGAGTCGAGTTCTGGCATGAAGTGAGGAGGAACTGGGTGGAGAGGAGGTTACAGTTTTGAGGGAAGAGTCTGGTTCCATAATGGAGGGATTTAAGTGACAGCTAAAAAGGGATTGTATTTTCTGTGTTCCTACTTTATATCTGTGGTGAGATGCCTGGCAGACACTCTTAATATGATGACTGTAGAATGCCGGACTTTACTCACTAAGGTTTTGTTTGGGTTTGATGCACATTGTATGCCCCCTGACATCACCTCTTGTGTGATATTACTCATTTATATAATGCAAACAATTTGAGATGTATATAGTGATACATTTTTAATTTATATTGTTGTTGTGTAGACAGAATAAGTAAACATAAATACAGGCCTGTTTCTAACTTTTAATAGAATATTTGACGAGTATTACATGCATCCATCCTGGATTGCTTCCTCCTTGGCTCTCATTGTGCTTGAGATAATATCGACTTTTCCCTTGGAGAGATAAGAAAATGGATGAAGATAACTTTACATATTCAAGGTAGCTGCAGTAATACTACAACATTTTAAATATTAGTACATTAGAAACATTTTGACAAGAACAGCCCATTCAGCCCAACAAATTTCCCCAAACCTATGCACCTAATTATTCTAAAATAACATCAAATAATAATCCTCTTTAATAAAACCCCTGTGTGCATCCAGGTGTCCGTGTGTGTGTGTCTTCTGGTGAAGTGCGCATGCGCGGGGCCACACAGCACATGTTCAGTCTGTTCCTGTGCATTCCCTGTGCAGAGAGAGAGACAGACACACACACAGGCACACGCGAGACAAACACACACACACAGGCACACGCGAGACAGACAAACACACACAGGCGCGCGCAAGACAGACAGAGACACACACAAGCACGTGCGCGCGACAGACACACACACACATAGGCGCACACGAGACAGACACACACAGGCATGCGCGAGACAGACACTCACACACACACAGGCGCGTGCGAGACAGACAGACAGACACACACACACAGGCGAGAGAGAGACACACACACAGACACAGAGGCGCACACTTAACAGAGACACACACATATGCGAGAGACAGACACACACACACGCAGTCCCGCGAGAGAGACACACACCCACACACAGGCGCGTGCGTGCATTGTTGTAATGTTACTTTTCTTGGTTGTTTATTAAATTATGGATTTTTCAAATGTTCATTTTTTTCCCTGTGCTTAAAACTTATTAAAAAAAAGTGTTTTTAGCGAGCGGGTCGTAAGGCTATAGCGCGAACTCTTGCAGTGTTAGGTTTCTCTGTTGTTCAAGGTTTTCTTAGTGTTATTCAATGTTTATATATTTACATACAGTTCATACGGTCTGGAACGGATTAATTGTATATACATACAATCCTTTGGGGGAAATTACTTCGGTTCCACTGTATTACTGTCAGACAAAATTACAGGCATTTTATGGAAATACAAACCAGTATTACTGAGAGAGAAAATTAAAGGCACACAATACAGTGATGCATATTACAGCTACATACAAGGTCCCTTGCCATTTAATATAGACTGTTCCTACTAATGTTTATGCACTACTGTTCTAGCGGCCGTTATTGTAACAGGCTTAATGTCTAGTAATTATAATAATAATAACTTTATTTATATAGCACCTTATCATTCATGGGGTGGCACAGTGGTGCAGTGGTAGCACTGCTGCCTCGCAGTAAGGAGACCTGGGTTTGCTTCCCGGGTCCTCCCTGCGTAGAGTTTGCATGTTCTCCCCGTGTCTGCGTGGGTTTCCTCTGGGTGCTCTGGTTTCCTCCCACAGTCTAAAGGCATGCAGGTTAGGTGCATTGGTGTTCTTAAATTGTCCCTAGTGTGTGCTTGGTTTGTGTGTGTCCTGTGGTGGGCTGGCGCCCTGCCCAAGGTTTGTTCCTGCCTTATGCCCTGTGCTGGCTGGGATTGGCTCCAGCATACCCCTGTGACCCTATGTTTTATATAGCGGGTAGAACAATGACTGACTTATCATTCATTTACATACAAGTCAAGGTGCTTTCCATAGATTACTCAACAAAAACAAGGTATACCACATTTATTTGGATTATTATCATTAATTAATACTATGATAATTTGTAATAAATGTAATTATACTAAATATAAAATCAACCAGGTATTGTTAAGCAAAATGTAACCACTAAAGTGCAAAACAGACCTTCACTTTTACTAGAAAAGGGTTTTCTAATTAACATATTTATACATTAATGATCACAATAGAACAACCAGATCTAATTAATATATGTAAAAATAAATATATACAGTATACTAGTATCTCATGTTTGGACTTTCTCCCATGCTGCTATGTCCTTTATGTAGGCTGGAGACCAAAACTGCACACAGGACTCCAGATGAGGCCTCACTAGTGTGTTATAAAGCTTGAGTTTCACCTCCTTGAACTTGTACTCGACACATCAGGGTGCTATATAACCTAACACTCTGATAGCCTCTTTAATGGCTTCCTGCACAGTGTCTGGAAATTGATAGTGATAAGTCCACTACAACTCATAAATTATTCTTATACAGTAAGCAGTACTTTCAATATTCAGACCTTCCATTGTGTATTCAGATCTAAAATTTTTACTTCCTACATTTAATACCCTTACATTTACTTATGCTTTTATTGATTATCTACCTTTCAACCAAGAATAAAGGTTTATTGAGTGTAGTGCTGGGGAAGTTTTGAAGGAAGGTACAATAGTAAGAAGAAGAAGAAAAGTCACAGGTGGGCAGGTGCATGAGACAGAACTGGATTTCAGCCCATCTAAAAAATGTTCTAACCACATCCAACTAGGGATTATATCTAGGGATTCTAAACTGAGACACAAGGACAGTCCACAAACCAATGCAAATAACTGATGTCTGTAGGATCATTTCTCCATAAGGCTTATTTTTGTCCATTAGGGATAACTTGCTTCTCTGTAAAAGTTTAGCCTGATTGTGAGACTTCAGAGGTCGTTCCATTCTGAACATTGTATTGGTATTGTTACTAATTATGTATACTTGCACAGGATTCTTAAGTAATTAGTTAACAATAAAAATAAAAAAATGAAACACAGTGCATACATACAGATTTTCCTTTATAAAGTGTTGAAACTTCACAACTGACAAGTCATCACACATACAGTAGATTGTAACCATAACAGTATGTTGCTTTAATATAGAAAGTATTGAACAAATTGGGATTCATCTAGATCTGGCCCAGAGAACTGGTTGTTTGGAAAGCAAATCACATTTATCCACAGCAAGACTACCATGTGGACTAATCCGGGTGTAGTGGCTTTAGAATGGTTGCTGATGATTTGAAAGAAGACAGACACACCAATATCTGCTGTTTATTCTATAAGACAAGCAGTAAGGGGCACAGTCAACACACGCAGCGACAGGTGCTCTCTCAGTCTCCTGTAGCAAACAAGTCAAACAATATGCTAATGAGGCTGGATCTCCGTCAAATTAAACACTTTTAAAATCCATTTCTGCCAACCAAAAGTGACGAAAGAACCTCAAGATACGTCAATAACCACATGATGTGATGTTTCTATGCAGTTTAAGACAGCATGCACTATTTCAAAACTTGTCAGCTTACACGAGAGACGGAGAGTATTGAGAAGCGTCTTACCTGCAAAAGTGTCATCCAGCTTTTGCCAGGAGTTTGCTGTTACGCTACATGTGCGTTCTATGGGTGTTTCATTAATTAAAGCCCCCCCTGCTACAACAGGCAAACAGGAACTATTATACAAAAGATACACTCATTGCATTCATATTAAACAAAACTCACAATATACAAAACAAAAAAATATTTCAGTATTAAAAAAAAAGTTTTTAGAATGTTCACTAAAATAAAACATAATAAACTAACTCAGCCACATACTCCCCCCCTCAACTTCTCAAAACACCAAGGGTAGGGTAATAGCAGAGTTCTGAATAACAGTAACATAGCATGTCATTATTTTCTCAAAGTACATCACAGTACTCTTATGTGCGACAAAACCATCTCCCAACCAAATGGGAAAGTGTCAAAAGGAAGCTGGCCAGACCAGCTTCCCAATGTTCACTTGCGAAAGAAGGTGCCTTATACACAATCTTATTCTAATGATTAAAGGACTGTTAATTCAACATTGAACTTACTTAAAAGGATTATACATACTATACATGTTGCTAGTTAACTTAGAACTATTCCAATAGCATAAATGACGATTGTTTACAAAAATAAAATTTTGGCTAACCCAGTAACACCACCACTAGCTTGTTTGTTTCTCTGCGTCATGTTCTGAATCAATCTGTTAACTGGTTTTACTATCCTTCCTACTCTTGTTCTGATGTGCCCCACTGTGATACTTGGTGCTCTATTGTGTGTCAAAGTGATCTCAGACATTGATCCTCTAGCTATTTGGTCCTCAGGACGACTGTGGTTCAGTTTTGGCACTTCTGCACCATGCATACTATCTGTTTCACTGTTGTTGGCCATGTTTGTCTGAACCCCAACACTGTGACTTTCAGCATATGGTCCAGCATGACTACTTACATCACTACTGTCTGCTTGGGGGTTGTCAGCCGCTGGTACAGCATTGTTAGGGGATACTTCAGGAGGTTCAGATGATGCACATCTTCTTTTGGGGGGCACCACTGAAGGGGTTGTCTCTGCTACCCAACTGGTGGTATGCTCTGTAGGGTCAAATTCTGATCCAGTCACAGAGGCAGTTCTATCCACATCACACTGGCCATGACTTGGTTCAGAGCCACTTCCTGTTCAGTTACCACTGGCAAGAAGCTAGCTTGCAAGAACAAGTTCCTATGAACAATCTTCTCCTGTCCATTGATTGTGTTTTTGATGTGGTATGTATGGCACTTTGAATCTTTAGAGACCACAGTGTACAGTGTAGAGTCCCATCTGTCAGCCAACTTCCTGCGACCACGTTCACCTGTCATCCTACATCCGGTACCGCCGTGAGTGGCAGCCATTCCAGCAGCTCTGTGTATGACTTTATCTATTTACCTTTTTTCTCTATTATTCTCTATTTCACTGATCACTTCTACCACTTTCTTTTATGTGGAATTGCTCCCTGGACATTTTTTACTACTTTTACTACTTGACATGGAATTTTTCACGCCAAGACTCGCCTATTCAAGTTGTCAACTTCAAGCGCTGAGAAGAAATCCCTGTGCAGGTGTGGTTCCTTATTTACCTGACGAGGTAAGAAGACGATATCGGGGCAGCCAAGCCGGCACTAAGATAAAAGCCAAGCGGCTTGAAAGTGGCGCTATAAACCTTCAGTGCCTTCTGTGATCCTGGGAATTGTGAACTCACTACAAAATAAGATCGACGAACTGGCTGTGCTGGTGAAAAATGTCAGAGCCTACAGAGAATGCAGCTTGCTGTGTTTTAGTGAAACTTGGCTAACAATTAGCATCCCAGATGCTAACGTGGAGCTACCCGGGTTTAGCACAGTTAGAGCGGACAGAGACGCAAATACCTGCGGGAAGAAGAAAGGAGGAGGAGTCGCTCCCTATGTCAATACAAAGTGGTGCAACTCAGGACATGTAAACGTTAAAATCTCCACTTGCTGCAGGGACATCGAACTGTTGGCCGTAAGTTTGAGTCCCTATTACTTGTCCAGAGAGTTTGGACATGTCATTGTTGTTATTGTTTACATCCCTCCTCGGGCGAACGCGGAGATAGCGGGTGACGTCATCCATTCCGCAGTTGCTAAGTTACAAATGCAGCACCCCGAGGAGCTTGTGCTAATCGCTGGAGACTTTAACCATGTGACGCTGGACAAAACATTACCTGCCTTCTCCCAGTATGTGGATTGTAACACCCGGGGAAATAGGACTATCGACCTACTGTATGCAAACGCATTAAAGACGCATACAGCGCCACCCCGCTGCCTATGCTTGGGAAAGCAGATCATAACCTGGTTCAGCTTCAGCCTCACTACAAACCAAGAGTGAAGACGCTACCTACAACCACACGATCATTCAAGAAAGTGGTCCCCTGAGGCAGAGCAGGCTCTGAGAGACTGCTTTGGAACTACAGACTGGGATATCCTGCTGGGGTCACATAGTGAGAACATTGAAGAGGCACAACTGATTACATCAACTTCTATATGGACATTGTAGTTCCAGTAAGAACAGTACGCTGCTATGCTAACAACAAGCAATGGATTACAAGTGATATCAAAGGCCTTTTGAACCAGAAGAAAAGGGCGTTTAAAGGTGGTGATCGGCATGAGCTCAAGCGCGTGCAGAAGGAACTCCGAGTCCAGCTCAGGGCGGCGAAAGAGCAGTACAGGAGAAAGCTGGAGCAGAAGTTGCAGAATAACAGCATAAAGGAAGTGTGGGATGGGATGAAGATCATCACTGGCTGCAGCTCGAAGCGGGGTGCCACCATCGAGAGAGACGTGGAGAGAGCAAACCAAATGAACAACTTCTTTAACAGGTTTGACCACCCTAACCCACTCTCACCTCGGAGTACTGCATCCGCCAACCATCCTTCTGCTGATACCAGCATAGGAGAGACATCCCCACCCACAATTACAGCAGCGCAGGTGAGCAGAGAGCTGAGGAGACTTCGTGCCAGCAAAGCAGCGGGTCCAGATGGAGTATCGCCACGACTGCTGAAGGCATGTGCGCTGGAACTGGGGAGTCCTCTACTGCGCATCTTACCCCTGAGCCTGGAACAGGGGAGAGTACCGAGGCTTTGGAAAACATCTTGTATCACCCCAGTCCCAACGGTTTCACGTCCTAGTGAGCTGAATGACTTCCGGCCTGTTGCTCTGATGTCACATGTGATGAAGACCATGGAGCGGCTGCTGATTCACCACCTGAGGCCACAGGTCCACCACGCTCTCGATCCTCTGCAGTTCGCATACCAGGAGAAGGTGGGAGCGGAGGATGCCATCATCTATATGCTACACCGATCTCTCTCCCACTTGGACAGAGGCAGTGGTGTTGTTAGAATTATGTTTTTGGACTTCTCTAGTGCCTTCAACACCATCCAATCTCTGCTCCTTAGGGACAAGCTGACAGAGATGGGAGTAGATTCACACCTGGCGGCATGGATCATGGACTATCTTACAGACAGACTTCAGTATGTGCGTCTCGGGAACTGCAGGTCTGACATTGTGGTCAGTAACACAGGAGTGCCGCAAGGGACTGTACTTTTTCCGGTCCTGTTCAGCCTATATACATCAGACTTCCAATACAATTCGGAGTCCTGCCACATGCAAAAGTTCGCTGATGACACTGCTATCGTGTGCTGCATCAGGAGTGGGCAGGAGGAGGAGTATAGGAAGCTAATCAAAGACTTTGTTAAATGGTGCAACTCAAATCACTTACACCTGAACACCAGCAGGACCAAGGAACTGGTAGTGGATTTTAGGAGGCCTAGGCCCTTCATGGACCCCGTGATCATCAGAGGAGACTGTGTGCAGAGGGTGCAGACCTATAAATACTTGGGAGTGCAGCTGGATGATAAATTAGACTGGACTGCCAATACTGATGCTCTGTGCAAAAAAGGACAGAGCCAACTATACTTCCTTAGAAGGTTGGCGTCCTTCAACATCTGCAATAAGATGCTGCAGAAGTTCTTCCAGACGGTTGTGGCGAGTGCCCTCTACTACGCAGTGGTGTGCTGGGAGGCAGCATAAAGATGAAGCACACCTCACACCTGGCAAACTTGTTAGGAAGGCACGCTCTATTGTAATAATGAAGCAGTGGCAGAGCGACAGGCACTAAGCAAGCTCCTGTCAATCATGGAGAATTCACTGTATCCACTGAACAGTGTCATCTCCAGGCAGAGGAGTAGCTTCAGTGACAGACTGCTGTCACTGTCCTGCTCCACTGACAGACTGAGGAGATTGTTCCTCCCCCACACTATGCGACTCTTCAATTCCACCCGAGGGGATAAACGCTAACATTATTCAAAGTTATTGTCTGTTTTTACATGCATTTTTATTACTCTTCAATTTAATATTTTTTTTTTGTATCAGTATACTGCTGCTGGATTATGTGAACTTCCCCTTGGGATTAATAAAGAATCTATCTATCTATCTACCTTTGTTTGCCAAGAGAATTCGATCTCCTTCCTCAATGTCTGCACCTTTTGTTCTCACGTTGTACAAGTCTGCCTGGTGCCACTGGCTGGAATCAGCGTTGACTTGGGCCAAGATGAGAGCTTCCTTGAGGTCATCCCTCATTCTCCTGACATAGCTATCATAGTCAGTGATATTACTGTTCCTCTCCACATTGTGGAACATAGCATCCACCGGCAGTCTAGGGACCCGTCCATACATCAGGTAGAAGGGAGTGTACCCAGTCGGCTCATGAGCTATACAGTTATATGCGAAAGTCAGTGTCTGCAGCATTTGCGGCCATTTAATCTTATCCCTGGGTGGTAAGGCTCTGATCATGTTCCCCAAGGTTCTGTTGAACCTCTCAGTGTGGCCATTCCCCATTGGGTGATAAGGTGTTGTTCTTGACTTTCTCCCACCTGCAATCTGTAACAGCTCCTGGATCAGCTGGCTCTTGCTCTGGTGGGACACATCAATATGGAAGTCTGAAGGGTCGATCATCAGACAGATGGATGCGGTGAACAAAGTCTTTAGTCATCCCACAGTTGAGCTTACTCTTTGAGAAGACATCCTCATACCTTTGCACCAGCTGCAGCAACTGAGATTTCCAGTGGTGGGATACCTCACAAGAGTCAATATCTAG
Organism: Polypterus bichir lapradei; assembly: GCA_026402145.1. Taxonomy (NCBI): domain Eukaryota; kingdom Metazoa; phylum Chordata; class Cladistia; order Polypteriformes; family Polypteridae; genus Polypterus; species Polypterus bichir. The sequence continues at coordinate 248,268,974 of JANRMT010062791.1, forward strand.
ATCTTCCAACCCCAGCTTGTATAGGCTGTCATGAAAACTGGGACAAGGAGGGTCGCCTGGCTTACTGGCCACTTCATTGCGCAGCATCTGACTCTGCAACTCAAGCTCCGCGGCTGGTGTCTGCCCAGTGGTCACATCCAGATCTTTAACAGCAATGCAGGGTAACACATTTGCAACCTTTGCGCTTTAAGATGATAGGTTTGTCAGAGGTGTTCAAAATCCTTACTGGGACCTCACCACTCATGGAGCACACAGACCTGCAGACAATAATACTTTTCTCGTGGATTTGTGCCTTAGATGGTTCGATCAGGATGGCACTGCCCTCAGAAATAGGTGAGGCTGCAGGTAATTTGGCCCATACCAGGTGTTCTTGTTTAGGGAGAAGAGTCACTGCCTGCGTCAACCTGGCGGTTGCCAGTGGCATCTGGGATTGTTTCACCTCTCCACCTATTAATGCCAGACAGCATATTAAGAAGCTGCATTATTTCAGATGCTTTAGTGGACCACGGTTTGCTTACAACATGCCAGAACTGGGGAGACTGTTTGAACCACTTTAGAAGGCGCTTTATAACATCTGTCCCCAGGATAAGCTGATCTTTTTGCCCAGGAACCACCAAGGCAGGCACACTAAATGCACATCCATACACCTCCATCCTTAAATTTTAAATGCACTTGGGCCTGAACTCCACCACAGCCAATGAGCACAACATCAGTCTGGATATTGTCAGTCTCCAGTGCCAATCCAGCATTCTTTAGCACCTGCTCAGCTTCTTCATTAATGGTGCGAGCCATAGAGCCGGTGTCAAGCAACGCTTGTAGTGAGACTTTATCACCCACCTGTGCACTGGTATAAAACAGACTGTCAGCTGAAGCCTGTGGTCTAGCTGTAGCATGCACAGGCTGGCTGGTACACTCTAACACTCTCTCCAGCATACTTAGCACATGTTCCAGAGCATTTGGCTCTGAAATGACTGCCTCACTTGACTTGGTTTGATTAGGTGGGCTGCACCTGGCTGTGTTCACATGAGCACAATGCAACTTCGGGTTCTGGCGAACTGCTACTTGTTACGGCAGTGACCACTTGTATAGTATGTGAATTAGTCATGCTTGCACCTGATCTTTTAGCTCGGCATTCTTGCTTAATCTCATCAATAGCTCTGACTCTTGCGCCTCTGTAATTGACCACTTGCTTGTAGGCTTACACTTGAACAAACATGTGAGACTACGGTCAGGACAGTTTCGGATAAACATCATGGCTATTTCTGCATCCCTATTCTCTAATTTACCACCCTGACGTCCCAAGTGCCTATTGGTCACTTCAGCAGCTGTGTTCAACCTGACCCAGTAATCTATTGGCATTTCTGTTGCTGTTGGTTGGGTGGCATAGAAATCGGCCAGTGGTAGACATGAAACAGGGCTCTCGCTAAAGTAACGTCTCAATATAGCATAGATTGTCTCAGGGTTAACAGTAACACCAGTTGAGGAGCTGCTTTTCAGTCCCACTTTGACTATACTTTTTGCCTTACCAAGGAGGTGGTTCAGGCCCTCATCTCCCTGTTCATAACTTGGAAGGCCCTTTTTATGTATCCATCAGCTCAATCCACTCCTGAATGGAGTATCTGTCTGTACCATTGCCATAATACATCGGGGCCTCTTTGATATCCAGTATCACTACTAAGCTCATTTTGGACAAGTTCAGGATTGAACAGGATTGTCAGGATTGTGTCAGGTGGTTCAACCCTAGCTGACTCAGCTGGTAGTGGCTGACTTGGCGTGAGTGGGTGCTGACTAGCCAGCAAAAAGCTGGCTATGGTTTCATCTATCTGGCTCCCTAACTCACCAATTAACACACGTAATTTTTGTACAGTGTTGTCATTTACGCTTTCTAATTCAAATGGTTCATTTAAATCATAGGTTAGCACTGGGGTCCTACCAACTGCTCTATCTATATTAAACAAACCCCTCCCCCTGCCTGAAAGCGGTATAGAAATATTAATGGTATGTTGACCTCTGCCTGCCATTTCTCACACAGGAACAAAACAGTTACAATAACAATGAGCAAGAACTATTAACACTAGAATTACCAGAGCTTACGAAAAAACTCGTAAATCTGTCCCACCTTAAATCGCTTCTTAAAACCGTTCTCACCTCTTTGCCAGCGTCTTTTGTTAATCTAAATGTGCTGATAAAAGAAAAGCTGCAAGTAGCCGGCTATTCCATCCCCCCGCTGACTTAGAATGTGCACAAACTTCTCCCAGCTCATGCCTTGATTGATTTTCTGGGAGTGAAGTGGAGTTTTAGAGTGGAAATAATAGATCATTGTTTGGAACACACGCATTTCATGTCTGTTCCGTTTCTACAGTAATCTGTGTAAACACATTGTTAAAACAGAAACGTTTTTTATATTCTATTAGTAGATGACAAAATGTAGGCATAAACTATATAATGTATGAAGCCCGAAGTATGAAAGAAATACTTTCACAGAAGGTACAAATTTAACACAACAATTGCTCTTTTATTCAAACATATAACTGCAGAAATAAAAAGCCGCCTTAACATGCAACATTGACACCCATTTATTATGACTGCCTCTGTGGTGCAATAGAATCAGCTGCCGACTGGGAATCAAAAAGTCACAAGTTCAATCCTGCACCACTCCATTTTGAGAAGTAAACTGCTCTTAGTCTTACTATTTTAGAATAAAAACATACATTTGATTTCAGTCTGTAACAGCTGGTTTAATTTATGATACTTGTAAAGGTTAGCTTTGTTTTTTGTTTTTTTTTACTCAGTTTTATTATCTCGGCCGCGTTCACGAGCCCAAACACACCCCACCCCCGCATCTGACACTGCTGTTTTCACATAGACGCGCTGTAACAGAGGTAAACTCAGCTCCCTTCTACATCGGAGCAAGAATGCACATACCATTGCTTGCATACTAAAGTGTCAGCAGGTACTTTTCGTGGCTTTACACACATTTTTGAGCATGCCCTCTGCACACTACTTGTGACTTTAGGCTTTAGGAAGTAAGTAAATAAATAAAGGTAAATCGTGTCATAAAATGATTTCTTCAAAACGTCACATATATTTGTCTCTTTCTTTTTTTAAAATGTGCGTTGATCACCGCCAGCATGTTGTAGCACACAGCATCTGGCCACCTGCATGTTCTTTCGTGCACTGAATAAGAGACAAATATACAGTCTGACTGAGAGAATTAGACTGAAAAACATTTAGAAATGCCATACTTTTACAGCTGATCGGACGTTGTTTGTTTTCAAATAATATTGCATTTGTGCGATGATGTTTTCACATATATTGTCTCTTTCTTTCAGGTGTGTAATAGAAACCACAGCATAGAGAGAAATTCTGTTTTAACAATGTGTTTACACAGATTACTGTAGAAACGGAACAGACATAAAATGTGTGTGTTCCAAACAACGATCTATTATTTCCACTCTAAAACTCCACTTCACCCCCAGAAAAATCAATCAAGTCATGAGCTGGGAGAAGTTTGTGCACGTTCTAAGTTGGTGGGGGGATGGAATAGCCGGCTACTTGCAGCTTTTCTTTTACCAGCACATTTAGATTAACAAAAGACACTGGCGGAGAGGTGAGAACGGTTTTAAGAAGCGATTTAAGGTGGGACGGATTTACAAGTTTTTTCGTAGGCTCTGGTAATTCTAGTGTTAAGCAGTTTACATGAAATATTTTAACTTATGTCACTGTATCTCTTAACATGAACTTATATTAATCACATTTGGGCTTATGCAAAATACCAAAAACCACTTCAGCAGCTACAAAAGATCCACACTTCCTCCAATTTGATATCCCACGATGTCACGAGCACACAGCTTGACCTCGGCGATCGGCGGCAGCTGATCAGTGGATCTGGGTCATGGCACCAGTTTTATGTAGCGGCTTTAGAATGGTTGCTGATGATTTGAAAGAAGACAGACATACCAATATCCAGATTTTGCCGTTTATTCTATAAGACAAGCAGTAAGGGATACAGTTAACACACGCAGCGACAGACGCTCTCTCAGTCTCTTAAAGCAAGCCAAACAAGATGCTTTTTCAAAACCATACAAATTTAACAAATCGATATGAACAATAACAATGAAGTACAAAGTATAATTAACGTTTGTGGTATGTGGCTGGTAGTTCATCCCGGCCAATACCCCCAGGCCACCAGATGAAGCCCTCCCTGCAGCATGGAGGTGCCCCGAATTCCAGCAGGGAATCATAGACAATGGAGTCTTTATTCACAGCCCTGCTGGATACCATGGGGGCTGCCAGAGGATGCCGCAGGGAGGCTCAAGGAATATTTTCCATACAGCCCGGAAGTACATCCAAGTCATGGGGACAGAAGAAATGACTTACTTCAAGGTTGAAGAAAAAGGAATTTTCATCCGACCCGGAAGTGTTGCGAAGTCACATGGACAGAGAGAGAGAAACACTTCCGGGTCAAGAACTTTGAAAGGACTGTGGGAGATCCCAGCAGTGGTCTGAGTTGGGAGGAAGGGTGACTGAGCTGCTGGGAGGTGTGGAGGATTGTTGTGATTTGTATAGATTTACTGTTATTATGATTTATTTAAGGAATAGTTGAGGTGAAGGTGCTTTGTGCATTTTATTTTAAAAATAAATTTATTTGGACTTTTATCTGGTGTCTGGCGTCTGGTCTGAGGGTTAAAGGGGACGACAGCGCCCCCTATCTGTCACAGTGGCGTAGCCAGCAGGATTCTCTGGCTGTCAGTTTGGCAGAGGACCTGGAGAAAAATTTCTGTGGACAGAAACCCCAAGAAGACAGCGTCACGACATGCAGGAAAATCGCCAAACCCAAGTTCACCAAGTCTGTCATGGGGAAAAAGAAGGGTAAGCAGAGCGACAACGCCAGCGGAGTTTCCATGTTCGTCATGGCCGACACTCGGGATGAGCTACAGAGTGGCTACATGGATCGGGAGAGGCCTCCAGACAACGTAGATTACAACGAGGTATGTGCCGAGGATATCATAGATAACATCTTTAAAAAACTCATTTTGTACCGTGCACATACCTCGGAGAACATCATCCGGCGGCTCTGTGGGAGGCAGGAGAAAATCCCGAAGATGGTGGTGCGCTCTCGTTCGGGCAGACAAACAAAACAAAGGACTTCCGCATGTCGGGTGCCGGCGAGGGACACGTGACCCACCCCGAAGGATTGTGGGAAGGAGGAGGTCTGCGTCCTGCTGCTTATGGCTGCGGCCAAGAAAAAACGGACTTGGTCTTTTCGAAGGGGAAGGGGGAGGCGAGCGAAGTACCGCTCACCCCACGAAAAGATAAGGAGGGCCGGGAAATGACTGATCGGTCCACTGACAAAGTAATACAGGAGGATTGCAGTCAGCCAAAGATGGCAACCTGGTCCTCTGAAAATAAGAACTCCATTTCCCAGAAGCCTTTGCGCAGCCCAACTGAGCATGTCCCAGGAATGGGCGTGCTCATTGGCTCCCGGCTGGTAGGTAGGGCTAATGATGAATCGAGTCCACCTCTGGCCGATTTAACTAATGTTATGGACTTGCGGGAGCTGGAAAAACTAATCCAGCCCGTGAGCAGTTTCTTGCAGATTGCAACGACCATTAAGAAGATCGTGGAGGAGCTGAGAGCAGTGGCCGAAGTGCCTTTAAAAAGGGTGAATGAGTACCTGAGGCGATTTGGTTGAGAGTCTCCCATATTGATCGATTCGGGCGCCGGTGTGTGTGGCTTGCCGTCTGTCCCTGCCAGTGTTGTGCTTGTTTGTGTTGATTTTATTGAATGTTATGATAAATGTAAACACTCTCTTAGTGTATGATCGCCAAACTCTATTGGATCTCCGACTTTCTGCCAAAATTTTGGCAAATTGGAACTATGCTGAGCATGAAACCTTTCCCACGTTCCTGTCGGAGATTCCGTACCACCTGTGGCGTGTCCCGGCTTCACCTCGCCGGCGTAGGCGCGGCTGTTGTCGGGGGCGCCGCAGTGGTTGGCTAGTGAAGCTGAAAGCTTCTTTGGGGTGTCCTTCTACACCTTTATCCAGGGAGTGCGGAGCGGTGTCCCGTTTCCTTGTTTCTCAGCGTTCGCTGGATCCTGTCGACGCCTGGCTGGTTCCTGTCATCGGTCTGCATGGGACATTCCAGGCCCGCAGGCCCTGCTCTCCTTGTCCCCGCTGGCGTGGGGTGAATCTGCGGAACCTGCGGCCTCTGTGTCGGGCTTCCAGGACGCCTAACGATGTGGATGCTCTGCTTCCTGCCAGGATTGGCCTGGTTAATGCTCGATCCTTGGCAAATAAAACTTTTGTCCTGAAGGATTTTTACTTGTCCCGAGGACTGGATTTTCTCTGTGTGTGTGAGACGTGGCTGAGCGATGGTGAGTCCAGCATCTTTTCAGAACTGCTACCGGATGATTGCTATTATTTTAATTCCCCGCGGACGTCGGGCCGAGGTGGAGGGACAGCGACGATTTTTAAAAGTCACTTTAAATGTAAGCAGTTGTCACCATCGTCGTTATTCACCAGTTTTGAAGTGAGTGTGTTTGAGTTGGGTTGCTCTCACACAGTGTTGTGTGCGGTGCTTTATCGCCCCCCAAAATACAACAAGGACTTTGTGAACGACTTTGCTGACTTCTTGGCTGAATATTTACCAAAATATGATCGTGTTCTTATTGTTGGAGATTTTAATATTCATGTCTGTTGCCCTGATATGCTGATGGTAAAGGGCTTTTTTAAACCTTATCGATTCTTTTAATCTTGTGCAGTATGTGGCTGGTCCCACACATGAACGTGGACACACACTTGACCTTGTCTTATCACATGGTTTGCCTGTTTTTAACTTAGAGATTTGTGACGCTGTGTTTTCTGACCATATGCCTGTGATATTTGAAGTTTCTCTGGCCTGGACCACAGTTAAACCTCGCGCTGCTGTTCGGCGCTGTCGTGTTTTTAATTCTTCCACTGCTGAGCAGTTTTCAACAGCTTTTAAGCAGAACTGTATCATTCCAGAGTTTTCATGCTGCCAGACTGAGGAGCTCAGCTCATGGTTTTATTCCACCTGTCGGACTGCATTGGACATTGTTGCTCCATTGAAAACCAGGCAACCTAAAACTAAATCTGAGCCCTGGTTAAATGAGGTGACTCATGCTGCTAGACGCGAGTGCCGTCGAGCTGAGTGCAAGTGGAAAAAAGACAGACTGCAAGTGTCACTTCAGATGTTAAAGGACTGTTGGCGTCATTATCAAACAACTGTAAAAGATGCAAAAAGAAAACACTTCTCTGACATTATTGTGTCAAATAAGTCACAATCCCCGTGTTTTGTTTAAGACCATTGACTCTGTTCTCAATGTACCACAGACTGACTGAATCGAGCCCTCTCTTACTGCCTGTGAAAATTTTCTACACTTTTTTACTGAGAAGGTCTCCTCTACTAAGGCTCAAATCTCTCCTCTTGCTCATGACCCCTTAGTCCGTGTCCCCTGCTCTGCTGTCTTTGACAGGTTTGAGCCTGTGACATTGTCATTTTTACAGGAGATTGTTGGTCATTTAAAACCTGCAGGGTCCCCAAACGATGGTGTCCCGCCTCGACTCTTTAAAGAGGTTTTACCCACAATTGGACCGCTGGTTCTTGAACTGGTAAATCATAGTTTGTCATCAGGTGTGGTCCCTAAGGATTTTAAACATGCCGTGGTTCAACCTCTGATTAAAAAACCGGCTCTAGATCCTTTAGCTCTTGCAAGTTATAGGCCTATCTCCAAACTACCTTTTCCTTCTAAAATCCTTGAAAAGATAGTTCACAACCAATTGATGGCCTTTCTGGAAAAACAAAATATTTTAGAGGTTTTCCAATCTGGTTTTAAACACTTACATAGCACAGAATCAGCCCTTTTAAAAGTTTTTAATGATATATTTTTAGCTACTGACTCTGGCGACTGTGTTGTTCTTGTGCTTTTAGATTTGACAGCTGAGTTTGATACAGTGGACCATGCCATTTTACTCTCTCGTTTGGAGCAGTGGGTGGGCATCCAGGGTATAGCACTAGAGTGGTTCAGGTCCTACTTGGCTGAGCGAACCTTTTGTGTCAGTCTTGGTGACCATGTGTCCTCTTCCACTCCTCTCTTGTGTGGTGTCCCACAAGGCTCAGTTTTAGGCCCCCTCCTTTTTTCTTTGTATTTGCTCCCTCTTAGTTTTATACTCAGAAAACATGGTGTTGGGTTCCACTTTTATGCGGATGACTGTCAGATCTATGTTCCTCTAAAGAGAAAAGGCACATTTTCTGTACAGCCATTACTTCAGTGCCTTGATGATGTTAAAGCCTGGATGGCTTTTAATTTCTTAAAATTCAATGAAAAAAAGACTGAGATGATCGTTTTTGGTGGCCCCACTGAGACCCCTAAAGTGTATTTAAGTTCCTTGGCCCAGTACAATAAGCCAATTGTCACAAATCTTGGGGTCAAGGTGGATGCTGATCTTAAGTTTGATAGCCAGATTAAGTCAGTCATTAAATCAATCTTTTTCCAGTTGAGGCAGTTGGCTAAAATAAAGCCAATTCTTTCCTGGCACCATTTTGAAACAGTAATCCATGCCTTTGTTACTACTCGGCTGGACTACTGTAATGCACTTTATGTAGGAGTTAGTACCTCATCGATTACTCATCTCCAGAGGGTCCAAAATGCTGCTGCTCGTCTTTTAACTGGCACTCGGAAATGTGAGCACATTTCCCCTGTTTTAGTTACGCTTCACTGGTTGCCCGTTTCTTTTAGCATCCACTTTAAAATTCTTTTATTTGCTTTTAAAGCTCTTCATGGCCTTGCCCCACCCTATCTCTCTGAGCTCCTACAGCCTTATTCACCCACTTGCTCTCTCAGGTCAGCTGATCAGCTGCTCCTGAATGTACCAAGGACTAAGCGTAAACTTAGAGGAGACCGTGCTTTTGCTGTAGCAGCTCCCAAGCTATGGAACGATTTGCCTCTAGAGATTAGACAGGCCTCTTCTCTGTCTGTTTTTAGATCTCTTCTAAAAACCCATCTCTTCACCCTGGCCTTTGACACCTTGTGAGAAGTTCGTTTTATCCCATTTTACTTTTGTTGTTTTTAGCTGATTTTATCCCATTTTATATTGTTTTATTGTAGGGCTGTTTTATTTATGTATTATACCATTTTTATTCTATTCTTATTTATATGCAAGAATGTTGTGTTGTTTTACCTATCAACTATTTATTGTACAGCACTTTGGTCCTGTGCTGGTTGTTTTAAAGTGCTTTATAAATAAAATTGGATTGGATTGGATTTGGCTATACAGGTAAGACTTACCGGTACCATAAAAGAAACAGGGTTGCAGAGCGATATTGGCCCGCGGTTAATCAAAAGCGGGTGCCAAGTAGCTGCGAGCCCTACAAGAGAGATGGAAATGATGACCGCCTGTCTGGTGGAAGGATTGATCGAGCCGGAGCAGCTGACTAGTGCTGCCTGCCCGAGTGATACGATCCTTGAGACACCGACACCGGTCTGTTATAAATCTAGAGGGGTTCAAACAGTAAAGGGTCTCTCTCTGTCACAAGGAGAGACTCTGACTGTAGAAAAGCCCCAGAGTAAAAAAGGGATCCCAAATGAGAAACGAGGGTCTCCTGATAAAATAATAAAGAGAGTTGAGAGCTCAGATGTGGCTGTGGAACCCTTCTCAGCAGATAAAGGGGCGGAGCCCGAATTTCCAAAATGCTTTCAGTCTCGCAGGTAGTGACAAACAGGAGGAAGGCGGCAGTGTTATGGATGTCGCCGGCCGTGCCACATATGGTGTAATTGTCCAAAGAGAACCGGGGATAAAATGAGTTACATGTATGATGTTTCCCCTAGGTTCTCCCGGGATTATTTACCAGGACAAAGCCAAGGACCGGCCACAGCCAGAGGCTCCTCCTGGAGGAAGACGACCCTCGCAGGACTAGATGCTACGCCCCATGGTGCTTCGCTGAGGGGGGGTACTGTGGTATATGGCCGGCAGTTCATCCCGGCCAATATCCCCAGGCCACCAGATGGAGCCCTCCCTGAAGCATGGAGGTGCCCCGAATCCCAGCAGGAAATCATGGACAATGTAGTCTTTATTCACAGCCCTGCTGGATACCATGGAGGCTGCCAGAGGACGCCGCAGGGAGGCTCAAGGAATATTTAAAGTCACATGGACAGAGAGAGAGAAACAGCAGTGGGCCGAGTTGGGAGGAAGGGTGACTGAGCTGCTGGGAGGTGTGAAAGATTGTTGTGATTTGCATTGATTTATTATTATTGTGATTTTTTTAAGGAATAGTGGAGGTTAAGGTGCTTTGTGCACTTTATTGTAAAAATAAATTTATTTGGACTTTAATCTGGTGTCTGGTCTGAGGGTTCAAGGGGACGACAGCACCCCCCTATCTGTCACACGTTGTAACATACCTATAAGCAGTGGCGGTTTTTGATATGGGCGACATGGGCTGTTGCCCAGGGCGGCATCGTGGTGGGGGCGACATCTTTGGCATCGGCAAAAAAAAAAATTTTCTTTTTTGCGCACACCCATGCTGCCCCAACATCATGCCAGCGCATTTTTGGGATTGCATGAGCACCGATCGATTTTCTATTGCCCATTTGTGGGGAGTAAGGGCGCCCTCCATTTGCAAGGTGCGCCTGCTGCTTGCTGCATAGGGAGGAGTGGGGTGGGGCGGCGGGGGATTCTCCTGTGTGAAGCTGACGCCAGCTCAATGCGTGTGCTCTCTCTATTCTTTATCACAGGTTAGTAAATTCGCCATAATTGGAGTGCATATTACAGGCTTTAAAATAGTAAAATATCGTCAATGAGATTTTGAACATGTTGATAAAAAGATTTGAGTTAGTAAGAGTTTTTTTGTTTGGATATACAGTATATGTTTGCGTGCTAACTTACTAATGCAAATGACTCGCGTAGTGGAGAGTGGTAGGCAGGGAAAATTAACCCGAGATAATAAACTGACTGCAGCTCTGAGAGAAAAGGTTTATGTAGTTGTTAGTGACCTGGGGAACTGATGACTGGAGATTGTACTAAAGTGAAAATTTTTTACACTATAACGAAATATTTTGGTGCTGTATAAATGTAAAATTTGATTTTGTCTCTGTTAGACATTACATTTCCAATAGTTTGTTTTATTGCACTGATTTTGTTCAGTGTTTATTAGAACGCTGGGGGGGCGTTGGTGGTGGGCGCTGGGGGGGGGATGCGCCCAGGGCACCAAACAGGCTAGGACCGCCTCTGCCTATAAGACAAGCAGTAAGGGGCACAGTCAACACACACAGCGACAGGAACTCTCTTAGTCTCCTGTAGCAAGCTAAACAAGATGCTAATGAGGCTGAATCTCCGTCAAATTAAACACTTTTAAAATCCATTTCTGCCAACCAAAAGTGACGATAGAACCTCAAGATACATCAATAACCACATGACGTGATGTTTCTATGCAGTTTGACAGAATATACTATTTCAAAACTTGTCAGCTTACATAAGAGACGGAGAGTATTGAGAAGCGTCTTACCTGCAACAGCGTCGTCCAGCTTTTGCCAGGAGTCTGCTGTTATGCTACATGTGCATTCTATGGGTGTTTCATTAATCAAAGCCCCCCCCCCCCACAACAGGCAAACAGGAACTATTATACAAAAGATACACTGATTGCATTCATATTAAACAAAATTCCCAATATACAAAACAAAAAAAAATTCCAGTATTAAAAAAAATAGTTTTAAGAATGTTCACTAAAATAAAACATAACAAACTATCTCAGCCACACGGGCATTTATGTGTTAAAAGGATTCCTCTTTAAGGTTCAGTTCGGGATGATTGCCTATGAATCTTAGATTATCACAGATTTTGCAATGTTGTCAGTCTTATTTATGTCAGACAGTGGAATGAAGCATCATTTTCAATCCAAGGTCCTCTCAATAACATCAGATTTCTATCAGTTCTTAAGACTTACCCAAACCAGGCTGTTGCTGGGAATGCATATGCAGCATTTTCAAAGGGCATAAGATTTTCATATGAACATTTCACAGGTTTAGTCCTTTTTGATGTCAGGATCTCAGAAGAAACAAAAGAAAACATGGTGCAAATCGTACAGCCACCATTGCAAAACATTCCTCTATGTGATAAGCTGACTGATGAATCTGAACAGATGAGGTTTAAGGATCTGGTAACATAAAGAACAACATCCTTCTTTGATGTCCTTATAGAAAAAGGTAAAGAAAGGTCTCAGCCATTTCTTAGGAAGCCACCAGAGCAGTTCACAGATGTTTCAGTCCACATTGAATTTTATAAACTGTTGGCACACATGACAGTAGTGAAAGAAGCAACTGAAAGAGAAATATGTCTCATAGAAAAATACAATGATTTTCTCAGAAAGGACAAGTTTATTGTTCAACTGGTCACAAATCTTCGCTGTAATTTTCCTGCTTCATCAAAGAAGTGCTAATGTTGCAGACCAAAAAGTGTGGAACAGTTGTCTGCTGTTCAGTTCAGATTACATTAAAAAATGCCATACAGAGTGTCCTCTAAATGTTTATTTCTATGAAAATTTTATGTGTTTATTATAAATATGATAAAGAATAAAACTTGCCTAAAGGAGATCGTGAATCTGTTATTTTTGTTTAAGGATACACACTGTAGAGGGGACCTTAATATTATTTTAAAGTAGAGCAGGAGTTACAAAATGTTGCTCATGATGTGAGTATGCAGACTACATATCACAAAAAGCAAGTCAAACAGTAGGGTAATAAGAGATGAAACATGATATTTTCTATTAAATTAGCCAGGTGATAATCAAAAAAAGGGATAGAAAATATGCTTCATATATAGATATAAAGATTAATGTACAAAGTAACTTGGAAAAAGATAGACTTTTTTCAGCTTGTCTTAAATGTGATGCAGTCCTGGTAGAACAACACTTCTAATAAGCTACACATGCCACACTGACCTAAATGAGATATAAAGATAAAGTAATTAAGAAGGCGGCCTTTTGTTCAGAGAAAGGATACAGTGAATCAAGCTAACATAACCTACCAAATTTTCCTGATAACAGAATGTAAGAAACCTGGTCAAACACTACAAGATGTGCTCTTGAAGCAATCAGTAGGTGATAATTTTGCAAAACCTGAATTGTCCATCATACACTGAATCATATGTCACTGTATCTTACAGAATTCTCTTATGGGACTTTCATGATAATTATTTAGCATTTTGTTATTTAGCTTTCAAGAATCTTTAGAGACTTTGCAATAACTTACAAAAAATATGCCAACTAGTAATTAATATACAATATTGCCACTCATTTTATATTACCTTTCTCTAATTTACATTCTGTCGTGAATTTGTAGGACTCATGCAGGAAAAAAAACTATTTTAAATAAGGATCAGTTGATTTCATTTTGCCTGAAGAAGGGACCCGAGTTGCCTCGAAAGCTTACATATTGTAATCTTTCTAGTTAGCCAATAAAAGGTGTCATTTTGCTTGACTTCTCACTAAATAAGGATCAGTGAAACTCATGCTAAAATTTAACACATTACAACATGGTTTGAATAGAGACAAGAGTTTTATAACCAGATATGAGGATTGTTTGCATCTCTCGCACTGACCCAGACAACCTGACTACAGGCCCACATTGTATGGAAAAACTCAGCAGAAAATTCAAAAGACTTTGTTGGACAGTTATCTTATCAAACGATATTGACTATACATTATTCTCCTCTCTTGCTAAATGAATTTTAGCCTGGAGACGTCTGTTAATTTTCTATATGCAAGATGACCCCCCATAAAGGTTTTCCAATGTTGTATCTGTCTCAGTGACTTTATAAACACAGGGAATTCCAGTCGCTGTATTACATCTTGCTTGAAGAAGGGGCCTGAGTTGCCTTGAAAGCTTGCATATTGTAATCTTTTTATTTAGCCAATAAAAGGTGCCATTTTGCTTGATTTCTCAGTACATCCATAATGGCTAACACAGTACAACACCCTAGTACTTCAAATAAGGATCAGGAAATTAAGCTACCAAGGGGGCAAAATCAAAATCAGATAAACAAAAATACCAGCTGTTAAACACAATACAGTATGTAAGACTGAATTGGAGGTCAATGAAACAAAGCAAAAAAGTCCTATCTAATATTTTTTGTCTGTCTCGTGAGTAACACAATTGTTTAATTATATTATTCCAAAACTTTTCTAACAAACTAAACAGAAATTATGATACACAGTTCAACAAAATAAAAAACAAAATCCTAATAGTTATTCCTGTGAAAGGAAGTTAAAAAGTGTAGGCAAAACAGGAGTGCCCTATTTAGTAATATGTAGTGTGGGGTAATATGAAGTAATCCATCTTCTACAACAAACTACTCAGATGATGTAAACTGTGAGGTGGCCATGTGATAGAAGAGTGAAAATACTAGTCCAGTAAGACAGAGACCCAAAAGTTGTGAATGATAAAAGCTGCTTGCTGGGTCTAGTTAGAATTTACCTTAGAGGCTGTTAGCTTTAAGAAATTTACATCTTTTAGAACGTTAGAGGGCGGCACGGTGGCGCAGTGGTAGCGCTGCGGCCTCACAGTTAGGAGACCCGGGTTCACTTCCTGGGTCCTCCCTGCGTGGAGTTTGCATGTTCTCCCCGTGTCTGTGTGGGTTTCCTCCGGGCGCTCCGGTTTCCTCCCACAGTCCAAAGACATGCAGGTTAGGTGGATTGGCGATTCTAAATTGGCCCTAGTGTGTGCTTGGTGTGTCTCCTGTGGTGGGTTGGCACCCTGCCCGGGATTGGTTCCTGCCTTGTGCCCTGGGATTGGCTCCAGCAGACCCCTGTGTTCGGATTCAGCAGGTTGGATAATGGATGGATAGACCGTTAGAAAAATTGTAACAAGAACAGGCCATTCAGCCCAACAATCTTTATCCTATTTTCTTAGACTTTCTAAGATTTATGCCCTTAACAAGTTTCCAACTGTGGCCTTGTTGGAGAATTAATTCTAAAGTAAGAGCTAGCATCTACCTTACTATTTGCTTTCTTAATTTTACAAGCTTCAATCATGTCACCCCTTAAACTCCATTTGCTTAAACTGAAAACTTTAACTCCTTCAGTTTCTCTTCACAGTTTAGACCTCTTAGTCCCATTATCAGCATAGTTGCTCTAGAGGCAAACCTCTTTCACTCTTGGACCTCTGCAGTATTTGAATGTTAGGTTGTTTTGTTATTTCAAATATTGATGATGTTATCATTGAATTCATTGAAAAATATGCAACTTTCACCACATTCATTTTACTCATCACTGATGTGTATTGGAGTACTTGGTAAGATGTAGTGTAATTTTGCTGATTAATTTCATGCACTTTCAAAAACTGGCCCTGTTTGCTTGCAGCCTTGGTTAATTGTCCTTCTACACACATCTCAAAATGCATGAAAGCTAGGTAAAAATAGAAATGCTGGTCTAACGTCTTGAAACAAACAGTTGACAAGGTACAGGAAGACAGTCAATCATCAAAACAGCTGACTCTAGTTCTAGTAACTTGTCATTTTTTTGTTATGATTTGCAGATGATACCAAATTAGATGGATTAGCAGATAATCTGGAATCTGTTGAATCATTACAGAGGAACGTGGACAGTATACAGCAGATTTGTAGCAGATTAAATTTAATGTCAGTAAATATAAAGTATTCCACACAGGAAGTAAAAATGTTAGGTTTGAATACACAATGGAAGGTCTGAAAATGGAAAGGGCATCTTACAAGAAGGATTTAGGAGTCATAGTGGACTCAACAATATCAACTGCCAGACAATATTTAGAAGCCATTAAGAAGGTAAACAGAATGTTAGGTTATATAGCATCAAGTGTGGAGGACAAGTCAAACGAAGTTCTGCTCAAGCTTTATAATGCACTGGTGAGACCTCATCTGGAGTACTGTGTGTAGTTTTAGTTTCCAGTCTACTAAAAGGACATAGCAGTGCTAGAAAATGTCCAGAGAAGAACAACTAGGCTGATTCCAGGACTACATGAGATGAATTATGAGGAAAGATTAAAAGAGCTGAGCCTTTTCTATGACATGACTAAAGTGTTTAAATTTATGAAGGGAATTAGTGTAGTGCATCATGACTGTTACTTTAAATTGAGTTCAAGAAGAGACACAGTTGGATATTTGTTAAGGGTAAACTTCGTACAAACATTAGGAAGTTTTTCTTTACAGAGAGAACCATAGGTACTTGGAATAAGCTACCAAGTAGTGTGGAATAAGCAATCGATTAGTGTGGTAGACAGAAGGACTTTAGGGACTTTGAAAACTCAGCTTAATGTTATTTTAGTGGATTGGTATGGCGAGCTTTGTTGGACAGAATGGCCTGTTCTTGACTAGATTGTTGTTACGTTCTAACGTGACTGCCACTATCATTACATGTGACTTCATTGCGCAACTGGTATTTAAGATAGCAGCGACATCTAATTTATGGATGCTTTCTAAAACAAATAACTCCCTGTTGGTTGGTGATTTAATTAGGGAAAGAATTTTTTAAGTAGCCATGACGTTTTGCTTTTGTTTTTGACTAAGATCAATGACTCACAATTTTTGAACTGTTGCCAGAGTTTTGCTCCTCTCAGTTCTGACCATCTACCTACTTAATGAGGAGTCATTTATTAATCCTTTTTAGCTAGTTCAATTTCTTGATCCATTTTTTTTCTTTATGTTTTGGGCTTCAATCTAATTACACAGTTGTGAATATAAGATCATTAGAGATTGTCTAGTCTAAAGCTGAGTTCTTAGATCTTCTGCTATGTTCAGATGTTTGTTTTTTTTTTTAAGAAAAAGTCAAAAGACTGGATGGTGTGAGGAATACCAACATGACAGCAGTGAGGAGTTAAATTATTGTGATTGGCAGCCCGCCAGTGGGACAGTGTGGCTTATTCCATTTTCTTTATAAAACTTAATTTGTTCTAAATACCCATTCTTGTCCTTACTTCTGGTGTTAGGAAACTATTAATATCTGTATAAATGCAATTGAACTGAATAAATGTATAAGCCTAGCAAAAAAAATAATAATAAGAAAAAGAACATATATCTGCTCAGCCTTTGAAAGCATTAATTACATCAGTTCACTGATTATTTAATACCGCTTTATGTAAAAGTAAGCCATTCAAATTTGTTTGCTCAGATATATGTTAAAAGTTAGAGAGTTAGAGAGTTACAGTCAGAAAATGGAATATTATGGATCTATATTTAAGCCTTTCTTTTCAAATGCCTATCAGATTTACTTGAAACACTGTGTTGCTCACTAAACAAACAAAGTTTTACAGCAGAGATAATAACAATAATAATAATAATAATAATAATAATAATAATAATAATTACATTTAAATAGAACTTTTCTTGCTAATTGACGTGCTTAGACAGAGGGGAACCACTTTAACCATCACACACCTGGATTATGCGACGGCAGCCATTTTGTGCCACTGTTCTCTCCATACATTAGCTATTAAGTGGTGAAGGGATGAGAGAGAAATAGCGAATTACAGACAGGGGATAATTAAGGGGCCAGTATGGATGGGACTGTGATGGGCAATTTAGCCTAGACATTGGGATACATTCTAATCTTTACGAAAGATGCCCACAGAGAGTCAGAATATGATGAACATATTTAAAGAACTGAAATACCTAAACACTAAAAATAAATAAATCTAACATTTTTACCCAGAATTGCATAAAACAAAAACACATGACAAATAATAATTCAAAAATAGCATTAAGGCAGAAAAGAAACGCAAGGCAGAGAACAAACCGTAACTGTAATATAACAAGGACATCCAAGGATAGTAATAATGATAATTATAATAATTCCCTACATTTATATAGTGCTTTTCTCACTACTCAAAACGCTTTTCATAGTGTGTGAAAAGCCACTTCGATCACCACTAATGCATAGTATCCATCGGGATGATGTGAAGGAAGCCATTTTTGCGGCAGTACTCTCACCACATATTAGCTATTAGGTGGTGAAGTGGTGAGGGAGAGATAGCCAGTTAGAGACAGGGGATGAGTAGGGGCTCAGGATAACTAGGCCATGGAGAGCAATTTAGCCTGGATATTGGGATACATCCTGCTCTTTATGAAAGAAATCGACAGAGTCAGGGCCTTGGTTTTACATCTCATCTGAAGGATGATGCCATTTTTACAGCACAGTGTCCCCGTCACTGCACTGGGGCATTGGGATACACATTCAGACCACAGGGTAAGCGCCCCCTGCTGGCCTTACCAAGACATCTTTCAACAGCAACCCAAGCCTTTCCTTGATGGTCTCCCATCCAAGTACTGGCCGGACCCAAACATCCTTAGCTTCCTGTTCTGAAGCACATGTGGTTTGCCCACTTACAAGTGATGGAAAAAAGAGGGCAACATTGCTTAATGTCACCGCCTATAGCAATAATAATAAAATATTAACACCTTTTATATTGATAGCACATTTCCCAGGTTATTTAAACATTTTAAAGCTAGTATAAATGTTAAGTTAAATTATGATATTGAGAACCCAAATTGATATGGTGTAGCCAATAAGTAAACCCAACAGATGCTGTCTACAAATGCCTTTTTCTAATTCTATGGACAGCAGTGTCTCTAGATTCTCTGACAGGAATGAAGTACATAATGTAGTAAACTGATAACAGGATTTAAAAAGAGAAGATCTGCCCTTAATAAACATTGTAATAAAAAATAACGCCTTTTCTGACTGAATTGTGAACTCCTTGTCTATTGGCACTGGTGCATTTCAACTACATTTTTGTGCAAACACTCATCATTTGATACTGACTCTGCTAATATTTACTTAGATTCAAGTCTGAAGTACAATAATAAATATTAAAACTTAGAAGCCATGTGTCAGGGCAAGAAAACATTTACCTTCACTGGAGAACAAACTATAAACAGCAGTAGATGACATAATTTGTGAAGCTGTATGATCACAGAATGTGCTCTACTTGTGATTTAGTTATTTTTTATTTGCTTTTTATTTTACCATGTGTAAGCTAATGAAAAATTAAGACAATTTCTGTTCAGTGCTTTGGTCAAATGAAATGATGATTGTCTTTGCCCATTTTGCATCATTGACAGCTTTTCAGATGGAGTCAGGACTATTTCGGTGAATAGTTCAAGCAGAAAGTCAGTCATTTTCTGTGGCCATTACATTTCCTTCAATGAGTTGCGGTATTAGCTGCTAATTGCTTTAATGAGTCATTCCTGATATTTGTCAAGTCTATGTTAAGTGGCATTAAATGTTTCTAATATAAATCTAACTTTGTAAAACCAAATAAATATCTGCATTCATTTCCAACAGTAATGATTTTTTTTCTGAAAACAAAACAGAAACAAACAAGTCTCCCTTTTAATTCTAAATGCCTAAACAGAAGATCCATCACTGTATGCATCCTGTTCAAGCACATATTTAAATATAAACTGTTGTAGTGGTTTTAGTTTAACAATCTAAAGTTATACTTTTCAAGATTCACAAAGAAGTCATGTCTTATGCAGTATATATGTTTTATTCCTTTTAAAAGGCTGTGACTTTAAGTGGATGCCTAATCAGACTGATACCTTGTATTTTCTGTCTGTCCAGTAGTTTGTACTGCTGTCTCTCATTCCAAGGCCCTGGGATCAAATCCCACAGATTATTTGTGTGGAGTCTGCATGCTTTTTTCCTTTTTGCATGTTTTTTTTTTCTGTCTCCTCAGCTTGTTTATTGCAATCCAGTGGGGTGTCTTAGGCTTAGGTTGTATGGAGATTCAATTAAATTGTGCCACTTCTAGAATTAATATCAGATTCTGGCCTGATTCTACTAGAATAGGCTCCTCTTCTTCTTTTGGCTGCTCCCATTGCAAGTTACCACAGTGGATCATCTTCTTCCATATCTTCCTGCCCTTGCATCTTGCTCTGTCACACCCATCACCTGCATGTCCTCTCTCACCATATCCATAAACCTTCTCTTAGGCCTTCCTCTTTTCCTCTTGCCTGGCAGCTCTATCCTTAGCATCCTTCTCCCAATATACTCAGCATCTCTCCTCTGCACATGTCCAAACCAACGCAATCTCGCCTCTCTGACTTTGTCTTCAAACCGTCCAACCTGAGCTGACCCTCTAATGTACTCATTTATCTGGCTTCCCACAAACCTAATATTTGAGGAGGAAGGCTACATAAACACAATCGAAAAGTGCAAACTTGACCAATATAGCTACCAGATCAAGAATCAACCCCATATCCAAAAACTGAAAGGCAGCAGCGCTCGCCAGTCAAGCATAATTTTCCACCATTTTTCATCATTTGTTCATTTTCAGGCGCCATCATTCTCACAGTGTCTCTGTCAGAGCAACTGTAAAAACTTTTAGGCAGCAGCACTGGCCACTGCATTACCAATGCACATCATTATATTTGTGGCCAACTGTCATCTGCACAGGCATTCAATTTTGCCTGCATTTGGTAAGATAACTCACGAAAAAAAAAAAAAATTAAGAGCTGCAATCTGACTAATGTTCTTGGTTCATCTGTGTTTTTTCATTAACACTGTAAATGATACAAAGAACACAGATAAAGAGTTAGGGTACCACCTTGCTAACCCTATATAATTTGACAAGTGTTACTAAACACGCAATTAGTTGTGTAGATGTCTTTATAGACATGAGTCCAAAACACAACTGAAGTATAAAACAGGCAATTTAGGCTACAATTCACACGGTTTCAACAAAACTTTGCCTGGTTTGATGAGTCTTGATTTCTGCTGCAATTTTTGAATTGTAGGGTCAGAATTTGGTGTCAACAACATGAAAGCATGGATCAATTCTGCCTTCTCTCATCAGTTCAGGCTAGTGGTGGTGGTGTAGTAATGGTATGGGGGATATTCTCTTGGCACCCTTTGGGACCATTAGCACCAACTGAGCACTTTAAAATGCCACAGCCATACTGAGTACTGTTGCTGAATGTGTCCATCGCTTTATGACTGCAGTGTACCCATCTTTTGATGGCTACTTCCAGTAAGATAACACAACATGCCACAAAGATCAAATCATCTCAGACTGGTTTCTTGAAAATGACAATTAATTCACTGCACTCAAATGGCTCCCACATTCACCAGATCTCAATCCTATAAAGCACCTTTGGGATGTGGTAGAACAGAGATTCGCATCATTGATGTGCAGCTGACAAACTCTGCAGCAATTGCATGATGCTGTTATATCAATATGGACTAAAATCCCGGAGGAATGTTTCCAGCACCTTGAATCTGTGCCATGAAAAATTACGGCAGTTGTGAAGTCAAAAGAAGGTTGTGGCAGAAGTGTTTGGTTGGCGCCAACCCGACACAGACTGACACCAGAGGCACGTAAAAATTAGCAAAAAGATTTTTTCTTCAGGTGTGGGGCATGTCTTCCCCGTGTCCCAAAGGCAGTACACAGTCCCTAAAAACTCACACCAAAGAAAAACAGCCACAAAAAACACTTTCTTCTTCCTCCACTCCTCCCAGGCAGCTTCGTCCTCCTCTTCTGGACTCTGGCGCCTCGAGTAGTGGCTGCAGGGTCTTCTTATAGCCCACCCGGAAGTGCTTCAGGTGATAATTAACCTAATTGAGGCTGCATTTCCGGTTGTGGCTACACTCCAGCCCACACAGGCTTGTTAAGCCATGCAGCTCCTCCCAGTGGTGGCCACGGAGCCCAACAGGGCAGAGCTCTAAAGTCCCACTCCTGTGGCCCCGATGTAACCCAGGAGGGCTGCCACCACGCGTTCCGGGGGATGTAGTGTGCAACCTAATTCTGCTCCCCCGGATCCAGTGTCAAAGGGGCGTCCCGGCCGTCTGCCACAGGGTCCAACCCAGTACTAGCAAGGTGGTCCTAATAAAGTGGCCAGAGTGTACTTGTAATCAAAATATATGGAATATTAATGTTTGTGACTGTTTTTTCTCCTCATTTTACAGTTTCTTGCTATTATGTTTTGTCCATTTTTCTATGACTAGATTATCTTCTGATTTATTATTACAATGTTAAATTATCATTTTTACATGCCCTATATGTGTGAGGCTTGGCAAAGTCTTTTATATTTTATGTTATACATATTCCTTTCTATATTATAACAGAGTTTTTATAATTTGATCTCTAGATACCTGTCCCTTTGCCTTAATGATAACTGACAGCGGATTATCATGTGCTGTGTTGCATCAGACGTGTCTTGTACACATGTAGAGTTAAGCAGGGACACTAGATACAAGCTAGTGTGAGGACTATTGCAAAGTTATTCTGACTACAATTTTGATCTATTATTTTAACATTTTTGAAGCTGCATTATCAAGTGTGCAAGTGTGAGTGCCAAGCCGGTCTCAAGACCAGACAGGCAATATGTAATGTGTTCCCATTCAAAGTTATTTGCAACTTTCCAGTCACATTTGCTTATAAACTACATCTGTTTATAAAATACCAGAATGTGTGATGATGGGTAATTCAGACCAAAGCAGCATTCAAAGGCATTATTACAATTAAAACCTACAGTAAGTTTGCCAAAATAGTATTGAATGTTGAAAATGTGAATTAATAAGATTACTGGCAAGAATATGAAGCAATGTATGATGTGATAATAGTGTGGGTTTTACATTTTGTGATGTGACAGCTTTGGGCTTTTTGCATATTTTAATGATTTTAAAAATAGGTTTTTAAGTGATTGGTAGCTGACAGCCGGCCTTGCACAGGTGGATGATAAATGGGAGACAATGCCAGAAATACACTTTTTTGTATTTAAGGTGTTGCAGATGTGTGCTTCAGGCAATTCACAATAAGCTATCTCCCAATACATACAATTTGAATGAAAAAAGCAGGGGGAGATATGCAAAAACAGAGAAGGAATTATAACTTTTAAAGATTAAACGGGCAGAGTGAGACTGAGGCTCACTGGTCACAAAAGGAATTAGTTTGAGGGAAAAAGTATTATTCATTTACTATTGATAAGCCATACTGTTTGAGACTCTCATTTAACCCATTGGTGTTGAAAGTGAACAATAAAATAATGCCTAAATAATTGTAGTACTGTGAGTCTGTATAAATAAGTGTTATTCAACCTGTCAGCATGGGTGCTCCTCTGCTAACTCCATTTTTTCCTGCCATAACTGTAAAGACCGGCTGATTGGGTTCATTAGAAATCTAAGATGGCCCTGTGTAAGAGTGAGTGTGGGTTTGTGTAAAAGTGAGTTCTGTGATTGACCGGCGTCTTGTCCAGGATTGTGTCCTGCCCTGTGCTAATCTCCACTAAAAATAGACTCTGGCCCCCATGTGACCCCTAATTACATTAAGAGGTTTTTTGGCGTGTGATGTTTGATTACGTTAACAGCACAAAAACTTACTGACATTTCTCTTAATTCAATATTCTTACCTCGTTAACATAAATTTTGCATTTTAATAAGCTGTTCACTGAACTCCAAAATGCATTTGGCTTGCATGGGTGTAATTCGCAGATGTTAATTGAAAAACTCAGCGCATTGGGACTGATTGTTATCTGCTCAGAGGGAGGATATACTCTTGATAGTTCACTAATTATATAAATAATTGAAGTAAAAGTGTGACTGACAAATTACATTAATTTGTTAATCAGTCTAAATGAGAGGGATTAACCAATAATTTACAGTTTGCAAAGATGTAAAAAGATTTCAGTTTTGCAAAAACCTGTTGTTATTAAAATTTAATACAATTTTCAAATTCAAGTTGAAATCTACTGTTATGTGTAAACAGTACAATGGCATTCTTACTGTAGTAGAAAACCAAGAACAGACCATGACAACAATCTCTTCTTCTGCTAAAACTTTTCCCAATTTCAAATGGGGTTACTATATTGGACCTGCCTTCTCCACTTTTATGAACAAGAAATGTTGACTATGAATACACAGCAAACATTAAATAAAATATCAGATAAAACATACAAGACATGCATGTAGTTATTAGTATGACTTAATGTTGAGATGCCTTATGACCTGTGATAAAAAACATCCTTGAATCAGGTGATGCTGTAAAATCTTATGTTCATGAAGGAAAATCCATCCATCCCTCTATTTTCCTAACCCTCCTATCCAGGAAAGAGACACAGGGCAGCTGATGCCTTTCCCAGCAAGTGGTGGGCCATAAGCAAGAACAATTCCTTGGGCACTGTGCCATGCCATCGCAGAGTGAACACACACATACACACAATCACTAGGTCCAACTTAGCAATGGCAATTCACCTAAACTGCATGTCTTTGGAAAACGGGGAACATGGAGGTAACCCACACAGACAAGGAGAGAACATGCAAACTCCACACAAGGAAAACTCATGGGATACAAACTCTGGTTTCCATAATACGAGGTAGCAGTGCTACCACTGCACCATTCCAGGAAGAAAAATATTAGATAGCCTTACAGTATTAACATTATGCATATGGAAAGTATTGATATCAAAGTGGCATAAGCAGTTTAGACTCCTGATGGATAATCTCAACAGAGAAGGTACACTGAAATGTTTCTAGAATAATTCCAGGGCTGCAGGTTACTAGTTATAAGGTTAGATAATAGATAAATAAATATTTGTGTAAATGCACATTATGAGAAAACATTATAGACATTTTATGTTCATAAGAATTACAGTACTTATGAATGCTTTAAAATTACTTTATTTATTTATTTTTTTGCCTGACTCACTATTCGACTTGTCTTAATGTCTAGTTATGCATGATGTTGAGATTTTTGGGGTTCTTCTTTATTTACTGTCCCTCTAGAAAAATCCTTTTTATGTTAGGTAATTTTTTAACCATATTTTGTGCCGGAAATGACGTATTTATGATAAAGATTAAACCAATATGTGTCTTCACCAGTAATAATCAGAAGGACTTAAAGTTGTGCTTGCCACATCATCTGACCCCAGGAGTTCACCCCCTAATGGAATACGAGGGGTCAAAGTCACTCCTTTACACAAAATGTTTAAAAAATCAAGATTGGTAATATAGGCATGTGGAGTGTGGTTTTATGTTAATTCGAGGATGCTGATCATAAATAACAAATTTTAAACATAAACATGTGGGGTATCATTTTAGATTAGTTCAAGGTCCTTGATTAGGAATATGATGTTATTTTTGACACTGATCCATTACTATAGTTGGCTCCTGCCTTGTCTCTGATGCTGCCTGCTTCTGCCAGCACAGGACTCTGAACCTTAACAACCAAATTCATACATTTGGAAAAATGATAAGTTTTGGTCTAGTAATTATTATACAGATGTAGCTGTGATGTGTCCTTTTATTATTTATTAAAGGGTTTGTAGTGCAGCATTACAATTGTCACCTCACAGAACTTGAATGCCATGTTTTATGCCAAGTTCGGTTGCATACAGTATGAAGGTTTAATTTTCTTACAAACTCTTGTGGTTACTTCAGTTTCTAAATAACATTCACTCAGATTCATTATAAACTGCTTTGATTTCAGGCAGTATAGTCCAGTATCTACAATGAGGGTCTGTAAACAAGGATGCCAGTTAAGTTTTTACTACTAAGTTGCTGTGTGATACTTTTAATGGGATGCCAGGATGGTGAGAGGCTACCAGGGTCAAGGGCTTTACTGAGGTGACACTAGGCACTGCCTTTGTTACTTAAACTCGGACCAACAGACAGCCATCACCGAAAGTCAGTGAAGTCTCTTATTCTAAATATTGCAGCCACTCTATGTGTAATGATATCTTATATTTTATATAGGAATGATGAAACATGAATGTATGCTTATCGCATTGAACATGTTTGTGCAGAAGAAACTGCCTGTAAAAAAATATATATATATATATATTGTGGAAGCTGGCCCGGACACAGACAGACAGACATCGTTAGTTCGCCCAACACACTCGTTTATTTACAATTATATTTACAATTTCTCAGTGCACGTCCCAGTGCCTCCAGCACCGTTCCTCCAAAGTCCATTGCACACAGTCCAATTGCCTTTCTGGCCGCCTCCAGTCCTCTCTCCAGCTCCGTCTCTCTTCCACCCGACTTCCGCTCTCAACTGAAGGGAGGCGGCCCCTTAAATAGGAACCCGGATGGGCTCCAGCTGCTCCCCGGCACTCCTCTGCAGACACGCCCCAGTATGGCGGAAGTGCCGGCTGCGCACCCGGAAGCCGTCCGGGTGTCCCCTTTTCATCTTCCCCCCAGCACTTCCTGATGTGGCGGAAGTGCTGGGCTCCAGGGTTGTTCAGGCACCGGGGCGCTGCCTGGCGGTGGCCACGGGTCCCTACAG
>JANRMT010062791.1:248295338-248316998 GCA_026402145.1 Polypterus bichir lapradei
ATATATATATATATATATTGTGGAAGCTGGCCCGGACACAGACAGACGGACATCGTTAGTTCACTCAACACACTTGTTTATTTACAATTATATTTACAATTTCTCAGTGCACGTCCCAGTGCCTCCAGCACCGTTCCCCCAAAGTCCAGGACACACAGTCCAATTGCCTTTCTGGCCGCCTCCAGTCCTCTCTCCAGCTCCATCTCTCTTCCACCTGACTTCCGCTCTCAACTGAAGGGAGGCGGCCCCTTAAATAGGAACCCAGATGGGCTCCAGCTGCTCCCCGGCACTCCTCCGCAGACACACCCCAGTGTGGCGGAAGTGCCGGCTGCGCACCCGGAAGCCGTCCAGGTGTCCCCTGTCGTCTTCCCCCCAGCACTTCCTGGTGTGGGGGAAGTGCTGGGCTCCAGGGTTGTTCAGGCACCGGGGCGCTGCCTGGCGGTGGCCACGGGTCCCTACAGTGCTGGGCTTCCAAGCCCTTTACCCGTGGCCCCCAACATAACCAGGGCGGACGCCCCCTCACGGTCTGGAGGAGGTACACGGTCCTCCACCGGATGCCACTATATATATATATATATAGTGGTCACTGGTAGAACAACAGGTCCACAAAAGAGAAAATACTGGGGCACCAACCTGGTCCTTTTAATAAGCAAGAGTTCAGCAAAAACACATGGTCAATGATCCTAGATAAAACAAAGAAGTAGGGTCTTCATAAGGAATGCTTTTTTGCCTTTTAAGCTTCATTAAGTTGCAGTTGGGTAGAAGCTCTGTCCTTGTGATTTATTCTTGTAACTGAGTGACACCTCCTTATGGGAACCACAGGATATGTAGTGGGTAATCCGAAAGGGAAGGAGTCAGTTACCCTCACTGGGAGTCTTCTCGGCAGAGAAACAGAGGATAAGGTTTAGCACCAGCGCCCTCCTCAACAAAGGGTGGAAATACATACCTCAGAAGAGCCTAAAGGAAGTTATACAGACATGCAGGCATGATTATACACACACACACACATATGTATATGTATATATACGTATGTGTGTGTCAGTTACCTGGAGCTACACTCTGAGTTAAGTTTGATTCAAAAGCATTGGTGCTTTAATTATAAAAAAAAAAATATTGACACATAAAAACCAAAGAATGTAATTTTATTTAAATATAATCTAGAATATCGACAGGTAGCCAGATCAGCAAGATTGTAAATCAAGTTACTCGTATTAATTTTCACGGAGATATACTTCTTTCATTTCACATTCATTGCAACAAACTGAATGAATCATTTTTCACAAAAAGCAAACAATTAATGCCCACTGTGTTGAAACCCTGATGGTCTTCAACCCATGCTTCTCTGGTCATTATGAGAATTCTCTGGTTGACAAAAGGAATACAATTTCCTACGCCCACATACCTATTTTACAATAACAAAGGAGCAGTATGCATGGCTATGAAAGTGAACATTTAAAGCACTGGTGATCATAAATGTATTTGGAAAGACAAACAAAACATGGAAAGCTGTAACTCATTCATAAAAATAAAATGAATTTGATCTAATACTATATATCAAGGTAAAGATTTACTACTGTTACTGAATCTCAGAGCTACTGACAGCACTTAGGCCAGTGGTCTATTAATACTTTTTTTTGGGCATGATGCGAACCATGAGGGCACCAGGTGTCACCCTAAGTGTCCACTATTTTAAATGTGCCATTACCTTATCCTGCAGTTGCTCCATCCTGGGTATGACATTAACCTGCATCCCTTAAAGCAGGTCCTCCAACTTGCAGGGCAAACGTGGGGGTTGGTGGCAGAATTGGCACTCCAGCCACTGTAAAGAAACTGACATTGTACCACTCCATTCGAACTAGGTGACACCCTTTGCATGGCTACACTTGGGTCCTAAACTTGGGATATTAAGGTGGTTCATCGTGTGGTGGGTGCAGCAACACGCTGTATCAGTGCATGCTCCCATCCTCTCATTCTCTTATTACATCTTCTTATATAATACGCTACCGTGGCTGTTCGTTCGTCTGTCCAGGATTTTAAATCACCTGTAGCTCACAAACCGTTTCAACTATTGACTTGAAATTTGGTACACATAAACTACGTGACGTCTACTATCCGCTTTTGGGTGATGATTTTTATTACTCTTTTTATTTTTATTTTATTTTATTGTTGAATCAACTCGTGCAGCGCATGCGTACGGGCGTTGTTCTCATTCCCTACCACCTTTGCTAATCATTTTTGAGGCAGTTTGAAGACTTAAGTGCCAGCTTAAGTGAAAAATTAAAGAAAACGTACTAAGTAATTGCAACACAAAATCTAATTTAATCAGTTTAAATGCAAAAAGATGCCAACGAAAGAAGAAGCAGCGGGCCACTAGGGTGGAGAAAAGAAGAGCTGCTCAGGAAGCAAGAAGTGCATCAACCTCTGAGCAAACGAATGCTAAACAGAGACAGAGAAAGAGTATGAAAACTAGGAATGCTCAAGTCAAGTGTATTCACTGCACGTTATTGTGCAGTACGCCGTGAGGAAGAGAAAACATTATTATTTAACTCACAGATATCAAGGATTGTGTTTTGAGTTGATCATGCTGCAGAGAGCTATATGATTTGTTCCTGATTTATGCAGAAAAAGAGTTGGGCTGTGTGCACAGCATTAAGAGACTAACTTTTATCATTTATGAGGAAAGACTGACCTCTGATACTATCAGAAGACCCTGTGCAGAATGTAAGATCTTTATGGACTAAAAGAATGTTTAAATTGATTGAAGTGTGTATAATTAGAAGGGTGTATTCCTTAGGAATGCAAATGTCTGTTTGTTTCATGTTTTAGGACATTCCAATATATCATAAATTAAGATTTAACCTAAGCTATGTATAACCTCAGAATGAACTGCTAGGGTTTTTTTTCTTTTCTAGGATGTAAAAGAGAGAACGGGTTTATTTTAGATATTCTGCCAAAATCCAAATCAGTTGACTGAGTTGGAAAGAGGCAGTCTCACATTCTCTCTACTCACCAAGAATTAAGAATAAAGAAATTATTTTTACTTTAATTGGGTTTAAGTTTTTCCGTTGTTTTTCGACTTCAGCGCTCACAGCCGTTACTGGTTTTAATATAATATTGTATCACACTAAACATTCTGCATCCCATGCTGAAGAAGAGAGTGTATTCTAGTTTCAGACATGTCGTTCATTTTCTCTTCCAGTCCACAGCTAAGCTGACCAAGGAATGGTCATGGAATGGGTTTAGCTCCAGGTACAACAGACAGCAATCTGCTAATAGTCTTGTAAAAAAAGGTTTGCTTTTTATTTAAAAATATATGAAAGCTGTAAGTACTTAAGATTAATTTTTTCTGTATGAATAAATATAGACTAAACATTTATAACTAAAAAAACTGCATTCCTTATTTTACATCAAAAGAAATGACTTAAGTAAACATGTCTAATTAACTTTGTTTTGATGGTTCAGGTAGCAGTCTAATAATCTTCTAGCTCTTGAAACAATGCCTGCGGTAGGTTTTCAAAAAATCCACTGCAAAAAATGTTGCCTTCCACAGATGAGTTTGTGTGAATGTGAAGAGAATTTTGGCAGACGTACTGTAAATATATATGCTAAAGTTTCATAGTCTGATTGTATTGTCTTGTTAGCTTGAACATCTGCTGATGTGAGATGTCACTCTGAAACCCTTCCATTTGTAGCACAGCCTGGTCAAACTAGAATAGTTAAACATTTTCACTAAAACTTTTGAAAAGGGGAGTCTAAAATAATATTAACTGGCTTCAATTAAAAAGCAGAGCTGAAATGATTCTTAAATTGCTCATGAAGCTCACTCCCACACATGGCATAAATGCCACTTTGCATGAGGCTTACTTTGACAGAATAAGAGCTGCTGAGATGAAACAATTTTAAAAACATTAAAAGAAAATCAGCGGTGTAAAATTTCAAAAAGAAAATGATTTTTGGTTCCAGAAACTGTTAATTATTAGGGAAAGATGAACGCTCAGATACAAAAATGAAAACTAGTTTGTTTGGGCAAACATAAATAGGGAAAGGAAAGGGCAAGCGAAGGCAGGGCAGGGTTTTGTGTGAGGATTGGGATTAAGAAAATTCCCTACTCATTAAAATGACTAAACAGACAAATATAAAAAGAAAAAAGATTACGAATGAAGGAGTTGATATCCATTTGGAATTTTTTATTTTATTTTATTTTTTTTTAATTCACTTCAATGCGTTGTCACAATATATTCTAGTACAGAAGCAGATGTTTGTTGCTGGTCAAGCAGGGGTGGTGAAAACATTCAGTAATAATACAGTATGTGGTAGGACACAGCAGACTCGTATTACTAAGCAAAACAATGACAATTTAAAAGATAAAGCAATATATAATATCGCAGATGCAAGTATGGCGAGTCCCACGTATCAGAGTACAGGTAGTTGGGTGGGAATAAGGAAACACTAACTGGAGAAGCCTGGCATAACTTCTTCCCTGCCTTTGGCTCTGCCCTTTCTTTACTAGCCAAATGTTGTCCTTTGACCAGGAGATGTGGCAGGAAGATGACAAGCTCCTGCGTCTCTGATGTTTCAGCCTTGTGACGATTGAGTGTGCCACAGCTTTATTTTTCATTTTTATTTTTTGGCTTAAAAGCGTATCAAATAAAATGGGTCTCCTGAATGGAGCTCTGTTCTTCTTATGTATTTTGTCCTTCTTTTTACAATATGTAATACTTTCTAATTATTCTTTTATAGTAAACCCAAGCCTTTATCCGAGCCAACTCACAAAGTCGCAAGGTCAGGATATGATACAACAGTTCACAGAGACTTGTATTGGTGGCTTTTAGTACCCAGGCAGGATAACTAATTTGCTTTGGGTCATGCTGTAAAGTAGCAGCAGAACCAGTGGCTTAGCCTCCAAACCAGTCTACCTACACAGCCTATTTAAAAAATAATGAGCAACTAGAGATTTATTAGTTAGAACAATGCAAGTAACTGAGTTACATAATTGAGCAAACAAAGGTTTGTAAAATGAAGTTTTGATCAGATGACTTTATGGTGTGATTATAATGGCAGGCTGATACACAGATAAATTTTGCAGCGCTATCCCGGCTGTCCCTTTTACACAAAGATTTAAACAAAAATAACACTCGATGGCATAAAAATAAAACACAAAATACTGCAACCAAAATAATGAGGCTATCTCAATCAATACTGCTATGTCTACTGTTAGGTAAAAGTGGAGCTTCTTGGGTAAGAAGTGATGTCTCCTTCTGGGTGGTCACGCTTTTATGGCCCAGGGACCGGACGTGGTGGATTCAGTTGCCCTCACTGGGCGGTTTCTCTACACTATAGAGGAAGTAGAAGACAAGACAGTTAGCCCTCTTGGACTGGGTTGGTATCACATACCTTGGAGGAACTCAGAGGGTAACCCTCTGATGCGCATGCGTGATGATAGGAATTATGAGTTTAATGACCCCAAATAAAAATTTTTAAAAAAATGTGGATCTGGTGGTCCAACACTGAATGCTTACTGAATATCAGGGGACAAACAGTTTGTTATTTGGGTGTGATTAAGTAAAAAAAAAAGACGTATACACTGGACAGCCTATTTAGTGGAGGCTAAACACTCAGAATTTTGGTGTTAAAAAGCCCAAGTTTATGAAGCTGGAAGGCACAAAAAAATGGTGTTTAACAAAAACAAATATTGCTTAGCATCTGAACAATATTCAGAGTGCAGAAATGGAATAAATTAAAGGAAAAAAAAATCCAAAATATGTGATAGTCTGGATCTTTACAGTGTGAGACTCTTAAACCCCAGATAAAATCTAACAATTGGTTACAAGACTGATGATTTAATAACTCGTAGTGATTAAGACATTGGACTTCAAACACTAAGGTTGTGGTTTCAAATCCCGCCACTTAGCATCCATGAGCAAGTCGCTTTACCTGCCTGTGCTCCAACTAAAAAAAGAAAATAAAATGCAAGCAATTGTAGTGTATCTCAAATGCTTTAAGTCACCTTGGATAAAGGCATCGGCCAAATAATACATAATAATAAATAACAATGTTGAAATAGAAAAGTGCCACTTGGCAGTGTTCTGCTAATTAATGCTGATAGAAGGAGAAGCATATATCTGAAGAAACTTTGAGATTGGTAGTGGCACTAACAGCTACACAACCTTTCTATGCCACAGTCTGAAAAGTGTTGCCAATTTTTCAATTTTTTTTACTAGTAGTGCCTGGTTAGTCTAGAACTAGAAATATTATGCAGATGCCTTACTGTTTTTATCCATCCATCATCCAACCCGCTGAATCCGAACACAGGGTCACAGGGGTCTGCTGGAGCCAATCCCAGCCAACACAGGGCGCAAGGCAGGAACCAATCCTGGGTAGGACACACACAAATACTAGGGCCAATTTAGAATCACCAATCCACCTAACCTGCATGTCTTTGGACTGTCGGAGGAAACCCATGCAGACACGGGGAGAACATGCAAACTCCACGCAGGGAGGACCCGGGAAACGAACTCGGGTCTCCTAACTATGAGGCAGCAGCGCTACCACTGCGTCACCGTGCCGCCCACTTACTGTTTTTACTGAATTACTATTTCTAATTTTGGTTTAAACTTGTTAATTTAGTTTTCAAAAAGGGTGTCACACAAAAGTAAAAACTTAGTATCATTAAATGTGCCTCTGTCAAAATCAATTGTGATTTCAATTATTATTTTTTACTACAGATTGGGCCCTCTCACAGTGTTTTATATGACCCTTTGTGAATACAGTTTGGAAGTTTGCATACAAAATACCTGCCATGTCCCCCACATGCTGATACTCTCATGTATGTTCCACATGATGACATTTACAGTATAGTCACAGTGACATCTCTGACGAAGCCTCAACTCAGTTTCTGCCTTAGGGTTTTCACTCTCTTTATTAGATTGAATTTTCTTGGTGAACGACATCTGCAATTCCATTTTTACTACAGTACTTGACTGGTTAGAAAAAAGTAGTTTTTCGTACTCTTAAAAGTTGATCTTTTGTTATCAAGTTAACTTCTCTAATATTATTATTTTCTTTCATAAGTAAACACATATCTCCCCATTAGCTTCATGAAATTTTGTGCCAGTGGTAAATGTTATACAGGTGGATTGGGATAGAAGGCAGGAGGACAGGTTGGGAAAAAAAAGGACAATGAGCATCCTTGTTGTGTTTTTTGCTGGAATTCTATGAGGAACATACAATATTATTTATCCTGACTTTCAGAAAGAATTTCATAAGGTGCTACATGAGAGGCTGGGCATCAACTAAAAGACGTGGGAGTTCAGGGTGATGTTTGGAGATGGGTGCAGAATTGGCTTAGACACAGGAAGTAGAGGGTGATGATGCAAGGAACCCTAACACAATTGGCTGATGATAAGAGTCATGTTCTTCAGGGGTCAGTGCTAGGGCTGCTGCTATTTTTAATATGTGGGTAAAATTCTGTTACAACAAATATCTT
This sequence comes from Polypterus bichir lapradei, assembly GCA_026402145.1. Classification (NCBI taxonomy): domain Eukaryota; kingdom Metazoa; phylum Chordata; class Cladistia; order Polypteriformes; family Polypteridae; genus Polypterus; species Polypterus bichir. Next base: position 248,302,825 of record JANRMT010062791.1, read on the forward strand.
TACAACAAAATTTTCATTACAACAAAGTATTTTTATGGTTCAGACAGTTTCCCCATATGACAGAGTCTATAGAAATCTTGTTACTATGAAATACATTCAGCAGATACTGTCATACAACAAAGAGCAGTTAGTTCTGTGTTCGCAGCTCAGTTGTGCACAATGATCCCCAAACAGAAACATTGCACATTTTATTTTCTTTCTTCGAACTTTCCTCATACTGTTTTCTTGCTGTGTTTGTTTTCTGTGGTTTTCAGTGATACCTTTTGCTTATTGTTTGTCAACATTTGAAAAACATCCATTCGAATTTAACTCATTTTCACCCTCCTATAGAAATGGCAGACACGAAAAAACGACAACAGTTCACAGCTCTCGATTCCGTCAAAAATAAAAAAGACTTTGCCAGTGAATTCGGAATTTTGCCATCGACACTGTAAACTTTCTTGAAAGACCGAGCAAAAAAAGAAGAAAAATCTTGGGTTGCAAATGTATGCAAATTACTGCATTTGAAGACGTCGAAAAAGCAGTTTTTATGTGGTTCAGTTATGCTCATTCAAGAAACATTTCTATTAGTGCACCACTCATTCAAGAAAAAGCAAAGTCACTGTTGTAAGGTTTCTACACTCTCTTGGGACCTCCATCAATGGGACGACACACTGAACAGCATCCCAAAGTGCCATCACCATGTCTCTGGAACATTGTGGAAGACCATCGCTGCTGTGGCTCGCCGCCAAAGCAAACAGAAAAGATCTTGATGGGTGATGCAAGGAACATTGTAAATGCAGGGAACAGTATTACTTGGCCACTAACCTAGCCACAACCCTGCCTGACTAGGTTTGAATGCACAATGGGAGGTCTGAAAATACACCTAATGAAATGGATTTAGTAGTTGTGGTGGACTCAACTCTATCAACTGCCAGACATATTCAGAACCCATTAAGAAGGCTAACAGAATGTTAGGTCATATAGCTCCCTGATGTGTGAAATACAAGTCCAAGGAGGTTGAAGGTTATACTCAAGCTTTATAATGCACTGGTGAGGCCTCATCTGGAGTACTGTGTGCAGTTTTGGTCTTCAGGCTACACAAACGACATAGTAGGGCAAGAGAATATCCAGAGAAGAGCAACTAAGTTGATTCCAGAGCTACAAGGATGAATTATGAAGAAAGATTAAGAGAGCTGAGCCTTTTAGCAAAGAAGACTAAGAGGAGAGAGGAGTGTATAAAATTATTAAGGGAATTAGCACAACAGATTGAGATTGTTATATTAAAATGAGTTCAACAAGAACATAGGGACACAGTTGGAAACTTGTTAAGGGTAAATTTCGCACAAACATGAAGAAGTTTTTCTTTAATTAGAGACTTATAGACACATGGAATAAGTTATCAAGTAGTGTGGTAAACAGTTAGACTTTAGAGACTTTTAAAACTCGACTTCATGTTTTTTTAGAAAAATTAAGTAGATAGGAGTGGGGAGCTTTGTTGGACAGAATTGCCTGGGACCTCATGTATAAACAGTGTGTACGCACAGAAATGTTGCGTACTTCTGTTTCCATGCTCAAATCGCCACACCATGCACATTTTCACGGTAGCTAAAACCCTGGCATACACAAGTTCTCTGCTCGGTTTTGCAAACTGGTGGCGTCCAGCATCAAAGCAGTGCTTTTGTTCCAGTGTGGTTTCCATTTCTTTTTTACATCCACATCCATGACGCAGCTTTATCAAATACATTGAAATTAACCACATATTGTTTATTAGTTTAAGGCATCTGATTGTAATTAACCTGTAACAATATAATGGTCCACAGAATGGTCAAACTATTCCAAATACCATAGCTGCTTTAGCATTGTTAATCTCACTGCACCTTCTTCTTCTTTCAGCTGCTCCCGTTAGGGGTTGTCACAGCGGATCATCTTTTTCCATATTACTCTCACTGCACCACTCGGAGTATTCATATCACTGTATCTGAGTGTGGAATCACAGCCCTACAGCAGCTGATCAGAAAGAGAATTATCGGTATACAGCATCAAGCACACACTGCCTCAGCCATGCTGCCTATTTGAACTGCTCTCATGCGACAAATGCTTCAGAGCCTTTCCTGTACGGACCTCGTGATTCAGAAACAGTTTCATCCCAAGAACTATAAATGCGCCCAATCAATCCATCAATTGCTCCTTGTAGAACTGTTTGTACTTATAAGTACAATTACCTCACTGTAAACTTGCACTACAGTTATAATATTGCACAACCTGAACCACTTTATAAAGCACGTATCTGCATATGATGACGATATCATTTTTAAGATGAAATACAACAAAATATGTTTATTATTTTATACAGATAAAATGTTAACATCATTTCAATAATCTGTATTTTTCATAATTAAACATGTGAGGACACAGTGTCACAGTGCTAGCAAGGAGCTGGCGCCTCGTTCAGGGATTGTTTCTGCCTCACACTGTATTTTTGCTGGGGCTGGCGCAACAATGGAAGGATAGATAAATAGAATAACTAAACATGCACTATGAAGATATTTCAGTGTTCCTTAAAAGTTTTGAAGAATCTGAGTTCTAAACTTACAGATGGCTTAATGTCTATTACTGTTCTGATTGTGTGGCGATTGGGTACTTGGAGAAAGAAAAGGAAGGACAGGAATTGGGGGTTAGTATGTTTGAAAGAGACAGTACTGCTGCAATAAATTATTTCATCAAAGGTTGCGCACGGCGCAACAAGCATCTTGCGTGAGGCAGGAAGAATCTCTGGATGGGGCACCAGTTCGTCACTATTACTGTGCCACTGTGTTCCCATGTTCAATAACATGCTTTAACTCCTATCATCATGAAAATGATATCAAGTATACATCTCAGTATTATAATTATTCAGAGAGCTGTAATATCACGAATGTAATGGATTCTATTTCCTGTTGGAGGAAGAGAAAGCCCGTTGAAGAAGCGCATAGTGATTCACACACATAGAGCACACAGAGGAACACATACAGAGCAAAGCATTTAACATGCTACTTTAGTTATGATGGGATTTGAGAAACTAGTAAATTAAAGATTTTAAGATGAAGTTTATGATGTTCTACTTTAATGACAAAATAAACTACGTGATTAAAGTGGAAATTTTGAGATTAAAGTTGACATTTCGTGCTTTTTTCCCACTGTGTCCCAATTTTTTTTTCTTTTCTCTGTACCCTAATAAGCTTTATATGACACTCAGACGGTGGGCTACGACTCGCCTTTTCACAGTGACTTTGATATCTGACAGCTTCTTTTTTATTTCAGCTCTGTGTGACTTTGTGAACTTGAGCTTTGCCGTTTCTCCGACACTCTATATCACTCGATCAACTTCCTTTTGTTGTTTATACCACTGTTTAAACCAACAAATAGTAAGTTTTTCCTTGCCTCCAATTGGCATTCGCTGAAATTCTTCTATTTTTTCCTCGTGCTTTTGCCATTGCCTTTTCACAGATACTGAGCTTAAGGGCTATTTATATTGATTTACATATTCAAAAAGGCGTAATTATGGGATGAGTTAGGGAGTGGCAGCAGGCACGGGCGCGTGCTATACTTTTCGCACTGATTGGGATTTATGGTGCAGAAGAACGTGGAAGTTGGTGAACACTCAGATTTATGCATCTGGATTTTTTTATGCGTACGAACATTTCCGCTTTCGTCCATACGCCATGTTTTAGTGTGAATTCTATACACGGACTTATGCATGATGCCCCTGTTCTTGTCTAGATTGTTCTAATGCTGGAAAATTAAAGAGCAGTTAGTAGAGGTCAGCAAACAAACTTGAGACCTAACCATTTTCTTTCAACAGCCAGTCCTTGATTTTCATCAATTTTATGAGTAATTTGTGTTCTGGGCATAGCAAATTAAAAGCCTCTCAAGGTAAAGAGCCTCAGGTAAGTCAAAAGTCCCATTTTGTTGGTTAACCAGAGAAGGTGTATAGCTTTTTTTTTAAATTAGAGTCATTTAATTTTTGACCTTCAGCCACACATATGCTACAGATAGACCTTAAGTAAAAACCCTCTTCTGTTAATTTTATTATTGGTAAAATTAAGTCATGTTTGCTGAAATCAAAACTTTTTCCATCTTAAAGTACATGTATTTGGTAAATTTTATGGCTGTTGTTCATCATCTGGATTCCACTTTAAACTTCAAAGAAAGGCACTGTAATTTTTAAAATTAATAAAAAAAATGCTTCACTTTAGAACACAATTTCCCATGGTCAATTAAAGCATACCATGATTGATATAAAATAACTTTGACTTGAAAAAATTGTGAGCCTAAAGTAGTCTGTTTTTCTCACAGATTTTTGCTAAAGTTTTGATTTTACTGTTATCTGATGACACATTTTTCTATACGTTTGTACATTTATGTACATTATTTACTTATCTAGGTCTTTAAGCCAAATAATAATGTAAAGAGGTCTTTAAAATAAATATCAAATGACTTTTTGTTTGTTCCTTCAATTGAGTTTCATTGTAATTCACTTGAATAGACGCAAAAATTATATTCTGGAAAATGAAGAGATTGGAAAGTTTCATGGTGTCTGACTTGCCTGGCCAATCCAAGGTAACATACTTTATTATACATCTGCTTTCAAAGAAATGCTGCAAGCAATTTTATATTGTTGAAAGAAAATAAACAAGAAACACAGGAAACCTGAATATGTAATCTGTCTAGGCACATTAGCATTTCAGTAGCATGTTGAGGTATTAATTGATTAATTAATGTATTGATTTATACATTCATTAATTCCTAGAAATCGTTTCAAAGTGTAATTGATGAGCACATTTTTTCAGGGGCCATTTAACATAATTGTTCCATAATGAAATTTGGCATGCAGTACCTTCACTGCCCAATTATAATTAACCTTTAGGCAGAAACACATTGTACATTTACTGTTATCTCTTTTAGTTAACTCTATGGTTTACAGTAATAATCACTGAAAATACTGAAATGGTGTATCTTACTACTTAATTTTCGGAAACTGGAACGAATGAGAGCAAATTTATTTCTGACAGAGATTATGTTCACTTTATACAGTGTAATGTATACACAGAATGGCTTAGTGACTAAAATATTGGACTATTCAGTCTCTAATTGTGGATCCCTATGTGACCATGACAATTATTGTGCTCCGTATTTATTTTTTAATTGTCCTATAATTGCAGAGCACCTAAAGTACTATATGAATTAAAAAAATAAGCCCATTTGTTTGTGCTACTGCATCATGTATCTATGACTCAGATTTCACGCCAGCTTGTTGTCTATGTGCAGTTTGCACATTATCGATATGTCTTTGTTTTCTTCATACACTCCAAAAAGACATACAGATTAGGGTAATTTGTGACCCTTGGCCGCAATGTGAGTGCGGGTATGTTTGTGAGTGGGCACTGCAATGGACAATGGTATGGCAGGTTGGGGAATGTAATGCTTTGTATACTTACAAGGTAGATAACTATGGCTTACCAGTAACTGCATTCAGAAAAATTTGCAAGACACATCTGATATTGTAAGTCAGTTTAGATGTACTGTACTCTATTAAACAACTTTAAACTAAATAAACTGTTGAAAACACCAATGCATATTAATACAGGTTAGAGATCTTTATTGTCACATATGCTGCAATATCATAATGAAGTTCTTGTGCCACAATTGATGTGATGTTTAAATAAATACAGTAAATATCAGCAGAAGATAAAGAAACAAAAAAAGAAACAAAGAAAGATCATAAATACATAAATACAGTAAATAAGAATGAAAAAAATGTAATGCGCCATACAATTCCACATAAACCAGCAGGTGGGTACAATACACAGTGCAGGGCAGGTAGGATCAGGTCACTGGGAGTTATTTTTGCCTATCCTCACTAACTGGGGTCTATTTGTCAGGATGTCAAACACCCAGCCACAGATGGTGCTGCTCACACCAAGGTCTCTGAGCTTTAGTACCAGGCTAGAGGGTACAATGGTGTTGAAGGTGGAAGTTCTGTAATCAATGAACAGCATCCTGACAATGGTGTTTTTTTCCTTTCCAGATGTTCCAAAGCAGTGTGCAGGGAAAGGGAGATGGTATCATCCATAGATCTGGTACACTGGTGTGCAAACGATAGCTAATCCAGGTAGCAGGAATGTTGTGGTTAATGTCGATTATTACCTGTTTCTCCAAACACCTCCACATAATGGAGGTTAACATAATGGGTCAAAAGTCATTCAGGCAGGAAGCAGCAGATTTCTTCGGCACAGGCACAATTGTGGTTTTCTCAAACCACTACAGCACCATAAATAAAGACAGGAATAAGCTGATAATGTAAGTGTACACCCATGACAGCTGTGTGGTGCATGCCATAAGGAAGAACAAGGAGATACCATCCGAGCTAGGAGCTTTGCAGAAATTACCCCTATTAAAAGTTTTATACTCACCAGGTCTGAGCCACAAGGCTCAAAATGACAAAAGAAGTAATTCAGCTCATCTGTGATCACATGCAGACCTTTCCACAGTAGACACAAATCTGTGCCACCGGAATCATGTTAATCATAATAATCACCCCATTTGTAACCTCTCTGGCGACAGAATCATTCCTTTTTTCCTGCAGATGTCTCTTACTGGGCACTAGGAGCTTAACACATGTAAAACAGTTTGATAAATATTCATCAATACTTTGGAGGAGTAGCACAGTAGTTAGCACAGCTACAAAGTCTTAGATTTTGAATGTTTTTCTCCTGGTACTCTTATTTCTTCCCACCTCCAAAAGAGGCATGCATGTTAAGTTTAGGGATGACTCTAAGCCCAGTGTGAACGCGAGTAGATGTGTTTTTGACTGTTCCATCTCAAAGACTGTCATCCTACCTAGGGATGATTTTCCCTTACTTTTAAAATAGGCAGATTAAGATCTGGTTTCCCACAGAAACAGTAACCATTTTATAAAATGGATAGACCCTTGAATATGGGTTGGAAGGATGTTGTGATATCCTCGATTCTTTACTCAGGCTAACCACCTTAACAAAGAGATGTATCTTCCAATAAAAAGCATCATGTCCATCATTAGTGTTCATTTTCCCTGGAATAAAGCTACTGAAATTTCAATTGATTATTTTGTGATGCTATAGTAATTCTACTATAAACATTACAAACATAAAAGTAGGATTATGAAATGAGTGCATAGTTGAGTAATTCTTGCACAAAGTGAAATATATCATAATGATTTTGAAAAAGGTCATCCAAAGTTCATAATTTAAAATGGTTTTATGCACAGTAATACACTGCTTCTATCACTAGGGAAGCATTTACAATCAATTTGCATATTGATTTGACACTTGTCTTTAAATCTACATATTTTTAGAAGTGTTTTCATTAGCATTAGTCATTAAAAACTGCTTTGCTAAGAAAATATAAAATGTGTGTCAATATTTCATAAGTTTATTGACCATTACCATTTCCTTAACAATCAATAGCAAAATCTGAATATGGTAAAAGCTATGAGATTATCACCTTAAAAAAGCTTGTCAGAGGTGTAGTGCTTTTTCAATTCATTTAAAGTCTAGTGTCCTCAATATGAAGATTTTATTTTATGAATAGCAAAAGAAATAACAATACAAAATACAAGTGTCAAGGCCAAGCAAATAACACTTCATTTCCAGAAGGATAAAATGCAATGTCTCAAAGCACACATCATCTCAAGCTGGTTCCATGCATATGACAGTAATGGTGACACTTTACGTCACTAGCCTGCACAATCCCCAGATCTCAATCCTGCAAAGTACCTTTGAGATGAAGTGAAACATAAGGTTTATGGCTTGACAGAGTGACTGAAATATCTGCAGGAACACTATCAAGTCAGCATGGACCAAAATCCCCAAGGAAGGTTTCCAGCAACTTGTTGAATCGATTCTTTCAAGAATTCAGGACCTCCTGGACACAGAGGAGGTCTTACCCATTACTAAGCATATGTTCATATTAAACTGGACATGGAGTATGTACATTGGTCTTAACACATATGCGTTATATTGAGTTGGACATATATAATTGTTTATACAAACAGGGATGATGAAACAGCATACAGAGATGAGGTGGAATGGCTGTTTGCATGGTGTGAAGACAACAATCTATCTCTCAATGTTGACAAGACAAAAGAGATAATCGTGGACTTCAGAAAATCATATCCTGCCCACATCACACTCAGCATCAACGGTTTAGATGTGGAGACTGTTAGGAATACCAAGTTCCTCGGTGTGCACATAACTGAGGAACTTACGTGGACACATAACACCTCATCATTAATCAAGAAAGCCCAGCAGAGACTACACTTCCTGAGGCGGCTGAAGCGAGCAAGTCTTCCCCCTTCCATCCTCACTCTGTTCTACAGAGGCACCATTGAGAGTGTTCTGACCAGCTGCATCACTGTCTGGTATGGCAACTGCAACATATCTAACTGCAAGCACCTGCAAAGGATAGTGAAGACAGCAGAGAACATTATTGGGACATGTTTTACAAACGTAGTGTCCACAAGGCCTGCAACATTGTGCAGGACCCCTTATACCCCTCACATAGACTTTTCACACTTCTGCCATCCAAGAGAAGATACTGCAGCATTAAAGCTTTATCTTAAGATAAAGAGTTGGAGTTTTTACCCCAAGCTTTCAGACTCTTTAACACCATGCTGCCCCCTGGGATCTTCCACACTGCCTCAACCACCTCTAAAACAGAACTTTTATACATGCAAGTCACTTTCCTGCAAAGATTAGCATGCATGTAGAAAAAGAACTGAAAATCTCATACTGACCTTTAAGTATTTTGACACTCTTGATATCCTTCTGCTGTGAAATATTCTGACCTGTCATTGTTTACACATGTCTTAAACAACTATTATAATCCATCCATCCATCCATTTTCCAACCTGCTGAACCCAAACACAGGGTCATGGGGGTCTGCTGGAGCCAATCCCAGGAACCAATCCTGGGCAGGGTGCCAACCCACTGCAGGACACACACAAACACACCCACACTAGGGCCAATCCACCTAACCTGCATGTCTTTGGACTGTGGGAGGAAACCCATGCAGACACAGGGAGAACATGCAAATGCCACGCAGGGAGGACCCGGGAAGCGAACCTGGGTCTCCTAACTGCGAGGCAGCAGTGCTACCACTGTGCCACCGTGCCGCCCCAACTATTATAATACACTGATAATTTCTGTATTATCTATATCTATTATTTATTATTTATTTATTACATTACATATCTATTGACTATATTTATGTATCTAGATTGCAAATACCATTCATTGCATCAATGTTCATATTGCTAACTACACGTCAATATTGCTGCTACTTCTTTGTCTTGTCTTTGCACAATGTCTTGTCTTGTTCGTGTTTTAATTTTAAATTTTAATTTTAATTCTATTTTTAATTTATTATTTGCACGTCATGTTGTTACACTGTGGACCCTGAGCTTCTCAATTTTGTATATGGTTGTATACTTGTATATGGTTGAGATGACAATAAAGTTCACTTTGATTTTGATAATAAATTAAGTCATACATTCATATATTAAACCATCTGTCCAACCACTTCCTGGAAATGACTTAATGAATAAAGTCAGCTAAGCAATACGTTTTAAGTTGTTAATGACAGTTTTTCCTTTTCTTGTAAGGTTGTATACATTGACTTAGAGAGAGCTTCAGACTCAGCAGATAGAGGAGGGAATAAAATAGTAACAAACAGTTAATAGAGAGTAGATATGGTACAGTGTCCACATGACATATTGCAATACAGCAAAAAATATCAGCTCTAGTAGGAAAAGGCTTTAGGGAAATAAAATTTCACCAGTCTACATTTGAATAACAGGGAATGCAAAGTATTCCTGATTTTAACTAGCAGGTCTTTGCAAAGTGTTGGATGCTGAGCATCAAGTGTTATCACTGCTGCCTTACAGGTACAGGGATTTGGGTTCTGTTTCCCTCCCAAGTCATCTTTTATGTGGAGTCTACATTTTCCCTCAATGTTCATGAGGATTTTCTCAATATTTCTAAATCATGTGTACATTAGATTGCTTAGCAGCTGTAAACTGTCCAGCTACTTGTTAGTGTGGGTTAATACCCTAAAGGTCCCTGTAATGGACTGATGTCCCATACATTTTTTTTTTCTAAACTTACACTATGTCCACATTCCCTGTAATGGAGGTAGCAGGATCAGGAAAATAAATGAACAGATCATTTCATTATTAAGCATTTAGTAGATATGTGATCCACCAGCTTCAGAAATTTTATTTATAATTATAGCAAAAGACAGCTGGGATCATTTAACACATTTAGACATATACATGTTTATACAATTTGCAGAGTCAAAACTTTACAAATAAAGAATCTGAGTAATGATAATGGAATTGCTGCATTAACTGTAGCAGGGTTCTGTGACTTAGGAGGTCTATTCTACTGCATACAAAAGCACCAATCCATATTTTCATGCCTGATATTATCACATTTTCAATGCTAACACAGTAAGAGATAAGTCAGAGCTAGGATATAAGCATTTTAGTCCAGTGAGATATTTATATATTGGAAAAAAAAAAACTGCATGACAGTACTGATGTTGTTAAAACTAATAAGAAAATTAAAATTATGAGGTTTGTAAACTATTGATACCATTGTACACAATCCATCTAAAATTAGTACATAAAAAGAAAAAGTAGACTTGATTTGCCTATAATCCTTTATATATCATCGCAAATAAAAAGATAAATCAAATACTGATACAAAAATGCAGCTTTCTCTTCTAGCTCTGAGATTTCATCATTGACAGCACTTGGTTTTCATGTGTCTTAAAGACTTCAGTGTTTGTCTTGTCCAGGAGCATAATAGGCATGTTTTAGGTTTCTTGGGAGTCTTAGAATTTTGTTGTCTGCAGTACTGCCTCCCTTAGACAAACAGACAGATGAACCAAATGATGGTTTAAAGACAAAGGAAATTTTGTTTTAAAAGATATTAGGAAAGTTAAAAGGCAGTTGGAGAAAAATATGGCATAAAAGGCAAAAGGTGACCCAAAGAGTTCCTTTCAAAATGAACAAACCATCAAGGTGGAGATGAAGTGTATTAAAAATGGTAAGGACAAACTAAAATATATAGATAGTGAAATGCCAAAAGCTGTAAACGTAATTTTTTCTCAGGTTTATGTGTATGAAGAAGTCAATAATCCCCCAAAGGAAACAAAGACTGCCAAGGTGGTACTTAGTAATTTGGAGCAAGAAGAAATACTGCTTAGATTAAATTGGCTGAAATGTAGCAAATCACCAGGATGTGAGAACATTTACCCTAAAGTGCTTAAAAAGGTTAGTGATTGCAAATATAAACCCTTGAAATGTAATTTTTTTGAAACATCTACACTGGAGAAATTCCTAAATTCTGTAAAGTAGCAAATATTACCATATATGAAACAAGAGTGATCGGTATGATTCAAGTAACAAAAGGACAATAACTTTAAAATGTATTACCGGCATAATTAAGGAAATAATTGAGCAGCACATGTCTAGAACAGGTGTATTAGCAAATAGCACATTCTCAGATGGGGAAGGTCATGTTTCACCAATCTGCTGGAATTGTATGTGGCAAGCATGTGATATTACCTATCTTGATTTTCTGAATGTACCACATGAGAGGCTAGTAATCTCATTAAAAGAGGTGGGAATTCAGGGTGCTGTGTATCGATGGCACAAATTGGCATAATAAAGGGTTAGGGTGAGAGGAATGTTTTCAGAATTAGAATGGGTATCCATTAAGGATGAGTGCTGATGCTGGTCTATATATATATATACTAGCAAAATACCCGCGCTTCGCAGCGGAGAAGTAGTGTGTTAAAGAAGTTATGAAAAAGAAAAGGAAACATTTTAAAAATAACGTAACATGATTGTCAATGTAATTGTTTTGTCACTGTTGAGTGTTGCTGTCATCAAGGATTTGATTATGATTATTTCTTTCAATCAGGTTCGTATTTGGAGGATGTGTTGTGTTCAAGTTATATTCCGTGTTTGTCAACCGTTGTAAAGATAACAGGTTTCATTCATCGAAGTGTTCATTACCCAAATTGGTACTCGTGAATCTAAGATGTTTAACAGGCATTCCTGGTATTAAGTTGTGTATTTGCTTGTGAATATTTAGCGGTAGCATCTCTATGAACTTAATTTAACCTTTCCCAGTCCTGCAAAGTCAGTTCACGTGAGCCGCTCGGTGTACATGCATTGAAGCTTCTCAGCTGTGCTTGTGCTATCTCGTGCGATCTTGTGATGTCCACGGCTTTATCTAATGTTAGCTCAGACCCGGCACTTAAAAGTTTCTCTCGCACTTTTGCTGAGTTTGCGCCAAACACTATTCTATACCTGACCATCTTATCTTCGTTTGCATAAGCACAGTCCTTCACCAGCAATTTTAACTCCGCTACAAAGTGCTGAAATGTCTCGTTTATACCCTGCGTCCTCTCATTAAACTTGTATCTCGCGAATATCGTATTCGTCTTAGGCATGACAAACGCCAGCGGCAGCGTGTCTATGAACCTAATTTAAGTTAAGCTTTACACCCTGCTTTCCTATTCGTTTGCATAAGCACAGTCCTTCACCAGCAATTTTAACTCCGTTACAGCAATTGTAACTCTGTTACAAAGTGATCAAAAGTCTCATTTATACCCTGTGTCTTCTCATTAAACTTGTATCTCGCGAATATCGTATTCATCGTAGGCATGACAAACGCCAGTGGCAGCCTGTCTATGAACCTAATTTAAACTTTAGGTTTACACCGTGCTGTGTTTCCGCAGTAGCTGCACTTATGAATATGCTTGTATGTGTCACTCACTTCATATTCTTTTGCTGCCTTCTCAATTGTGTAATGCGTTTTTTGAACAGGTTTCATTCATCGAAGTGATCACTATGGTACTTGTGAATCTAAGATGTTTAACACGTATTCCCGGTATTAAGTTGTGGATTTGCCTGCGAATATTTAGCAGCAGCGTGTCTATGAACGTAATTTAAACTTAAGCTTTACACCTTGCTTTCCTATTGATATGTGTACAAAGGCTTGTTCAGCGTCAGAAGGTTTCCGCAGTAGCTGCACTTATGAATATGCTAAGCACAGTCCTTCACCCGCGAATATTTACCTTATATGGGCAGGCACTCAATTACGTGGGAGGCATGATGATGCGGGACGCAACTCCGCCTCACATGGCGACCGAGCTGCTGGCTATGGCCGTATATATGGACAAAGTAGGTTCCAGTTATGACCGTTACGTGTAGAATTTCGAAATGAAACCTGCCTAACTTTTGTAAGTAAGCTGTAAGGAATGAACCTGCCAAATTTCAGCCTTCCACCTACACGGGAAGTTGGAGAATTAGTGATGAGTCAGTCAGTGAGTGAGTGAGTGAGTCAGTCAGTCTAGTATAGATATATATATATATATTGTCAGGGATGCCGGGGCAACGACCCGGCCGGGACGCCTTGAGGGACCGGAAGAGGGTTTACGCCCACCCTGGATCACGTGGGGGCCGCCATCCTGGTTGCTTTGTGGGCCACAGGTAGTGGGCTTGGAAGCCCAACCCTGTAGGGACCCGTGGTCACTGCCAGGGGGCGCCCAAATGCCTTGGGGACCCTGGACCTCAGCACTTCCACCACACCAGGAAGTGCTGGGGGAAAAAGAGAAGGGACACCCGGAGAGCTTCCGGGAGAACAGCCGGCATTTCCGCCGCACTGGGGCGTGTCCAGGGAGGAATGCCAGGAAACACCTGGAGCTCATCCGGGATGAGATAAAAGGGGCCGTCTCCCTTCATTCGAGGCTGGAGTCGGGTGGAAGCAGGACAAAGCAGGAGAGAGAGAGTGGAGGCGGCCCGAAGAGGAAGGCATTGCGTGGCCAGGACTGTGTTTGGGGTTCGTGTGTGCACTGGACTTATTTGTAAATAGTGTAAATAAGTGTGTGGTGGTGAATTTAACAACATGTCTGCCTGTCTGTGTCCGGGCCACATCCACTATATATATATATATATATATATATATATATATATTGTCACGCACGCGCGAGTAGGAGACCGCGGATGGATCTAAACACACCTGAAAAGGTATTCGCCGGCAGGGAATGGCGGGTTACTAATTCTCTCTCTTTTTATTCTTGCAGGAAGAAAGACGCTCCGC
>JANRMT010062791.1:248317008-248374234 GCA_026402145.1 Polypterus bichir lapradei
CCGGAAAACCCCAAACCTTTATGTTGCCTATTGTTAAGTCTTTTACAATATATATATATATATATATATATATATACACATACACACACACACACACATATAAAGGTGGTCCAGATCTAATTATGCAGATCCAGATCATCTGGATGACTTTATACTGTATATATACATACACACACACACATATACAGGGTGGTCCAGATCTAATTATGCAGATCCAGATCGTCTGGATGACTTTAATTTATGCGGGGACGATTCCAGTTCGGCGCAAAGACGATTCTTCATGTCGTCAGTTTGCACACTTCACGATGGTCTGGGATTTTTTGGGTGATTTTCTATGTAATAAACTTAATAAGTTATAGCATAATGAAAATTGCATAATTAGATCTGGACCACCCTATATATATATATATATATCTTATACTAATAAAAGGCAAAGCCCTCACTCACTCACTCACTCACTCACTCACTCACTCACTCACTAACTCACTCACTCACTGACTGACTGACTCATCACTAATTCTCCAACTTCCCGTGTAGATAGAAGGCTGAAATTTGGCAGGCTTATTCCTTACAGCTCACTTACAAAAGTTAAGCAGGTTTCATTTCGAAATTCTACACGTAATGGTCATAACGGTCGATAACGTTCGACAAAGTCCGCCATGTTGAACTTTCTTATTTATGGCACCATCTTCACGAAATTTGGTAGGCGGCTTCCCTGCGCTAACCGAAACCGATGTATGTACTAATTTCGATGGTATGGCGCCACTGTCGGCCGCCATATTGAACTTTCCAACGTCACTAATTTTCCAACTTCCCGTGTAGGTAGAAGGCTGACCCCATCTTCACGAAATT
Source organism: Polypterus bichir lapradei (assembly GCA_026402145.1). Classification (NCBI taxonomy): domain Eukaryota; kingdom Metazoa; phylum Chordata; class Cladistia; order Polypteriformes; family Polypteridae; genus Polypterus; species Polypterus bichir. The sequence continues at coordinate 248,317,861 of JANRMT010062791.1, forward strand.
TGGTAGGTGGCTTCCCTGCGCTAACCAAAAGCGATGTACGTACTTATTTCGGTGGTATGACGCCACTGTCGGCCGCCATATTGAATTTTCCAAACATCACTAATTCTCCAACTTCCCGTGTAGGTAGAACGCTGAAATTTGGCAGGCTCATTCCTTACAGCTTACTTACAAAAGTTAAGCAGGTTTCATTTCAAAATTCTACACATAACGGTCATAACGGTCGATAACGGTCAACAACGTCCGCCATGTTGAACTTTCATATTTATGGCCCCATCTTCACGAAATTTGGTAGGCGGCTTCCCTGCGCTAACCAAAACCGATGTACGTACTTATTTCGGTGGTATGACGCCACTGTCGGCCGCCATATTGAATTTTCCAAACATCACTAATTCTCCAACTTCCCGTGTAGGTAGAACGCTGAAATTTGGCAGGCTCATTCCTTCCAGCTTACTTACAAAAGTTAAGCAGGTTTCATTTCGAAATTCTACGCGTAACGGTCATAACAATCAACAGCGTCCGCCATCTTGAACTTTCTTATTCATGGCCCCATCTTAACGAAATTTGGTAGGTGGCTTCCCTGCATTAACCGAAACCAATGTACGTACTTATTTCGGTGGTGTGACGCCATTGTCAGCTGCCATATTGAACTTTCCAACGTCACTAATTCTCCAACTTCCCATGTAGGTAGAAGGCTGAAATTTGGTACTTATTTCAGTGATATGATGCCACTGTCGGCTGTCATATTGAACTTTTCAACGGTCTTTGTTACTTATGGGCCCATCTTCAAGAAATTTGGTACACGGGTTCCCAACACTAACTGAATCCTACTTAAGTACATATATATGTCCATAGCCTGCAGCTCGGTCACCGTGTGAGGCGGCGTTGGGTCCCCCATCCCAACGCCTCCCACGTTGTTGGCTGCCTGCCTATATAAGGCCATCTGTCGCTCCAGTCTCTACATTCCCTTCCTTGCTTCGCCACGGTATTCACGTCTCCCTGCTGATAACTACAGCCTTTTTATTTAATCCACGGCTTCTCCGCTGTTTTATTGTTCATTTATTACGATTATAGTTATTGTATAGGTATTTTAGACTTACTTTACATTGTTCAGGTACCCATTTCCTTTATCATTCCAACCGTACCCCCATTAACATGTCTATCGAGGTGATCACCATCGATCAAAGAACTGTCACTTACCAAGTGGTTTCCATGCCCGGAGATGGCACCTGCCTTTTCCATTCTCTTTGTTACATATTGCACGGCCATATCAGGCTCACTCTTGATATCCGGAGGAACATTGTGTCTTATGTATTGAATGACTGGGACAGGTTCAAGGTGTGGACTGATGATGGTACAGGAGATAATTATACCACACAGGAGCACTATAAGAGTGAAATGCTTAAGTGTACCGAAATGGCCAAATATTTTAAACCTTTGGACAACCGCCAATGCCTCTTAAACATCTTAGATTCACAGGTGACGATTTCAGTAGTGGACACTTTGATGTTTAGAAATGTTTAAACTCTCAAAAGCTGGATGTGAAGTTATCAATCAAACTGGTTGTATACTTACAACGCTTGACAGATGCCGAATGTCTCTTGAACACAAGTCCTACAAATACTGTCGTAATTGAAACAAACCATGAAACTCAAACCGATTATGACAGCAGCAATCCAAGCTGTGAGATTTGAGACAAGATTACTGTTCACATGGCCAACTGTACGTTGTATGCTCAAGAGTAAGCTCAGCGCACAGCTACAGCTTGGTCATATTACAACTGAAGGGCCGAACTGACAACGTGGCATACAAAGAGATCCTTAACAAATAATTATTGGTATATTTTCCCTCAGTTTTAAAAACGTTTAATTGTCTTCTTAATAAAAATTTTAAGGCAGTACTTCGCCGCTGCGAAACGCGGGTATTTTGCTAGTATACACTATAAGTCAAAAGTTTTGGAACACCTCAGTTTTTTCAGTTTTTATAGAAATGCACACAATTTAATATCTTAATGTTTCATGAAATCAAGGCATAGAAGAAATAAACAATGGTAAATAAAATAGGAATAAAAGTCAAGGAATCATTAAGAGTACAAAACTTTATTCAATTTTTGATCTATCAATGTAGTCACCTTTTCTTGATATAACAGTTAAACTGCAGTAACACTTTTTATTCAAAATGTCAGTCACTCTGTTGAAGTTACGAACTCTGTGTGTGGCAAAAGAACCCCAGACCATCCCACTTCCTCCTCAATGTTTGACAGTTTGTGTCACACACTGAGCAACCATCCTTTCACCAACTTGACGGCATACAAACACCCTATGTGATGACCAAAGATTTCAAACTCTGATTCATCGGTCCATAAGACTTTCTTCTGATCTGCAGTAATCAACAGCTGGTATTTCATGGTCCTATTTTGTCCTTTAAGGAATGGTTTTCTTACTGCAACTTGGCCTGTCAAACCTGCAGCACAAAGTCTCCTCTTCACAGTAGAATCTGAGACTTGCTTTTTTCAATCACTGTTGTGCTGTGAGGAACTTATCACGCAAGCTGGTGGCCCTCAGAAACTTGTCTTCTGTTAGGGTGGTGACTTTGGTTCTGCTAGATCTCTTCCTATCAAGAGTTTCTTCCAATATCCATTGCCTTTGGATTTTGTATGACACTGTATTCACTAATACTGATTTTTTTTTTGCAATTTCTCTAAATTAAACACCTACACTTCTAAGGGTAATAATGCTGTGTCTCATTTCATTTGTTAATTGTCATTTTCGTGCCATTATCACTGGAATTTACAACTTTCTACAGTGTAATATGGTACAAGTAGTACTTCAGAGGGTGTAGTAACACAGTCTGTTCCAACTCTGCTTTAAGACAGAGCGAGGGTTTTTAAGTAATCAACAGAAGTCAGGACACTTGTACATATTGTTTGCTTCAACTTGCAAGGCTTAACTTACTTTACTGTAATTGCTGCAGAACATATGTATGTTATAACCTATTAGTTGTTCCCTGAAGAAGCCACATTTGTAATATTCTGAAATTTCCTTTTCTTCAGTTTTTTGCTAACCTAAACTTTAAATTTAAACCATTTTACTGCTTACCTTTTCACCATTTTAGGTCATTCATTGCATTTCAACTGATTATATATATAAACAATCTTGACAGGAATATAATCAATAAGCTGGCTAGCTGAATCATTACAGAGAAACCTGGACAGCGTATAGTGTTGGATAGATTTTTGCAGGTGAAGTTTAATGTTAGTAAATGTAGGTTTTGCATATATGAAGAAAAAAGCGAGGTTTGAATACACAGTTGAAGTCTGTAGCTCAAATCACAATTTATGAGAAGAATCTAGGGGTTGTGGTGAACTTGTCATCACTTACACAAAGGCAGTGTACATAAAAAGGACAATAGGATGCAGAGGTGGGTAGTAACAAGTTACATTTACTCCGTTACATTTACTTGAGTAACTTTTTTAAAAAATTGTACTTCTAAGAGTAGTTTTACTGCACCATACTTTTTAATTTTACTTGAGTACATTTGTGAAGAAGAAACGCTACTTTTACTCCACTACACTGGCCAACACTCGAATCGTTACTTTTTTCCATTAGATACGCTATACTGTATTTTTGCCAGAGAGAAGCCGCCAGTGGATCTACTGCATGACTGTTTTACCAATCAGACGTAGCAATAATAATCACAAGACTCAGTTTCACCAATCAGACGTAGCAACAATAATCACATGGCTCCGTTTCACAAATCAGATGTAGCCATGCAGTCACATGACCACACACAAACTGTGATGGCATAGCAGCACAAACTCCTCACAAACAGCAGAAAGGGAAATAAAGAATACAAGTGGAACCTTGGTTTGCGAGCATAATTCGTTCCGGAAACGTGCTCGCAATCCAAAGCACTTATATATCAAAGCAAATTTCCCCATAAGAAATAATGGAAACTCAGATGATTCGTTCCACAACCCAAAACTATTCATATAAAAATGATTAATACAAAATATAAAGTAAAAATACATAAAACAAATTAACCTGCACTTCACCTTTGAAAAGAATCATGGCTGGTGTCAGTGAGTTTCTAAACTCTTGTGGAATTTCACCCAAAGGGATGACGCGCAGAAGAGCGTCCTGAAGCAACCGCAGGCACTCAGTGCTGTAGCAGTTCGCTGTAAAAGCGAATCCGAAAAGATCGCGGTCGTTCTATAGGCACCTGCCGTTGATGGGTGATACAAGGAACAAGGAACATTATAAATGCGCAGGGCACAGTATTACTTGGCTACTAACCTGGGCATGACCCTGCCAGACTGCTGTGCCTTTGTAAAGGAGAGCGGCAGATCCCGCTACAATAAATAACTGCGCTGTTCCTGTTTCAAGCTGAATAAAGATGGTGTTGCTAAAGTACTGAGATTCAGCTTCGTGTTTTGGGGTGCAAGATGGGGACTCACATGTCACAGCACACATACGTGGTCACAATGCTGTAGTAAACAGTATATGCTCGTACGGATGTTGACTATATGAGTGAGGCACGCTGACTGACGATTGCCCACAATCCTACAGCGAGAGAGAGAAGAACCATCAGCTCATTTGTGATCACGTGACACTCGGCAGACAAAGTTTATATGGACTACTCGTATTGCAAGACCTTGCTTGTTTATCAAGTCAAAATTTGTTAAACATTTTAGTTCATCTTGCAAAATAAGTTGCTCGCAATCCAAGGTTCCACTGTACATGGAAAATGAGAGCCAACTCCTGCTGAAGCTTAACTATCACTTCACTGAGTGAAGAACAAGCACGTTTTAACCAAACATGCACAGACACAGACAGTCTGGTAAAGAGTGACTTCTTGTATCTGCATAAGCTGTCTTGTTCTGTTATTTTCTATCAGCTGTTCTATTTGGAGGGCAAGTGAATATACAGAATTATACTGTCAGTATACAGTATATCTTGTCACTGTAAGTAGTTTGCACTGTTCAGACGTACATGTTACCTACTGTAGGTATTGGCTTCAAAAGCTTTGTTGTGAAAAAATGAGATTTGGAACTTTGTGTTATGTTGCATCTTTATTTTGTAAAGATGTTATTTATTTTTACTCATTTTTTATTTTATTATTTGGAAATAGCAGAATTAGCACATTATTTTATATTTTTGTCTGTCGTATTACAGTTACTCAGTACTTGAATAGTCTTTTCACCTTTTTTTTCACTTTTTTACTCTTACTTGAGTCATTTTTTGGATGACTACTTTTTACTTCTACTTGAGTAATATTATTTTGAAGTAATGCTACTCTTACTTGAGTACAATTTTTGGCTACTCTACCTACCTCTGATAGGTCATATAGCTTGATGTGCAGAGTACAAGTCAAGGGAGGCTATGCTTACTGTAAGATATACTGTATAATGGACTAGTGAGGCCTCTTCATGAGTACTGTGTTTGTTAATGGTCTCCATATTAAAAAAAAGACATAGCAGCACTAGACATCTACTGTAGTAGAGAGTGATTGGGCTGATTTTGGGCCTGAGAAATATGCTTTATGAGGAAAAATCTTTAAGGAGCTAAACCTTTAGATTAGATTATATTGGACTGGATAATCAGATACACACACACACGCACACATATATATATATATATATTGTCAGAGATGGCTGGGGTGGCCACCCGGCCGGAACGCCCAGGGGGACCGGAGGAGGGTTTGCGCCTTCCCCAGACCATGTGGGGGTGACCGCCCTGGTACCTTTGGGGGCCACGGGTACAGAGCTTTGACGCTCCACCCTGTAGGGGCCCATGGTCACCGCCAGGGGGCGCTCCCTGTGCCTAGAGAGCCCTGGACCTCAGCACTTCCGTCACACCCGGAAGTGCTGGGGGGAAGAAGATTGGGGACACCCGGAGTGCTTCCGGGTAAGCAGCCGGCACTTCCGCCACACTGGGGCGTGTCGGTGGGAGATTGCCGGGAAGCACCTAGAGCACATCCAGGTGGCTATAAAAGGGGCCGCCTCCCTCCATTTGATGGCTGGAGTCGGGACGAGAAAGACGAGGTCTCTGGAGGAGGCAAGGAGGCGGCCTGAAGTAAGAAAGTTATTGTTGTGTTGTCGCCGGGACTTTGGGAACTTGTGGGGTTTGTGAGCATTATTTGTAAATATGGAGCACTTAAATAAACGTGTGTTGGGTGATTTGAACGTGTCTGCCTGTCTGTGTCCGGGCCATCCTCCACTATATATATATAATGTATTAAACTTTATTAATCAGATACACAAGCAGGAGAAACATGAAAAACAAAGAGACAGACTCACAGGACAAATTATGCAGCCAACCAATCAATCAATCGAAAAATAAATACATAAATGTATATTTTGCACATATTTCAAAGTGAACTTAAAGAGTATGCATTGAGAAAGCATTGAATTGCCTGAGAGCAGTGAGCAGAAAATACCCCCAGAGTAATTTTCTAGCACACCGTGGTGAAATAAGTCTGTGGCTGAAAGTGTTCCAAGAGGGGATTTTGGAGATTTTTTCATGGTGGCATCTAATTTTGCCATTGTCCTTTTTTTTGACAACAGCTTCTAGTGTGTCCAGACTTTACCCGGTGACAAAGCATACTTTCATGATGAGTTTATTCAGGCATTGTGCTTCTTTTGAACTAAAGTTCTTCCCCATGAGACACAGCGCAGAACAACACACTGGCTACTATGGACAGGTAGAACATTTCCATTTTTTCCCAGTTCAAACAAAATGAGATTAAGTGTTGAAAACTGGCAAGCATGTTGTGCTCTGAAAAATTTCACTTTTGAAAAGTTTCACTTTTTTAACTTTTAATTTCAGGTATAGCTTTGAATTTCATTTCTTTGTTTCAAAGAGTTTTGAATTTTTCCTGTTTTCTTTCTACCTGTGAAACTTGAAAGTCACTGCAAAAAAGTGGTGCAATGCAGGTTTTCATACCATTGAGTGTTTTTCACAACCGACATTACATTAAACAGTGACATGACTGAAGTGTTCAAAATTGTGAAGGGAATTAGACCGATAGTTCCTAGTTATTACTTTAAATTAAGGTCACAGTAGGAAAATTATTACATATAAATTTCTTACAAATGTTAGAAATTATAGAACCATAGACACCTGGAATAAACTACCAAGTAGTTAGGGAGAGACCATCAAATCTTGACTGAATGTTATTTTGGAGAATCTAGGTGAATAGGATTGAGAAGTTTGATGGGCGAAATGGCCTGTTCTCATCAAAATGATGCTAATGTTCTATTTGACTCCCTTCCACATATTGTAGGAAAGCTTACAAATAAAGAAATGCTGACCAAATAACTAACTATGTTGTTTCAAGTTCAATCTAAATGCCAGTTTAAAGCAAAGCTCATGGATCAATGTTGTGTCAGATACCTGTCACTAGGGAGTGTCTGCAGGGCTCTTAAAAGGTAAGAATAGCGAAACCAAAAAGAAGGGTGATATGGTTGTTGACTCCTCCCTATTCATACTTAAAATGGAAAAACAATTACACTGGGAAGTCTGATGTCACTTCCTTCACAGACTCAGAAGTCCCACCCCTTCTGTTTCACTTGTTATAAAATAAAAGAGGAATCAGAACCTGCAAGAGTAGGAGATGGCGCTTGGTTCACAGAATTGTTTCTCTGTAAGAGACTGTTTTAGCAATTATTTTTTTATTACAGTTCCATTTCAGACATTCAAACGGGATTACCAAGGAAGTCCCTATCCCTTCTTCTTTTCCTTTTTGTGTCATTACAGTTGTTATGTTGAAGGCATAGATTTCAGCAATCTGTACTGTATGTTGCTCTTGTCAGATAATATTACTAACAAACGTTCTCTTTGCTGTATTGATTTTAACGGCACAGTCTCAAGACTATACTAAACTCTCATTATTTTATTTTACCACAAAAAGTAAACAATGGATGAGTATAAGAAATGCTCTTCATGTGTTTTTTTTTTCTTGTGAACCTTCTATCTTTCCCCAAGTGTGCATTCTATGCAGCATTTCACTTGCTATTCTATCCAACTTCGACAATCAAATATCTGACATGGGGCATTTTATCCTTGCCTTGCTGCTCTTATCCAACATTATCTATGTTCTGTCACACCGGCACAGCAAGATATACATCATACTGTGATTGTAATGCACATATAAAATAAAATGGCAGATATGTAGGTGGACTTGATGAGTTGAGAGGATTTATGGTTCACTAATACATGTAAAGATACAGAAATCATTTCCTTTTGATATATTATAAGAAGGTGAGATTCTGGTACCAGTGTAGGGATGAGATTTTTATTTTAGAAAGCAGCATTTCTGTTCTAAAGTGTCCTGCTCTTTAAGAAAGAAGATAGCACCGGACAGAGAAAAAAAGAGTAACTAGTGCATCAGTTAGGTTCGGCTGTCCATGAAGAATCCTTAAGAAGTGATGCTGCTGGACAGCACAAATAGTAAATGTCACTTGACTCTAGTACTCTTCGTTTTTTTTTAATATAATTTATTGTAACATTTGTGACTCAAGAAACTGAAGGCTGGCAAAGAATGTTTATGTTAACCTTAAGAAAGATTAAAACTGGAATGAAGAAAATGTTAAAAAAAAAAACCAAAAACACTGCCTCCATTTTAATTCAAATAATGAAGAGTTTTATTTAGCTTGTGAAAGTAAATGTCATAGCATCAGAGAAATGAAGAGCTGTCATCTGTACTTTTCATTTCCTTTTAATAATAGTTTTATTTGTAGTGGCATTTTGAGAATTTCAAAGAGACTTCTTATTAAGAAGAATCCATGAATCTCAACATTTCTGAGAAGTACTTAATTCATGTATGGATGCACAGCGATGTAATAAAGTAATGAAACATACATGTAAATAAAACTGATTTAAAAAATGGCAATACCAAATGAGCATGTTCATCAGTCGTTATATTAATTACTGTTTTAAACAGATTAGCTACCAATAGCCCTTTGATGGAGTTTGTAAAAGGGGCTTATCCTGTGATTTTGTGGGTGCCAGCGACTCTAACACCTAAGGTGCTGAGGCTGTGAAATGGGGGTGTATTGTTAGAGGTGGTACTGACTTTTTGTACAATTGAGTATGAACTAATAATAATTGACATCATTAGATGTACCCTGCTACCTAGTTGTATATATGACTGTGTTCCCTTTTTTGCTGACTGCCCGCATATTTTTGATTGAGTAATGCATTCATTTAATTTTTTACAACTGATACTGTAGATTATTAAATACTAAATCATTCTCATGATTCTTGGTTTTGTTTATTTTTGCATTTACTTAATCTAATCTGTTTCAATTTCATACTTGTTCAGTTTTTCACACTTGCTCTTCATGTCCATGACCACATTGTTTATGATAATATGATCACAACACCCATTGCTAATGCAGGGTCATGGCACTTTGCCTCATCATGCAAACGTTATTTAAGTGGGTAGATGTCCTATTATGCAGATATTCAACTTTAAAAAGAGGCACATCTAAGCTATTTTGTGTAGGGACATTTTGACTTTGTTATTTTTTGTTTTCTGGTTAGTTGTGACCCTTAATGGACAGGGTGTCCATAAAGTCCATTTGCAATTTAAAATAGTTGTAACTTTGTAATTATATATAACAGAAAGAATTTGTAAAAGGGATTAGAAAGCTTGATATATCTAGTTTTTGTTTTGTTTTTTTTTGTCAATAGAAGTTTTATTTTTGCCGTATTTGGGGAACTGAAAATACACGTGAGTCTGTTGAACTTGAAAGAGATTCCCCCAAAGTTAATGTGTGGTGTGCTTTGGGAAAAAATCAAGTCATAAGGCCATTTTTTTGAAAGGTGTGTTGTTAATGGTGATAGCTAGTTAGAAATGCTGCAAAATTACTTTATTCCTCAACTTGAACAATTAGGACTGATAGAGAATACAGTGTTTCAACAAGATGGTGCTCCTTGTTACTTTGCATGTTGTTTCTACATGAGAAATTCCCTAACAGATGGATTGGAAGAGGTGGACCATTTTCTTGGCCTCCATGTTCGCCAGATTTGAATCGAATGGATTTCTTTTTATGGGGACATGTGAAAACTAATGTTTATTCAACCAAACCTCGATCTTTAGAAGACTTCCAAGCTAGGATAACTGATGTGATTGCTGGTATTACTGAAAATATTTTCTGAGAACTACAGAATCCTATTACCCTTTGTATTAGTAATGATGGTGGACATGTTGAAAATTAACAAGAACAATAAAAAATGTAAGTGTTTCTTCTTTCTAATCCTTTTTACAGATTCTTTCTATCACATATACTTACAAAGTTACAACTATTTTAGATTGCACACAGACTTTATGGAAACCCTGTATTGCTCCATTTATAAAGGTAGTGTAATATTCATTATAACAGGTTATACTGTACGTAAACATTACTTCAGAGATTACATTGATAGATTGTCTGAGGGAGCAGCAATGTGCAAAATCAAGGGTGAACTTTTTAAGTAGAAGCTTGACAAATCAGAAAAATGCACTGTGAAAACAAGGCAAACCATTTGAAACTAAATAAACTATAGCATAAAACGTACGTTCAGTTTAAATTGAAAAAAAGTCACAGAACAGACATAAAAAGATAGTCCCCAGAAAACAGGATCCATTATTAAACAATAAGATTGCTCTCCAAGAGCTGTGTAATGAGGCATAACAACATGAAGAAGACTGGACTCAGAAGAATTCATATATCTCTTGGAGTATGCAATTGTATCCAGCATGAGCAGAAACTACCTGAGAATCTTCTTCTTCTTTTAGCTGCTCCCTTTAGGGGTCGCCACAGTGGATCATCTTCTTCCATATCTTTCTGTCCTCTGCATCTTGTTCTGTTACAGCCATCACCTGCATGTCCTCTCTCACCACATCCATAAACCTTCTCTTAGGCCTTCCTCTTTTTCTCTTTCCTGGCAGCTCTATCTTTAGCATCCTTTAATATACTCAGTACCTCTCCTCTGCTCATGTCCAAACCAGCACAATCTCACCTCTCTGACTTTGTCTCCCAACCGTCCAATTTGAGCTGACCTCCTAATGTACTCATTTCTAATCCTTTCCATCTTTGTCACACCCAATGCAAATCTTAGCATCTTTAACTCTGCTACCTCCAGCTCTGTTTCCTGCTTTCTGGTCAGTGCCACCATCTCCAACCCATATAACACAGCTGGTCTCACTACCGTCCTGTAGACCTTCCCTTTCATTCTTGCTGATATCCATCTGTCATAAATCACTCCTGACACTCTTCTCCACCCATTTAACCCTGCCTGCACTCTCTTTTTCAACTCTCTTCCACAATCCTCATTACAATGTACTGTTGATCCCAAGTATTTAAAATCATCCACCTTTGCTAGCTGTACTTCTTGCATCCTCACCATTCCACTGACCTCCCTCTCATTTACACACATGCATTCTGTCTTGTTCCTACTGACCTTCATTCCTCTCTTCTCTAGGGCATATGTCCACCTCTCCAGGGTCTCCTCAACCTGCTCCCTACTATCGCTACAGATCACAATGTCATCAACAAACATCATAGTTCATGGGGACTCCTGTCTAATCTCGTCTGTCAACCATGGCAAATAAGAAAGGGCTCAGAGCCGATCCCTGATGTAATCCCACCTCCACCTTGAATGCATCCGTCACTGTTACCGCAGACCTCACCACGGTCACACTTCCCTCGTACATATCTTGTACAACTCTTACATACTTCTCTGCCACTCCCAACTTCCTCATACAATACCACAACTCCTCTCAAGACACCCTGTCATATGCGTTCTCCAGGTCCACAAAGATGCAATGCAACTCCTTCTGGCCTTCTCTATACTTCTCCATCAACACCCTCAGGGCAAACATCACATCTGTGGTGCTCTTTCTTGGCATGAAACCATACTGCTGCTCACTAATCATCACCTCACTTCTTAACCTAGCTTCCATTACTCTTTCCCATAACTTCATGCTGTGGCTCATCAATTTTATCCCCCTGTAGTTACTACAGTCCTGCACATCCCGCTTATTCTTAAATATCAGCACCAGTACACTTCTTCTCCACTCCTCAGGCATCCTCTCATTTTCCAAGATTCCATTAAACAATCTGGTTAAAAACTCCACTGCCCTCTCTTGTAAACACCTCCATGCTTCCACAGGTATGTCATCTGGACCAACGGCTTTTCCATTCTTCATCCTCTTTAGCTGTCCTTACTTCCTCCTTGCTAATCCGTGTCACTTCCTGATTCACTATCTCCACATCATCCAATCTCTTCTCTCTCTCGTTCTCTTCATTCATCAGCTTCTCAAAGTACTCTTTCCATCTGCTCAACACACCCTCCTCGCTTGTGAGTACATTTCCATCTTTATCCTTTATTACCCTAACCTGCTGTACATCTTTCCAAGATCAGTCCCTTTGTCTAGCCAATCAGTACAGGTCCTTTTCTCCCTGCTTAGTGTCCAGCCTTTCATACAACTCATCATACGCCTCTCTCTTCACCTTGCACCTGATCTCCTTGTACTCTTGTCTACTTTCCGCATTTCTCTGACTATCCCACTTCTTCTTTGCCATCCTTTTCCACTGTATACTCTCCTGTACTTTCCCATTCCACCATCAGGTTTCCTTTTCCTTGTTCGTCTGTCCAAATGTCACGCCAAGCACCCTTCTTGCTGTCACCCTTACTACATCTGCTGTTGTTTCCCAACTGTCTGGTAATTCTTCACTACCACCCAGTACCTGTCTTACCTTCTCCCTAAACTCGCAGTCTTCCTTTTTCAGCTTCCACCATTTGATCCTTGGCATTGCCCTTACTCTCTTCCTCTTCTTGATCTCCAACATCATCCTACAGACCACCATCCTGTGCTGCTTAACTACACTTTCCCCTTCCAACACTTTGCAATCTTCAAACTCCTTCAGATTCACTCTTCTTCATTGGATGTAATCTACCTGTGTGCATCTTCCTTCACTCTTGTACTTAACCCTATGTACCTCCCTCTTCTTAAAATACGTATTCACCACAGCCATGCCCATCCTTTTGGTAAAATTCACTATTCTCTGACCTTCTTCATTCTTCTCCTTGACACCATACCTACCCATCACCTCCTTGTCTCCTGTGTTCCCTTCACCAACATGTCCATTGAATTCCACTCCAGTCACCACTTTCTGTGGTACCTTTGGGTACACTGTTCATCACTTCATCCAACTCACTCCAAAAATCTTCTTTCTCATCCATCGCACACCCAACTTTCGGGCCATATGCACTAACAACATTCATTATCACACCTCCAATTTCCAGCTACATAATAATCACTCTATCTGACACTCTTTTCACCTCCCTTACTCCATTTCTCCTCCTATCCACCTGGCCTTACTCCCCTTCCATTTTGTCTCTTGCACGCACAATATATCAACCTTCCTTCTCTCCATCATATCTGCTAACTCTCTCCCCATACCAGTCATACTGCCAGCATTCAAAGTTTCTACTCCCAGTTCCACTCTCTGGACCATACCAATCTGGTATGGAAATTTGTATTGTCCGCGTATTGATTTGGCAAAGTTTTACACCGGATGCCCTTCCTGATGTAACCCTCTCCATTTATCTGGGTTTGGGACCGACACGAAGAAACACACTGGTTTGTACATCCCCTGTTGCTGGGTTAGCAGAAACTACCTGAGAATAACGGAATGAAAAATTGAAACCTTACCAAAGTTCAGATGTCCACAGTGGAATCTTTTAAAAAGGCTGAAAGATAATCTCTAAAGAAAGGGTGTGCTAGGCTTGTAGTATACACCCTCAAATAAATACATTTCCATTTTGCCAACGGAAAAGCACAGTGTCTTAATGAAGTCGCTAATATTTGTTCTTGTTTTTCCCAGGAAAGTAGGAGGTATGGAGAGTAGGGATGTTTTGTCAGCCCTCAGGTGAGTATTCAGCCTTGAATTCCACAGGGATAGCTCAGTATTTTATATTTTTAAACCAAATGGTTTTGTTATGAACCTTCATCAGTCTATTAAGAATACGTTTTCCAAAAGTTTTAAATGCTTCTCCTATGTCTTTATTCTGTTTAGTACCTCACTTCAATTAATTTTCTTCCATTTCAATAGCAAAGTAGATGTTTTTCAAATTAAAAGTTATGGAGGTATAAGATACTTGCATAGTATATAAAGCAAATAACCTTGTAAAACACAGCAACATACAAGGTGGTACCCAAAAAATAACTGAAATTGAAAAAAATTTGTTTTAGTAATTTTTACTTACTGAAACTTTAGTCTACTTCAAAGTTCTGTCCATGTGAATTAATGCAGTTGTCCCAACGGTTTTCCCACTGGTGGAAACAGTTTTGGAATTGCTGAAGAGGACCGTTGTCCAAGACTTGCAGCAATTTTTCTTTGACTTACTCCACGGTACAAAAACTCTTTCCTTTCAGTTCTTTTTTCATAAGTGGGAACAAGAAAAACTCACAGTGGCAAGTGGCCAGAAAAAGTGAAAGTGGCAAGAACTCCAAGACACACAAGTCAATTTAGAAATCTCTTAAATAGTCCAACAACAATCTTCGTAAATTGCATTGTGAACTTTTTCAAGATTTTCATCATTCCTAATTGTGAAAGGTTGGCCAGATCTTGGTTGGTCTTCAGCTGACATTTCCCCTCGTTTGAAATGCAAAAACCACTCGTAGCCCTGTGTTTTACTTAAAGCTTCCTCTTTAAAAGCAGTTTGAAGCATCACTACAGTTTCAGCAGCTGTTTTCCCTAAGAGAAAACAAAATTTAAAGCAGACTTGCTGTTCTTCATGATCACCCATCACAAAAATCGTAGAACACGTTTAATAAGCACCAAGAGAAATCATACAAAAATACAGAGTAACGCTACTTGCCAGACTACCACATAATACTGTACATATGCTACACCTAGTGGCAAAATTCACAATTAAGTCTAGATTGCGCGCCAGGTACAGATTCCGGTTATTTTTGGGTACCCCCTCGTTTTGATTATTCTACATGCTGCTGTAGTCAGGAGTGATTTCATGGTAGAAAAATATACTAAATGTACACACAGAAAATGTCAGAAATGCTAAGCATTCTAATTTTAAGGAATTAAGATTTTTATTTCTGTGCCATTCACTTTGACTTCAGTTGCTAAGATATTTTCCAAAATAAGCAAAGCATATTGTGAAAAATGCTAGTTAATTAAATTCATTAACTTTTTCAGTTAAATTAATCTTTTTCAGTTCAGTTCAGTTCTCTCTTTCTCTCCATTTATTGACCTTGTGAATGCCCACTCAATGAAGCGTTTCCTCTAATGGTTCTTTTTTAATTAAGAAAAACTGACATACTGTATTTACTTGATCATTTTGAGCTACTTAATAAAGCATACAGTATTAGTATAAAACTACATTTTCTTAACACTGATGATTCTGTTCAACTAAATGAAGTAACTGAGTGTTTTAAAAAATAATTTTGTTTAATTGATCCCATTGAGAAAAAAAAAAAACAGATATTCATATACGAAGGATGTTCAAAAAGTTTCTGCACTTTTTAAAACTCTATTAATTGAGAATTTCAAAAACAAATTACATCATTTTTATACTTATGTGATGCAATTTTCCCAGCATCGAACCAACTTTTTAATGCCCAATTAGTACTCCTCCCACCTTCACCGTTTCCAACAAAAATATAAGTGCGGAAACTTTTTGAACATCCCTCATACAATGGACAGACTAGCTCTGAGCTTATCAAAAAAAAAAAAAAGAGTTTTAGTGCTGCCAATATGGTGTTTTCTATATTAATGCATTCTTGCTTGAAATAGCCAATGAGAAAGAAAAATCAGAGCATTTAGGCAAAACCCCCATTAGCCAGCTTCTCCTTTAAAAAACCATTTATGTGAGAATCAATTAATTATAGCTTTTAAAACAGCTTCTGCCTTGAGGCACAGTTCGAGGGACCTAATTGGTGTGTTATTAAGCCCTGCGTTAGATGGCGCCAGGTGAATTAAATTATGGAAACTTCAGAGCAACTATTGAGAATTTACAGACTCGTGGTATTTCCATAAGCCTCCTTTCCAGTGGCAGAGGTGATTTTTTTCTAATAATATAAAGAGAGTCATTAGATAAAAGTGACAATTGAAATATAAAGGTAAGTTTAAAATTTATTATGTAGGATGACAATCAATAGAGGTCAAGTTAAAAGTGTCACAAGCATGGGCACAAACAGCAGTAGTATGACAGAAGGCCACCACTGTAATTAATCAAGCTGTACAGTATATTACTAAAGTCATTTACAAAGCAAACAAGAAGGTGGATCAAAGCAACAACACAAAATGTAAGATCACTCATTAACAAGTACATATGATATGATGGAACTAGGTGGGGATAAATTGACAATACGAATTGACAATGCAGTAGAGTAAGGACCTCGATAGTTAGGAGAAATTATTTGATCTGGAAATAAAGTGTGGCTGGTTTGAACATGAAGGAGAAAAAGAGTAATATTATGACCACTGATATATCTTAATGGACAGACCATGGAAGAAAGTTCTAGACATAAGGAGCTACAAGTCTAAATACTTGCTGGATGAGAGATTTGCATCCAATCTTTTGAAAAGACACATAGATAGATAGAATTCTTTATTGTCATTACGCATACACATAACAAAACAACAAAATGTTTTGTTGGTAGGAATCAGCTTCAAGGCAGAATACTTAAAATACACATCCATCCACCCATTATCCAACCCCCTATATCCTAACTACAGGGTCACGGGGGTCTGCTGGAGCCAATCCCAGCCAACAAAGGGCGCAAGGCAGGAAACAAACCCTGGGCAGGGCGCCAGCCCCCCGCAGTTAAAATACACATTACACTATAAATAATAAAATAAACATAATAAGTATAAAAGACAGCAGCAATAAAACATCATCAAGTCCAGACTTTTCCTCAGGTAGTACACCTGCAGAGATCAGTGACCTTTGTGCGTGGGTCTGCAGGGGAGGAATACGAGTGTGTGTATTTGATTACGAGGGAAAGTGTGTGTGCATGTCTACAGGGGGGCAGGTTAAGGGTAGATGTAAATGTATGTGTGTGTATCAGCAGGGGCAGATGGACTTCACAGCTCTGAGGAAAAAGCTGTATTTCAGTCTGCTGGTACGTGTTTTTATGTTTCTGTACCGCTTTTCCGAAGGCAGTCATACAAACAGTCCATTTCCTGGATGGGTGAGATCCGCAGCTATACATTTGGCCCCTCTTCTGCACCCTTCCAGCATATACAGAGTCCAGGTCTAGGAGAGGACTTCCCACGATCCCCTGTGCTGTTCTCACCACCCGTGCCAAGTCCTTCCTGTCCTGTGCTGTGCAGCTACCATACCACACTGTCATACTGTGACAGAGAATGCTTTCTATAGCAGATCTGTAGAAGTTTGTGAGCAGCTGAGAGGAGAATCCAGCACGTCTCATCTTCCTGAGGAAGAAGAGTCTTTGTTGGGCCTTCTTTAGCAGGTGAGATGTGTTCAAAGACCAGGTCAGATCTGATGTGATGTGGATACCCAACAACTTGATATTGTCCACACAAATTACAGCCTCGTCATGTATGAATATAGGAGCATGTTCTGTTCTTCTGGACCTCCTATAGTCCACAAATACCTCTTTGGTCTTGCTGGTGTTTAAGATGAGGTTGTTGACTGAGCACCATAGTGCTAGGTGTTGTATCTCCTCTCTGTAGTGAGTCTCATCATTGTCTGATATGAGACCCACCACGGTCGTATCATCCGCATACTTTACAACCATATTTGTGGCATGGATGGCAGAGCAATCATGCGTAAATAATGTGAAGATTGCTGGGCTGAGCAAATGTCCACAGTTGGAGGATCTCAGGCAATTAGTAGATTTACATGAGGAAAGCAAAAATGACAAGTGAAAGAGCATCATAATGATTTTGATAGAGAAGGACTAGTTAAAAACTAACTTCAGATAATGATAACTTTGTTCATATTGTTTTGTTGGATATTGGTCATATTAAAGTTAGAGAAACTAGACTTGTTAAATAAAAACCACCCTATAACTGACAGTGTCACCATACTCTGTTCGTTTACCATCTATGATGGATTTTTTACAGTATGGTTATTTTAATTTGAGAATCTGTCCCCAACATCATAAGGAACACTTAAGCTAGTAACTACCCACGTAGTCAGTTACTAGTCCTAGGAAAAGTACTGTGACTGAGTAATAAGCAATAACATTTAGGCAAACTAGATAAAAAATTAAACCAAACACATTCTGGTGACTTTTTCCATTTGTTAATATTTATTTTTTGGTTTTTAACTTCCAAGTGTTTACCAGGCTGGTGTGGATCCTAAGTAATTACCAATTCTAATTCACACCCCTTAAACTGGGCTTGAATGCCAGCCAGGTTAATGTCTGAATGGTGTTTACATGTTCTCACTGTGTTTCTGTTGGTTTTTCTATGGGTGCTATATTTTCTGTCAGTTTCAAAATTTGTGAATTAATTATTCGAATTTGATGAGTATGTGAGTGAACCCTGAAATGGACTGGTGCCCATCTGATGCTCCTGCTGCGCATCTCTAACTATGGGTTTGACAAAGTTGATGGAAAAAATTGATGAACAGAAATATTCAACCTCACTTACCAAGGAAGATACTGAAAGTGACCTATTTACACATCAGTCTTTTCAAACATAAATCACAAACAAGCCATTGCCAAGGTCTTCTCAAAGGGCCGCCTTGCTGGAACAGATTCCTTGTATGCTTAGTAGGATTATCTGTTAATTTCGCCAAGTAGGCCATTGCCTGATGTGACCTATCTGCTACAGAGGCTGTGTTTCTTAGCGTTTTCATTAGGTTTTAGACACTGTACCTTATTGGCTCATGCATATAACCCTCAGTTAATGCAAAGAAAACTGACACCTGTCCTCTGACAAATGCTTAACAAATGGTATTAAATGCTGAGTCTTCCTACAGTGAATCTCAAACTGAATTACAAGCATGTGTGTGTGTATATAATATAATATATATATATGTATATATATAATATACTGTATATAATATCACGTTCTGGGCTCTGAGTTGCACACTTTATTCTTGTAATTTTGGAGTCTTTAAACAACAGATAAAAAAAGACATCTCAATAAATCTTAAATCAAAACTCAACTCAGATTCTGTCTTCTCAGATCCAATTAACATCAAATACATCTTCTTCAGAACTCCATTTGATATGGATCTGAAAAGCAGAAGCACCCCAGCTTAAGGCAGCTGACATACAGCTGATTTTGCATCGTTCTGATTTATGTTTGTAAGAAAGTGTGCCTTATAATATATTTATATATGCATATATATTTATGATATGTTGGTGTCTCTAGGCAGTACCCAATTTAATAGCAATGATGCTATTTCAAAACAAAAAATAAAAAATGCAAAAGAAATTAACACAATGATTCAGTGATTATGATAGTAATTCTACATGGGTTGCTCCTGCAGTCAAAATCCATGGAATGAATGTTGTCCTCTAGTCATGACATTTCTTTTATAGCTAGGTAAATGGAGAGAGTGGGGCTTCTTGGGCCAACCACAAGCATTATAGTTAGTCTTGGAGGGCTCCTCCTCCACTCTAGGGCTGGAAAAGAAGGAAAGGTAAATAACTTTGTCTCACAACTAATTTTTACCCAGTTTACCTTGTGAGCTGAGCCTATTACACACTCTGTTACACATGTGAGTAACAAAACATATATATATATATATATATATATATACAGTATACTAGCTGTGAACTATTGAAATCATCAGAAAAAAAATTGAAATGCATAGTCGGCTGTTTCGTTTTGCGGATGTACTCACCCCCCTTGTCTATCAGTGGCTAAGCGAGTTTCTCTGTCATTTGTCTTTCCTCGGCAGTCTCACTTTAGCAACAGACTCGCTTTCTTTCAGCTTCATGCTGCAGCCTCGCACTTCTGGGCTGCTGGACAGACAGACACACACACTTCCATGCAATACCGTTTATAAATAAGATATCAGTACAGGGATGGGCCAAAGTTCTTCAGCCCATTTCTGTCAAACCTTCTCTGCTTTCCAGTTTTGTTTAAATATACACTTGGTCATTGTTTAAATTACCAGCCATCATTACCTAAAAGATAAATCATAAGGATAAAAAATAATAAAAATAATAGTAAGAAGACAAATAATACACATAAATAATGCAGTAATAAATAAATAAATAATAATACAAGAATAAACTATGTATGTATTTCTCATACTTACAACTGTATATGTACTTTTGCCCACCCCTGTATTGTTAGATAGATAGACTATTTGACCCCAGGGTGAAATTTGGCTTTTTACAGAAGTTCTTCAAATAAATAAATAGATAAATAAGTAAATAAATAAATATGCATGAACACTTTGGTCCAAACAAAGAGGAAAATTAAAAAGAAAGAAAACTTATGACTTGGCTGTCATAGTTACACTGAGGTATTATACAGGTTATTTGCAGTTGGTATAAAGGAGCCCCAGTAGCGTTTCTTGACACTCTTCTGTTGAATAATTTGTTGGCTGAAAGTACATCAGCATTAATGTGTCAGAGAGAGGATTTCCAGCGTTGTTCATAATGGCACTCAGTTCTGTTTTAATTCTCTTCTTCACAATGACATCCAGGGGGTCCAGAATGCAACTTATAATTGAGCTTGCCCTTTTAATAGCTTGTTGACTCAGTGGACTTCTCCTGAAGTGATTTTACCAGCCCAGCACACAGCAGTGCAGGAAATTGCAATGGCCATCACAGAGTGATAAAAGATGTGAAGGATGTCACTTCCCACATTAAAAGAACACAGTCTCCTACTGTAAGTTAAGAAGAGCCTTCTCTGCCCTTTCCTATATAGTTCCTGTGTTCCAAGACCAGTCCAACCTGCCATTAATGTGGACCCCCAGGTACTTGTAGGAATGGACCACCTCTATATCCACTCCCTGAATTGTGACCAGACATAGAGGCTCAATAACCAGTTCCTTGGTTAACTTGCAGACAATTCTCTTTGCATCAAGAAACAAAGTTCTCCACCCGACTCCTATACTCTGTCTCATCTGATAAGTCCAATGCCTTAGCCTGTGATCAATATTTCCTATTACTTTATGCTAATGCTGAACCATTTTGATGTGATGTGATAAAGTCCTCAAATAGTTTCACAGTTGTGAGAAGTTCACAAATACAGATTAAAGAAAAAAATCAGTCCTTGTAAGTCCACAGATACTCGGCATACACATTGCAAACATATCTTTTCATGAGGCATTTGCTGGCAGTATGTGTTAATTTTCATTCACTATAATGAATGGTACCTCACAGCTCCAGAGTCCTGGGTTGAAAAAGGTTGAAATTGCCTTGTAGTTTTCAGTTTCTACCTGTGAATCTATGACTTTTTTCATTGCTAAAAGACACAGTACAATAAGTGTTAAGTTAGTTGATGACTCTAAACTAAGTAAGCATGGGTGTGTGTGTGTGTGTGTGTGTGTTTTAATGCCTCATGTAATCTCTCCCAAGCTTGGGTCTGGTGTTACAACACTGAACAGGGTGGGTTTGATAGTGAATGGATGGACGGTACAGTGTCCATTCTAGGACATTCTACTCTGTTTGTCTAGCCTTACAACACTGAACTTGGTGGGTTTCATAGTTAATGGATAAATGGTTCAGTGTCCATTTTAGTGCATTCTGTTCTCTTTCAGATGCTTCCATGCTCTGATAAAACTCCATCCTCCCTGGTACTTTCAACAAAACTCCTTCCCCCACTGCATCTGCCTCCTTTCTCTGATATACAGTATAGCAACAAACTCTATCCTTCATCCACCCTGATACCTCATGAAAAACTCCTAAAAACTGGAAATGCAATGTTGAGGCTTTGGAATGGGAGTGGGCAACAGCAGCTTCTGATCATTTTTACAATGTAGGCAGTTAACTGCACTAATGTTTTACGTTAATGCTGTCATTTTTTATGCTGTTTATGTGTAGGCTGGGAAGTCCATCTAATTGCCTTCATTTCCTCTGCACTTTCTCTTTGATAAGACTTGCTTTCAAGAATTCCTACATGTTAAGCAATTTTGTTTGAAAACATTTTATATATTCTTTTTAACATTATTAATGCATGAACTGTTTTTAACCTATAAACAGTATAATGGTTTATATCTTCCAGTTATAAGGCTACTCAACAGCTGTTTGGAGTGAAACGTTCCTTGATGCACATTCTTAATGTGTGTTATTATACATGTATCTCATGTAATAATACGTTTAATTTTTGGTTTTGAATTTATTGTCTGTTGTTGTTATTATACTACTAACACAATGTTTATGACATATACTGTAGAGCACAAGTAATTATTATGATACTGGGAAGTGTGAATTTATGAACCTGCACACAATGAAAAGTGCTGCACTAAACATGCCTGCTTACTGGATTCATAGCTACATGTTAAACTTGGAATACTTTCTTAATGGAAAGTTTAGTAAAGATATATGTGGTCGAAAGAAGTATATTTGTATCCATAAAAATGGCTCATATCTGTAGATTCTAAATGTGTTTTGTTTAAAATGATACATACAAGAAAAATAAAAGACACTTAAAATGTCTAGAAAGTAAATAGCATTTTATCATTTTTATTTACAAGCAACGAGTTTAAAATTTTTGGATAATCTACAAATGTTATTTTAACAAAACGGCTGACCAAAATGCATTTCCGTCTGTATAGATGCAAAGAGGAAGTTATACTGGAAATACAAATACCAAAATTGATTGCAGTGGCATCCACTTTCCAAAAAAACTAACTGTCTGCAATATTCTACTTTCTAGTGACTGGCAGATAGAAAAAAGGTGGGCAGCTGTCCACTACCTGCATCCCACTCTGGTATAGCAACTACATAATGGCAGACCTCAAAGCCCTAGAAATAGCTGGTAGCTCCACACTCCCATTTAAATCCCTTTAACTTAAACTTTTCATGATGTTTTTGGCTGCAAAACTAGGGAGGATAAGGCAAGATGTGTTGTCAGAAAGTGATGGGAGGTCACAAACATGATGGAGTTTTGTGGGGATTTGTTGTTGGGGTTGCAGAGAAGGAGGATGAAGGGGAGACTTTTTTCCTGGTAGTCAGAGTGACAGGAGGGAGTTCTGTCACTGTGATTAAGGAGTTTTATTGTAGAGATGATGGAAGTGTGTTGTAGGACAGAAGGAGTTTTTATTAGACAGAAGATCTCTTAAAATGAGCAGATCACATCTGACTGCTGTCAGCATTATTACTTGTGATGTATCTGACCTCTCCCTAATTTGTCCTCACCTCTCACTGAGTCATTATCTGCAACTCTTGTCAAGAATCACCATTAATGTTTCATGTGTCAAACTACTTTTAATTGCATATCAACTGATTTACCATTTACTGTACATATTGAGCTTTTTTCATGAATAGCAGGTCATGCATTTTACAATTTCTGCCTTGCTTCATTCAAACTGTGCTAACTTATTATCTCTTAGTTCTCACTTTTTATTCATGGCTTTTCATTTTTCAATCATTGCCTGTTGCAATTTATTTTTCACTTCTCGTATCTAATTGAAATTTTTATGTCACAAATCACGGACAATTAATCTTTAGTTGAAAATCAATAATGCAGGTAGGGGTTCACAAAGGTGAGGTGGGCTGGGGTGGGCTTTAAATCAAGCCCATTGGTTTCTTGGATCATCAATCAAACGATAAGAGTAGATACACAGAAACTGCATAAAACCAAACCAAATTTAATTACATTTGTATAATTACATTTTTTATCATTATACCTTACAGTACAATCAAAAGCATTGATTGTAGTCTTAATACTACAGAAAAATGCAACAATGGTACTGCAAATAATAGAATAACACAAAAGATACAAATTACCAATTAAAGTGAAGACAATTAAAAAAGAATAAATAAAGAAGTATAACCTTTCCAAACAAAAACAAATGAATACATATTAAAAATTATGTATTAACATACACCATTGATCAGGAACAGTGAGTAACAACACAGTAAACCTGAATTGTGCTTACATAATGGAGTTTGGATCACAGGTCAGGCATACTGTAATTATAATTTTACGGGGAAGAAAATGTATGAGCCTGTTTGTATGGCAATACATGTTATGATATCACTTGCTGAACAGTAAGCAAGCTAACTTTTTTTGGTGTAGTGTATAGAATTTGTTGTGATGGATATTTGCTAAGAAAGGCCCAACTGTACCTTAACTTTTTGAGAAGCTAAAGAAAGACAATCCATCACCTCAGAACTCCACATTGTTCTATTGAAGCATAGACTTACTGTATCCCACTCTGGTATGGTGACTCCAAAAACACTTTAGTATGAGTACTGCAAAAACGCATCCCTTACTTGTTTACTCTTCTGTAACAAGACCTTAACAAAGCCTTCTTTTGGTCTTCATCACACTTATAAAAACATCAGGTTATTCATCTCTGTGCAGTGTGGCATATTGATATGATGGTAAAACTACTTGTTAATGCAAAACATTCACAAGTCTTATACTAAATATGTAATACCAGTAACAGCGTACTTCAGGATAACGTACAGTGCATATACTTGACTTATAGTTTTAATACTCTTTCTATGTACGTTTAACATTCATTTGCTCGGAGGTTGATGTGTTTGCTGCTTCGTGAGCAGCTCTTGTTTTCTCCACTCTAGTGGCCCGCTTCTTCTCTTCTTCCATCGGCATCTTTTTGCTTTAAAACTGATCCGTTTTTGTGTTGCTGTTACTTAGTACATTTTTCTTAATTTTTCACTTAAGCTGGCACTTAAGTCTTCAATCTGCCTCAAGAATGATTTAAGATACGAAGAGGTAGGGGAAGTAACAATGAAGGTGGTAGGGATGAGAATGTCGCCCATATGCATGCACCGCAGGGCTGCCCTGGTATGCGCTCCTGAGAGTTGATTCTACAATAAAATAAAATAAAAATAAAAAGAGTAATAAAAATTATCACCCAAAATCGGAAAGTAGAGGTCACGTAGTATATGTGTACCAAATTTCAGATCAATAGGTCAAACAGTTTGAGAGCTACAGGTGATTTAAAATCCTCGACAGACAAACGGACAGCCACGGTAGCATATTACTGTATATAAGAAGATGGAAAAAAGTGTTTCAGTTAAGCCACCTCAGACCACTCCAAAGTGAAGTTTCGTTGTTACGTCATATTGCAGAAATGAATAAGCACTTTACTGATACTTTGTAAGTGTTACGCATCCCCAAACAAGTGTATGTCAAAATCTTATTACTGTCATGCATTTGAGGATCTTTCAGACTCTGCTAAGTTACAACACCACTCCAGGAAGAAAGGAGGCATGATCACTAACTATGTTGTTTCTCCTTTTTCCTACAGTGCCAAGAAAACACTCCATGAAGGCAACTGAACTCTGCCCATAGCGCCCCAGAAGCTCTGTCCCTTCAGACTAGGATGACATGAAGCCAAGGCATTCCCTTCTCACAGTTGAGAGAGAAGCCTCCATATGTCAGAACTCCCTGTGACTGACCCGCTCAGATGAGCAACTTGTAAAGCTGAGCCTAGTTGGCTAAGAAGGCATTTGAGAAGTCTATTTTCTGCTGTGCCACCAAGAACCCGTTTCTCTTAATTTTTTCGAACTGGGGTGGCCTAGTTGGCACCCCAACATTTCTTAGGGACTCCATTTACATAACAGTAAATGAGTAATAGATGCATTTTTGCAGAATCTAAACTAAAGTGTTACAGTGACTCCATTGAGAGAGTTGCATAAAGCAGCCTTTGTTAATCACCAGAGCCATGCATTAATCCAAGAAGAGATGCCTTAAGAAAGCCATTTCTAACGAGACAGGCTCCACACAACCCTTCAGGAACAAACCATATTAAAAGTCTAAATGCATCTCATGCTAATGCTGCAGGCTGAAAAAAAAAGTACAGTAGTAAGAAGTCATCCCTCCTTACAATATTTTTCACATTTAATTTACTGCACGGTCTTGGAGGCTGGTGGATCATGTGGAAGGCTGGAACTTACCTATAATAATAAATTCTAATAACCTAAAAGTACAGTTCACAGCACATATCTTCACACCTCTGATGAAAAAGCAATGCACTTCTTTCATAGTCTGGGTGCAAGGATATCTCTGCAGTAGTGTAAATGCAACTATTAACTGATTCATTTATTCTTCCATTGATCTTTTTCATTTCTTTTCCTTAAAAGAGGATCGATCCATGTGCATGGTGAACATTTTAACAAAAAAATTGCTTTTCTCCAATAAATTAACCTTTCTACATCCGATTTGTTAAAAAGTCCTTGTCCATTAATGGAGGTGGTGATAGCTTTTGTAAAATCAATCTCTACTACTGTTCCAATTAAATAAGTAAGTCACAGTTAACATTTGCTGTCCTCCAGCTGGTGGAACTGAGTTTATTTTTATCATATGAATGATATCACTGTATTTAAAATTATGCATTCCACTTAAGTTAGTTTCCTTTGTTTTCACTCCTTCTTTTTGACTTCAGACCAGCATCTTCACAGCTGTGACCTCTACACCTGTACCCTTCAATCTGTAATGACAAAGAGGCCCCTGAGGATGAATCTTTATCCCCCCAACCACTTTAATTTAAAGTACATCTTGGCAGCTCATTCATCACAGCAGGTTGAGTTGGATAAAGACAAATATTCTGTGCTTGCTGTCTTTTTAAAATTCAAAATGCAAATGCAGCCTACATAAATAGTAATAAGCCCTGCATACCACCCACTGCTGATGCCATGGCCAAATGAATACGTGTAATACATAACTAATGAGGGAATACATATATGTAATTCAACCTGTTCATAAGGTTCCTGCCACCTTAATAGTCAAGTCCAATTATCAGTTTCTTTCCTTTTACATTCAAAAAAATAAAACTTTCATCTTCAATCTATGTCAATATATTTTCCATCTCCTTTATCTCAGCCCAAACATGTTATGAGCCTTTTCAACATGGCACTACTTATGGCTGTGCATCTTTGCCTACACTATTTCTGTTTATCAATCTGGTTTGGGTCCTAAATTGCAACTAATGCTAAATAGTTTATCCTCTAATTCCCCTACTGCAGGTTGAGATGTTTAAATGAATGGATACACTTGTTTGTATTCAGTTCATTTCTTTGTATAATAGTCAATTCTTCATCCTCAAATCTGCTTAATCCAATCCAAGGTAAAGGCATAGTAGTTACCTTAGTAGGATCTTGGATGAGGCACCACACCATCACAGTGCACAATTGTTCCCATGAAACTAACAAAGTATAGTTAACAGTTAAGCTAACATGAATTTCTTTGGAATGTGGATGGAATGTGATGTACATGGAATAAAACCACATACAAATAGTAAAGGACAAAGATATAGGGTATTCGAGCTGAGTCGCTGGGGGTAAGATTTATAAAACTTGCGTACGCACAAACAGAGGCCTTAAAAGTGTATGTGCCAACTTTCCATGCAAACCTTGGAACTTGTAAAAGAAATCTTGATGGGGAAACTTAAATTTATAGCAACTCTGACCCACGCATATGCAACATTTTGGAGAAAGTGGGAATTACAACACTCTTGATCAATTAAAGAAATGCATCCCATGACTCACACATATAATAATTCATATCACCCAGTCATTTATAATGTGTTGACATGACAAAAATATTAAATTTCCAAAGTGATGCATATGATGTACAGTCTCTTTTTAGATGCCTGTTATGAGGGCCAATGTTGCGTATTTGCAATGAAGAACTTATTTGATTTTTCCTTTGTTTATATCAGCTTTCTGTTGTCACTTCTCAGGATTAGAACAAATGCATTCTGTTGTTGTCAGTAATTGTAAGTAAAAGCACAAGTGTGATTAACTCCCAACGTACAGAAAGCTATAAATCTCATGCTCTACAGCATATTCATAGCCTAATGGTGTGATACAACATGGCTTGTTTGCTGCTGAAGACTATACAAATTGTCATATACAAAGCTTTTAGGCAGAAATTGTTTTGTCCATAATGATGACTGGCTTATAAGCTGATTTCGTTTTCCAAAAGCCATTCTTTTGGAACTATGTGCTGAATTGTTCCTGGCATTAAAAAGACTGTCTGAAATAGGACTACACCTGTTTCATATCCAGGTTTTAACAACAGTTGGCTTTTTGGCAACTGACACCTATCACAGGGAATTGACCAAGAAATCAAGAATATCTTCAGCCCCATTATGCCTGCTGTACTTGAAGCCATTAACCAAAACCAACTGACGAGATGCTAAACTCATTTTCCATATGTGTTGGTGGTATCGACTAACAAAAAAGGCAATGTGCAGCAGTGATCAGTTTTCCTAACATAATTGGGACGATTGACTGCAATTATATTGCAATAAGTGCACCTAGTGAGAATGAAGCTGCTTTTTTGAATCTTAAGCAGTTTCATTCCATTAATGTACAAGTCATCTGTGATGCCAAGATGAGACTGGCAAGCATTGTCGGTCGGTGGCCTTGGCCAACCCATTATTCATTCATTCTGAGGCATAGTAGTATTGGAAAAGGACTTGCTCATGGTTCTGTAAGTGATGGCTGGCTGGATTCTGGGCAAGGTAACTGGCTGAACCCTCGGTTTTTCATATTGTCTATATTATTCATTGCAACAGCAATCATGCTCAATACATGTTCCAGGTGATTTTGACTTCCTGTTAAGATGCTGGCTGCTTACTCATCTCCCTGACCTCCAGAGTGCAGAGGAGAGGTGCTATAATGCACAACATGATCTTCCATGCTTAGTTGTGGAGCACAGTATAGGACTCCTCAAATGCATGTGGCAATGTCTGGATGCATCAGGTGGGAGGCTGCTCTACCAACCAAGGAAGGTCTGCAGCCTCGTGAATGCTACACAACATGGCACCACATAATAATGTTCCACCCCCTGACCTTGCTGAAATGGAGCCAGATGACCACATTCACCAACTCACCTCCTGAGACAGCTGCCCTTCCTACTGTGAGGCAGCATTAGGATGTCATGTGTGATTTGTTAAATGAACAAATAGGTGTACAGGCATATTTTCTAATAAGATCTTTTAATGATTCTACCATCAGCGTCTTTTGTTTTGTAAATGAATGGATCAGCACAAGCAGACTGCTGTCCTATCCCCCATCTTGACAGAGCTCAGCTCGTGGGCAAAAAGTTCTCCCAGCTCAAGCCAAGGCTCCTTATCTGCGTGTGATGGGCCTGGAGTTGTATAGGGTAAATAATACAGTATATCGTTATTTGGAATACGTACATGCATTTCATGTGTGTTCCGTGTCTACAAAGATCTGGATAAGTGTAAGATGAAAGGAAATGCGAGAAATGCTGAACACGCCTAAAGCAGAAACTTTTTTCCATATTTTACTAATAATGCCGAGAAGTGTATAATGTGTGAAGACTTTAGTCCAAATATCAAATAAACATGTGCGCTTTTATTCAAGAATATACCAAAGAAAAAAAAAAAGCATTCGATTTACATGTGGCTGGCAATGAGTTAAAAACTCAAGCTCAAATGTCAATTGACAGGGAATTTACATGTATTCTTGAATGGTGCAGAAGTAAGAATTGCTGCCTTATAACCTGAAGGTCCCGGGTTCGAGACTGGGCGCTTTTTGTTTTGAGCAGTGAGCTGCTATTATTATTATTATTTCTACAATATACAGTAATAAAAACATACATTTGATTTGAGTCTGTAAATTCTGGCTACTTGTAAAAGTTTTGTTTTTATTATTCAGTTTTATTCTGTAAGTGACGTTCACGTGGTACAACGAACTTGGCTCTTCCTCTTTGAGTTGATGGCATTTATCTCTATTCTTTTCACAAGAGCAGCACTGTGGATGATGCCTGCTCAGAATTGTTTGTTGTACTGGAAATCAAAGATTCAATGTCCTGTGACCGCTATCAGACTGGACAAAGGCAGGGCCGTAGCAACAGACAGCTTCCTCACAGCACTTTGGGCCGGCTAATAGATTGCTGTAACGCAACGCGACTCTGCTTGGCACCATAAGTAAAACAGGATTTCCACCTGCAGCCAAAGTCACTTCAGTATGCGAGCAATTCACCACACTAGTGTTTAGATCTGACAGCTCCCAAACTTTACCCTGGCTGTTACAGACTGAAATCAAAGGCTTCTTCTTTTTGGGCACGTACACCATCAGCACGGCACTGTCATATCTATGCCTGTGGTGTTATGGGTCCACAGCTTGCTCAGCAAAGGCCGTTTTTATTTAAATAAATAATCACCGCGCTCGCGGTGGCTTAGTGAGGGGGCGTGGTGGCCGTAGCAAGCCGCAGGGCGATCTGCGGTGTGGGCGTTTCTCACCTAGTGCACAGGTGAGGGACTGCCCACACCCATGATTGTTCCTGTGGCTAATGTGCTGCAGCTGCTATGGCCCCCCCTCAATATATAGAAACGCAAGTCGGTTACAAAGGGGAAGGAAAAAAAAAAGGAACAAGGAAGAGAGAGAAAGACAGAGGTGGCTGGAGAAAGCAGGAGAGAGAGATGGTGCGTGTGGGCGAGCGAGCGAACGAGCGCTCGCACGCAGCTGCATAGAAGCCTGGGTGTTAAGCCGACATCCGGGAGTTAAAGTAGAAGTCGCTCCCGCTGAGAGATCATGTAACGGGAGTGACCAAAGAAGGAGAGACTGTCCGCGTAAGGCCGGGGCGGCGGCGGGAGTCGAGAGGCTTGGAGGTGAAGTCCTTGGTGTGGGCATCCTGGAAACCAAAGAGTCCAAGTCTCGGGCCTGGGATGAGTGCCAGACCGATGCCAGGATTGGGAGGACTCCAGACCTGTGTCTGTGTGAGATGAACGAAAGGAGAGCTGCTAAGAGGGCGTCTCGCCTGCTGAAAAGCCCAACCGGGAGAAGCAGATGAGACGCTAGTGTAGAAGAGCACCGGGCTTATTGATTTTAAGGACTGCTTCCAGCGTTGTTTAAACCTTGTTGTTTTAAGGGATTGTTTTTGTTCAATTTATTGATTTTTAAACCTTCACGTTTGTCTTTTAATGGATTATTTGTTTCAATGAAACACTGCACTTATTTAATGGAACGTTTGTAATAAAAGCACTTTTGCACTTTTTTTCATCATCCCCTTGCTCTATTATTGCCTCATTGTCTAGCTCATCGGTAGCATTACCAACGGTGTTGGGTTCAAGGGCTCCCGAACAGCGATGGGAGCGTGGAGCAGAACCCGCATTGTCACAATACCAAGTTGTATACAGTAAATGAGATCACGGGAGCAGTGAGGCAGCAGCAATAATCACTGCAACAACTATAATTGAGCTACTTATAAACTTGGTGATAGTGCTCATAGCAAATTATACTACATAAAGCATTAAATGTTATGAAAAATGTAAATCTTTAATTCTGATGGAGGAAAATTATACTTCTGATATAAAATTGATAACATTTACCATCTTTAAATGGGCTTCTCCTGACTGAGCAGTTCTTGCTAAATGAATACTGACATCCAAATCAGGATAATACTATTTGTGTCAGACTGCAATCATCACCAGTATAATAACACAGAGAAGGTTGTATCCTGGCACATCATGAAGTCTCCTCATCTTAATGACTTAGCCTTGGGTGCTTAGGGCTTGGTAGAGCACTGAATGGAAGAGGGAAGTAAATCACAAAATGAGATCAGCTTATTCCTTCTGCCCATCAGTCAGTACTATGTTTCCCAGTTGCTTGCAAACTGCTGATGTGGGCCATATGTCCATTCCCTAAGCTTCCATTCAGGCACTTGATGGCGAGATTTAAAACATCGCAACATGAACAATTTTATCAGCTTGAATAAAATTGATATTGGGTTTACGAGTGACTCACTCAATAACAGACACCTTTTATAACAAAAATTGATCTCAGACACACATTTTTTATAAATGGTGAATAAGAACAGAGACAAAAGTTAATATAAAATTGGAGAAATGCAGATTAAATTTAAACACTATGTGTGCACTCTGTTTTTTTGAATAAGACAGGCAACAATACTTTTGTACTTGATAATTACAGTCAATTTGTTCATCATTTCATTTATTCCTTCATTTACTCATTTATTTTCTCACCTTACTTATTTAATTACTAGCTGTTATACCTGTCTAAGATGGGTTAACATCTAAGTAATCAACATATACCTTAGTGTTGACGTTTCCATAGCACCATGAAATGCATATGTCTCTGTTATTTGCCATTTGGTTTGGTATCATAAAAACTGTTAATGTTTGTGATGCACAATCTTTTGGAATGACAGAGAAAGCGGACAGACACTCATCATTTTATTTAAGGTGGATAGAGTTATAGGATCTCTACAACACTGACTGCCAAGTCAGAAACAACTTTTTATTATCCTTCCTTCCATCCATCCATCCATCCATCCATCTATCCATTTTCTGAACCCTCTCATTTTAATAAAATGCCACAGAATGTCTGAAGCATCATGTACAAAGCAGTAATCTTGGTTGGGCAAACAAACAAGCAAAAGGCACATTTATACATATTCCCACTCTCACGCAAACATAAAAAGTGAAAGAAATTTAACTTCTCCTTCTATGTTCTATATACACTTCACACAAGTAAGGAGACAGCACCCAAATGGGAAGTTAAAAAGTTAGGACAAATAATTCTTCCAGAAAATCATATACAAAAATGCTACTTTTAGACTAGAACTCTTCATTCATTACAATAATCCCTTAGCATCTCACGGGCAAGCTTGTAAGCCTGGTAAATATTCCTCTGCAATTGGATATTATACTTCCCAACAAACAGACCCCACGTCAGTCCAAGATGGAAACAATATTCAAAAGCCAACCTTCTGAGCAATGTTATCCCCCAAGGCTGAGTCTTGAGTCCTCTGCTCTTAACCCAGATGACCCTTGATTGTTACACCAGCGTGCAGCACGATCCACTTCATTAAGTTCTCACACAACAGAACATTGACAGGCCTCATAAGTTGTGATGAAGTGATAGCTTGCTCAAAGGAGGTCAAACAATGCACACACTGGTGCAAGAATTTTCACTGTCAACTTTAGGGACAACCATGCCACATACAGTACCTTACCCTCTCTTTCAACGGCTCTCCTGTGGAGTCAGTAAGGAGCACAAAATTCCTGGGAGTAGAGATAAATGATCTCTCATTGACCCAACCCACCTCCTCCCCAGTCAAGAGAGGGCAGTAGGGATTGCACTTGCTGCAGCGCATGAGAAGAGCTTGTCTCTAACCCTCCCACCCTCAACTCTTTCTACAGAGGCAACACCGAGAGTATATTGACCGCCTTTAATCGTAGGAGTTTCTTCATTATATAAATGATTCAAATTTACAAACAGGAAATGACATCTCTGTCTTGTATGGGGACTGTACTGCCTCAGACCACATTTCCCAGCAGAGATTGTCAGAAAGCAGCTGAGAAAATCATTGGGACCTCTCTCCCTCCTATACAGGAACTCCACAGCAGACACTGCCAAATCAGGGCCACCAACATTGCCAGAAAACACACTCACCCCCACAATGGACTGTGTGCCATTCTGCTCTTACAAGTGGTACCAAAATATATGGAGCAGAACTGTCATATACACTCTTAGACAATGATAAGTCTGATAATACAGTCCAATAACTCATCTGTGCAATATGATGGTGATTTCATGTTGTTTAATCTTATTAATTTAGCTGTTATTCTTGTATATTTCTTTCATCTAGTCTTGCAAATAATTCGGCTGGGTGATGCAATTTTGTTCTGCTGGCCACTGCTGTGTATAGTTTTGAATGATAAATAAAGTTAACCTTGATCTTAAGATAAGGAAGTTTGCCATAACAACTATTGCCTCACCAGTCCAACTCTTTATCTGACAGGAGCAGTTCAAAAGGGGGTGCCACAGCAATGGTTACACCAGGGGTGGAGAAATAGAAAGTCTCCTAGTTAAATTGGTGGCAGTAGGAAGGCCTGTTTTACAGTACACATGGACCCCTACTATGTATTTTATTGGCCAAGCTACCTGGATGATGGCTGGGGGTCAGGACTGTGAGGACGCCCAGGGTCAATAAGGGGAGCTTTCAGAGGATGGCCGCAGAAGTTTCAGAAGCTGATCCTGACCATGAAAGTAGTTTTGAGGATAAGTACAGAAATGGTCTCTCTCTCTAGGGTTTAAATCTCCTTCTTCCCAGAGCTCCATCAAAGTCAAAATCAGGAGGTGATTCGGGTAAAGTCCTGCCGGAGTAGTATGAGAAAGGTGTAGTAGGAGAGGGAGGAGTGTTTATAGAGATGTAGTCATAGTTGTGTTATATGTCTCCTGGAGCTTAGTTTGAGTCAGGAATGGCTCCTGTCATCCTCCATGGTGTATTTTAGTACAACGTTGTAAATGAATGAAGAAAAGAATAAGTATGCTAAACAAAGAATATATTGTATACAGTAAATACTTTGTAGGGCAGCTGGTTGCTTACAACATCTAACCCCTTATATTCAACTATTGCCTTTTGCTGCAATCAGGTTGCAGCCCAAATGTCCACAGTAAGGACAAAATCTGAATTTCTCATTCTGGATCTAAGTTATATCTGTTGCAGAGAGTCTATGTTTCAGTACCTTTATATAGGCTTTCCAAGGGAGGCTGATCCCTTGATAACTGGAAAACATCCTCTTATTCCTCTTTTTAAAAATGGGAACCACCAGTCCAGTCTGCCAGTTCTGAAGGCACTGAATACTGAAGAGGCATTTTAACCAAAACACACTGAAAGAAGCTGGTGCTTTCACCAGTTTCAAGTCAGATCATGTTCACCCCTTTAACCTTGTAAGAATATGTATGTTTTTAATCAGTGCAGTGTCTTCAGTCACAAAGAAGACCCTTACCACAATAAATTCCTCTGGTGCTGCCACCACTGATAAGGACTGCATCCATTAGATTTTAGGAGTTTCTTTAAGTGCTCCTTCCAGTTCTAAAAATATTTACAGTTAGGGTTTAATCTTTCTTACCTTTGCAGAGAACAGTCTGAGGATTATGCTGCCTACTCTTCCTCAGTGGTTAAAAGGTATGACTAAATTTCTTTGATGCTATCTAAAAATCATTCACCATGGCCTCATCAAACTTCACCCACAGTTGCATTTTCTCTTCAGATGCTGCTGTTCCTGCTACCTTTTTGACAATTTAATACCTCAAAGTTAAATCTGAAGATCCTCCTGCTGATATTGCTTGGAAAGCTTCTTTCCTAATTTGACAACTTCCCTTATTGTTACTGTTTACCAACAAGTTCTAAGGTTGCCACAATGATAGACACCAACAAATTAATGGCCACAGCTCCTTGCAGTTGCTTCATTTGTTTAGTCTTTAACAAAATTCCCTTTAAACTATTTGTCAATAACCTCTCTGAAAATGCAGGATACGTTATTCTAAAAATGAGAGTTGAACTCTTCCTTAACAGAATCATCTGCTAGTCATTCTCAACATACCCTAACTACCCAAGTCTGCCCAGTGGATTCTTCATCTGTCTAAAACCAAACACTATATGGTGATCTGCTGACAGCTCAGCTGTTTTTTACCTCAATGTTCAGAAAATATAGTCTCAGATAAGACAATACAATTATAAATCCATTGAGCTTTGACCCTAGGTGCCATGCTGCAAGACACGCTTTTAAATATTCTTATGTTCAGCCTTGTTGCTTTAGAACCATATAACCATTGGTTTTATTGGTGCATGTTTACCCTAAGAGTGTCTTAGTGGGAATTAGCTATTTTCATTTTTTTTTTAATAATATATAACATTCTCATACCTAACCAGTATTTAGAAAGTTTTGTTTAATTTTGTTGAAATTTGAGTCATGATTTGCATTACAAAGGTTTTTAATTTGATCATTGCATTACAGTTGAAACCTCATTTAGTTTAATTAGGTCAGAGAGCCAAAGCCTATCCTGGCGTCTAGATAAACTTGAAAAGATTACAACTTCCACATGGTAGCAAAGTATTAAAGGGTGACTGACAAAAAGCTATTATTTCTATTTTAACCACTGTTCATGTCATACTGCTTTCAGTGCTTTACATATAATAACAGCTATATTGTATATCTTCGGTATAAAGATCATGTGCCAAAGCATTTAATTGTAGGAGTTTCTTCATTATATAAATGATTCAGATTTACAAACAGGAAATGACATGACATTCATATTCTGATGTTATAGACAATGAAGGTTGCACAATAGGCAAACATTCATAATATGTAAAATCAAATACTTTTTGAATAATTAACCTATCCATTTTTGGGTGCATTCACAAATAATGCAAGAAGCACCTACTGAGATAGCCATGTCTGTCTATCCACATGAAACAACTTGGCCCCCACTGGACCAATTTTGTTGAAATGTAGTACTCTTCATCTTTAAGTAAATTTATCAAGACAGTTCAATTTTCGTTGATGTTTCTCGAACACATGGCACTGTACAGTTTTGAAATTATAATATCTCCAATTGAAAAGCAAGCAAATTGGTAATCTCATCTCTCTGTAAATAGAGAAACGTTCTGCGCTGCTTCAACTAAAAATTATTTTACTGATTCAGTTTTACCTTAAGAGCAATTACTCATCTTGTATATTTTGTATATTTTCCTCTTCTGATAGCTTTGGATCCCCAGTACAAATTAGCCAAAACTCTGTGAGAGGCCCACACTCAAAACACTCATACAGAAACACACATACAAAAGAACACCTATCTGAAAATGAATGGAAAAGGAAAGAAATAATGCAAGTGGTGCTCAGTAAGCATAGATTGAATTACCTGTATTTATGTTACAGTAAAAACTACCTCATAGCTGCATTAGCTGCACTTTATTATTGTAAAGAACCAATTTTATCAATCTTTGAAAGTGCTGTTTATACATGGGCAGAAGATGAGAGCTGTAGGGCGTATAATGAAAACTGCGCTGAGTTTAGCAGTTTCTAGGGTGCATAAAGAGGCTAATTATACCACAAGTAGCAAGGATGGAACAAGACTACAGATTGTGCCATTTTAAAACATTTGCCTAACAATATAACTTTTGATAAAGAGCTGATGTTTCAGCCTAAGGACCCTTTTTACCATCTGTGTATTTTGAGACTGAAATTAAATCTATAAGATAAGCATCACCTTTTGGTATTCCCGTTATACAATAAACCAGTTTCTTTCAAAGGTCTTAACTATTTATTATTTAAATAAACTGTGTTTTCAGCAATATTAATAATTAATAGAGATGGAACTTACTTCAGTTACTTTTATTATCAAGTAATATAGATTGTGATTTTATGTTAGAATTGTTCATTTTCTTTTTATAGTTAATTTTTGGTAATTTCACTGTCTTGTTAATACAGTATGAGTTGGCATTTTGTTTGTTTAACTGAGTGCTGTGGTTTTATTATTAAGGTTCATCAAGAGATGATTGCACTGTATTCACTACACTAAATACTTTTTGGGTAGTTATTGGTGTTTTTATCTTTTTGAAATTCCTTTTGTTATAAAAGAAAAAAAATCCACAGCTATTAACAGCACATTAATCAATGCCACTTTCACATCACTTGAATTGAAATCTGAAATGCAGGAAAGCTATTGAGCCATGACAAATGTACTTGGGTTATGTTTTTAACTACTAGGCATTGTAAGGTGCTGTTGGGGCCTGTTTATACTTCATGCTCAGAACGCGTATGCGCACGCATCATGGCTGCCACGTGTTCCCAGCATTCATTTGATGCGTCCTCTGAGCAGGTACTCAGAAATTAAATTGCAGTACCAACAAAAAGTCAGGGGGCACAGTGTGATAAAAGTTGGATTGTGACATCACAGTCTCTGTTTACTATGTTTATGACAGAAAGCTGCTACACGGTGTAAAAAGGTGCTATATAATCGCCCAACATGACACAGATTCACGCTGGAGGCACATATAAAATAAAAAGACTTTTATTTTTCTTCAGCTGTGGAGCATGTCTTCCCCTTAATCCCCACAGGCACAACACAGTCCCAAGTGTGCAAGCGCCACCAAACACACCACACACTTTCTTTTCCTTTCTCTTCCACCACCACTCCTCCAAGCTTTGTCCTCCTCCTCCTCCTGACTCTGGCTGCTGAGTGGTGGTTGCTGGCTCCTTTTATTAGGCACCCAGAAGTGCTCCAGGTGCTTGATTGCTGACATCTGGCTGCACTTCCGGGTGTGGCGAAACTAGTGCCCAAAAGGGGCTAGCAGCTCCTGCTGCAGCACCCCCTGATGACGCCTGCAGAACCCAACAGGATTGCACAAAACTTCAACTCCCATGAAGCCCTGCGGGAGTCCGAGGCACCGCTGCAACCCAGGGAGGCTACAATCTAGCGTCCAGGGGGAGATACTTTATTTCTAATCCTTGCTACCCCGGAACGTATGCTGCAGGGGCGTCCTGGCCGGGCATGGGCCCCTGCTGCCTGCCACTGTGCTCCACCTGGTATATTCCTCCAGATTTACGTAAAGTACACACACAAGATAAACAGTAAAACACTTGCATAGCAGGAACATCCGCTGGAGCATGTGTCGCGTCTCGTGAAATATAAATCCGGCCTTAAATAGCAGGTATGTAATGTAGTCTATGAAAACATATAATTATATTTTATTATCTGTATGATTAATTGTTACAAAATAATAAACAAAAATGTAATTGATTAAAAAAACATTAACGGCTTTAACTTTCATATTAGTTATCTTAGCCCCTGAAAGCTCCTAAATGTTACGGCATGCATATTTTTTCTAACTTGTCTAAATACATGTATGTTTTCCACAATATTAAGTTTTGGGATGACAGAGTCTATCAGCATATATCAAAGTACACAGGAAAGCCTTCTTAATTTTTAACTCCCATTGGTTTAAGCAAGCCTCATGACTTAATCTGCCTTCTTTGAATGTTATACAGTTTAATTTTTAAGTCATTTTAAGCACTCACAGGTTTCATTATGTTCAGTGATCACGCACTGTAATGTT
This sequence comes from Polypterus bichir lapradei, assembly GCA_026402145.1. Lineage (NCBI taxonomy): Eukaryota > Metazoa > Chordata > Cladistia > Polypteriformes > Polypteridae > Polypterus > Polypterus bichir. The sequence goes on from JANRMT010062791.1 coordinate 248,356,847, forward strand.
TTTGTTTGTCAGCTGTAGCTGGTTAATGTCTTAATGTTTCAGCCCTGCACTGCTCTAACAAATGTATATCTCTTGTATAATTTTATATACAGTTCCATGCACACTTTCCTACACCCCTGGTCAAATTACAGATTTTATTGACATTTGAAATAAACAAACTAAATCAATGCCATTTTTAGGAAAATGATAGTACAGGTAAAATCCCGTTATAGTGAATATCAAACTAATGAAATTTTCAGAATGACGAATACTTTTTGTGAACCGGGACAAACATTCATATAGGACATCATGTTAAACAAATCTCATTTTAATGAATTATAAATCTCAGTATAATGAACAGGTTGTCTTAAAGAGAGAGACAGTGTTGGGCAGTCTCAGCAAAGCTTGGCGAGAGTGTTGGCGCAACATCATACAGATAGTGAGTCACTGCTCCACTGAGCGTCCACGTGGGTAGTTGTATTGTGTGTGGATACCGTACTGTTTGAGATTCATAGCACTTCTCAAAGTTTCCTGTAAGATGAACAAAAAAGGTGAGAAATGGCATCAGTTTATGCAGAAAGAAAAATTAACAATCCTGGAAAAAGTTGATTCCAGAATGAAGAAAAATGATGTAGCAAAAGCATTTGGAATGGTGCCTTTATTCTGCATTTTCATAACTGTATTTCTATTTTTTTTAAAAAGTTACACCTAATGTCTCATTTTCATTCTGTATTCGTATCTGTATTTTTATTTTTAAAAAGTTATATCTAACTTCTTGCTTTTATTCGGTATTCATGCCTGTATTTCTATAAAAAAGGTTACATCTAATGTCTCCTTTTCAAATAAAAGATTTTTTGCAGTTTAAGAAGAGCTGTTATTTATACAAGTATTATCAAGCTTGAGTCACAGAGCTACACAAGAGACTGGAAGATGGGTGCAGGTTTCCAAAGAAAATACAGGTACTTTATTACTGTATAGAGAAGGCAGATACAGTCTCAAGACTTCAGTCAGAAGAGGAGCTGTTAGGATCCGCAGCACGGGCAATTGTCCTGCTTTAGCTCCCATCTTCAGATTAGGAGAACACTAGCAGCTCGGAAACAACGTTGTGTGAGCAGGGGAGATCAAAGCTCGTTGTTATATGTTAAACATTGTGCGACGAGCACAGTACGCGGTAACCCTGATCCTGCAGAGCACATCCAATTGCTTTGCTCTTGGTTTACTGTTCACCAGACTCAGCAGAGCAGTTACAGAGCTGTCCTTGTGCCACTGCCGTTAGACATGGAGAATCGCTGGTGGCCCCAATTACACTACTATACATATGTTCCCCATATTCTCCATATATTTTTATGGTCCTGTGAGTTTCGTTATAATAGAATTCCACCTTTATACAGCTATGAATTGTTTGGAGAAATACAAAATGTAAAAGAATAGAAGAGTAAATGTGGCACTTACAAAAGTTTGAGTATCTTACCAAGTCAGTGACACCCCATTGGCAAAACTCACAGCTTGTAAATACTTTTTGTAGGCAGCAATGAGTTTTTGAATTCTTGCAATGTTCTTCCTTGCAGATTACTTCCAGCTGTAAGATACTCTTGGGTTGTCTTGCATGCATGATATGTTTAAGATCTATCCATAGATTTTCAATGATTTTTCAAGTCTAGAAAATGCAAGGCCCATTCCAAAACCTTCACTTTATATATCTTGGAGTATTTTGTGTAGATTTTCTAGTGTGTTTTGAAACGTTGTCTTGTTGTAGAAGCCATCCTTTTTTCACTTTCAGTTTCCTAACAAACAAAATATGTAATTTGGCCAGAGGTTTCCAAAGTTTTCCATGGAACTGCATGTACAGTATATATGAATGTTAACAGCCATACTACCTGCACTTCAGAACAGGTCATCCACCTGAAATTAAGCATGTTCTGGCCAGACCAGTACTTGAATGGGAGACCAACAAGGAAAAGCTAGGGTTGTTGCTGGGAGAGGTGTTGGTGAGACCAGCAGGGGACGCTTACCCAGTGGTCTGTGTATGGATCCCCAGTGCAGTGACAGGGATGCTGTTCTGTAAATACGGCTCTGTCCTTCAGATGAGACCTAAAACCTTGGTCATTAAAGATTCTTGCGCACATTCTGAAAAGTGTAGGGTTTATCCCGATATATTGGCTAAATTGCCCATCATAGCTTCAATTTATTTCTGTCCCCCTAATAATCTCCTGTCTCTAACTGGCTAACTATCTCACCCCTTCACCACCTAAAAGTTAATGTGTAGAGAGTGTACTGACACAATAATGGCTGCCACTGCATCATCCAGATGGGTGCTACACATTGGTGACGGTTGAAGTGTCTTATGTAAAACGCTTTGAGTAGTGACAAAAGCAGCATATAATAAAATGTAATTAAATTAATTAATAGCAATAATTAGCAGTCATTTGTTAGGCAAACCTGAATTATTGATGTCTTTACATGTTGACTATAGAGTCTCGATTAAAGTAGCTTTGAAGCTAACATTAGCAAGATTACATGAAACATGAGAGAAGAAGTAAGCTGACCTTGAAACAAGTTGATCTTCTAGTATGGCTGCAGCAGGAGAAGACCTGGTACATGACATTTTATCTAAAGATTCCATAGGAACCAGAACTAGTTACTGCATTATTCTAAACATGTAAGTCTCATTGATGAAGATTATTCCATGGATGTGGCATTTGCTTCACAGTTAAAGTACTATATTCTGCTAAGGATGAATTTAGATTATTATTCACAAGGGGGAGTTCATTTGGTAATATTATATGGATATGCTTTGCTTATATTTGGTATCTATTGGTATTTTGAATGTTTGAAATATGATTAATAATGCATTTGCTGTAAATACAATTAAGGTTTTATGTCTTGCTAATTTCAACCAACATAGTTTCTCATTATTATATTTTATTACAGATGCTTGCCTTGTAGAGATGATTTCAATATCCATGCAGCACTTTGATGTTTGCTAGTAAATTGTGTGCAGCTTGTTATTTATTTAGGATGGTTAAGTAAGCTTATGGCAGCATTTATCACATCAGCTTCAGACACACAGGAAATAACTCATGATGACACACCAGTCCATCCCAGACATGTCACACCCTCAGAATAAATACTAAATGGAAAAAAACTCATATACAGCTTGTCTTTTCATCATTTTACATTCCTTGTGGTTAGAAAAAAACCGGAATTAGGAAATATTTGAAATCACATATTAATCTGAAAGACATTGAAAGAGTCTTTATAGTGCTTATTTCACTATACTGACAATATTTAAAGATCTTCTAACCAAACATGAAAAGATAGTTTTGAAAAATTTCTGAGAAAACAGAAAAACCTTTCAGAGAAGGTCATTCTGATTTAATGAGTAATGTGAATTTAATCTCAGTGATCAGACTTTTCCTCTTGCTGGGTCCTCTCTGCTGCTTCTTAGATGATGCCAAGCAATTAAGTGACTTCGCCAATCCAGTTAGTGCCTCCTTAATTGGTTAACCAGCATTTGAATGATGAAGAAGGGGATTTATTTCCCCCGTTACAGGTTTACACATTATGTTTATTTTTTAGCTGACATGTTTACCCAAAGAGACTTACACATGACAACTCATTTGCTTTCTTATTTCTACAACACAAACAGAGACAAATTTCATTACTTCCTCAGGGTCACAGAGAGATCTAGTGGAGAAGACAAATTTAGCAACATTTGTTGTAAAGTTTAAGCTTTAGTTAGCTACCGTGCTTGCTTTTATTTTTTTAATGGCTGAGGAATGAGTATGCAGTCTTCATTGGATGGAATACCCAAAAATTTGAATCCAGGGGAAACTAAAGACAGCATATGCAGAACATTTTCTGCAATAAATGTATTTATTAAATTGCTGTTTAGTAAATTGCCTCATTGTTAATGTGAGACACTGATAAGGTACTGTATATAAGCATTATATACCTGCTCCATACACCAGACAATACTACTACTATTACTACTATTAATACATTAAATTTGTTAATGACTCTATATTGGTCTGTGTAAATCAGTTGTGTTGAATTAGAAAGGGTGTAAATGAGATTGGTATACAGCCACACAAAAGTAAACTATGCAGAGCAATCAATATGGCCACATGTAGTGATAGTCGTTCAATAACACAGACTTCCGATGATTGTGGGGCTTTTATTGCGCTGACCTGGAAGAGGCAGGGCTTCATAGAGGAATTGGAAGTTGGGTCACTTGACTTCTGGCTGGCAAGCATCTGGACTGTGGATGAAAAATGAGAAGGTGTTAGTGATAGTGCCCCCACTCTGCCTGAGTTGTCATTACTTACAATCTGAGAACCTTGCATGTGTGTTTGACCCTGTCTATGTAATTGTGCCCCATGATGGGGCAGTTTCCTTTGTTGAATACAATACTGCCACCATTTTGACACTTTAACAAACAAAATGTGCTTGGGTAATTCTAAAATACTGTATTGCATGATAGTCAATACCACTAAATGAAATATATTGTGGGTTTCCTCCGGGTGCTCCGGTTTCCTCCCACAGTCCAATTATAATGCAGGTTAGGTGCATTGGTGATCCAAAATTGTCCCAAGTGTGTGCTTGGTGTGTGGGTGTGTGTGTGTGTGCCCTGTGGTGGGCTGGCACCCTACCCGGGTTTGTTCCTGCCTTATGCCCTGTGCTGGCTGGGAGTGGCTCCAGCAGATCCCCGTGACTCTGTGTTAGGATATAGCGGGTTGGACAATGATTAGAAAAATAGAGAAAAAAAAAACTTTTAAAATATACAGTTAAGTCCATAACTATTTGGGCAGTGACTCGGTTTTTATCATTTTGGATCTGTACACCTCCACAATGGATTTGAAATAAAGCAATCATTATGTGATTGAAGCTTAGACTTTCAGCTTTAATTGAAGGGATTTACCAAAAAATATTTTATGAGCCGTTCAGGAATGACAGCCATTCTTCTGTATAGTTACCCCACCATTTCCAGGGTCTCAAAAGTATTTGGTCAAACTAACATAATCATAGATAGATAGATAGATAGATAGATAGATAGATAGATAGATAGATAGATAGATAGATAGATAGATAGATAACTTTATTAATCCCAAGAGGAAATTCACATACTCCAGCAGCAGCATACTGATAAAAAAAACAATATTAAATTAAAATGCTGAAAATGCAGGTAAAACAGACAATAACTTTGTATAATGTTAACGTTCACCCCCCGGGTGGGAATGAAGAGTCACATAGTGTGGGGGAGGAACGATCTCCTCAGTCTGTCAGTGGAGCAGGGCGGTGACAGCAGTCTGTCACTGAAGCTGCTCCTCTGTCTGGAGATGATCCTGTTCAGTGGATGCAGTGGATTCTCCATGATTGACAGGAGCTTGCTCAGCACTCATCGCTCTGCCAAGGATGTCAAACTGTCCAGCTCCATGCCTACAATAGAGCCTGCCTTCCTCACCAGTTTGTCCAGACGTGAGACGTCCTTCTTCTTTATGCTACCTCCCCAGCACACCACCGTGTAGAAGAGGGTGCTTGCCACAACCATCTGATAGAATATCTGCAGCATAAGGAAGTATAGTCGGCTCTGCCCTCTCTTGCATAGAGCATCATTATTGGCAGTCCAGTCCAATTTATCATCCAACTGCACTCCCAGGTATTTATAGGTCTGTACCCTTTGCAATGATCATTTTCAATATTTGGTTGAAGATCTTTATACAGTCAATGACTGTATAAAGTCTATAACCAATGGACATCTAAAAGTGCTGGGTTTCCACACTAGTCTCCATACCTTGCTCAATTAAACCCAAATCCTTCTTCTATTACACACTGTCTCTCTATTAAAACCCAAACAAGCTTCTTTTTATAAGAAGCTACCCACAAATCCAGGTGTATTTAATAACGGTGGGCAACTCAATAGGTGGGTAATTAGGGCAGGATTTACTTAAGTCATCTGCATCAAATTAAAGAAAACAAGCTTAGTTTACCAAGTAATAAATCTACAGTAGGTTGTAACATATCCCCACCCTTAAAAAAAACTTTTTAACTTCTACAAAAAATGTAAATATACAAATACATTGTTATACTATAGATATCTATACATTAATACGAGAAAGGGTATCAGCAATTATATAGTCTTTACCCTTTTAATGATTAATAATTATATTATAATTTTGAGCAATCAAAGATCATTGCATTAACCTCTGATTGGAATTAAACATACTATTCAACAAGGTAATAAAATTGTGATCTGTCAAAACTATTACCGGGAGTATAGATGGACCAACAGAGACTTCAAAATGTTGCAAAACAAAGCCAGGGTCTCTTTCTCTGTATTTGGGTACTGTAGTTACTGTTTGTTGATTTATTGGAGAAATAGCATATAGTATGTTCCACTCCGCTCTCATCTTCCTGTAGAAGAACAGCCCCAGCTCCACAAGCACTTGCATCTACATCCAGCTTAAATAGCAACATAAAGTTAAGAGCAGCAAGAACTGGAGCAGTTGTTAATAAAGATCTTTTTATAGTCAATAAATCACTCAATGGGGTCCCCACAGTAGAAAGGTTTTTACAAAAACTATAATGGTATCCAACCATACCCAGAAAACATCTCAGTTCTTTTTTTGTTTTAGGCACTGGGAATTCTTTAATAGCAAGTGATCGTATTTTTCTATGGCTCACTTGCATTCCAAGACAGGTAACTGTAGCTATTCCAAATTCACACTTCGCCAAGTTCAAAGTGTGGTTAGCCTTTTCAATACGATCAAAAACTGCTTCAATAGTCTGAAGATGTTCTGACCAGCTTTGGGAATGAACCACTAGATCATCCAAGTAAGCCTCACAATGTTGTAATCCCGCTAATACAACTGTCATTAATCATTGGAATGTGGCAGGAGCATTCCTTATACCAAAAACCATCGCTGTATATTGAAGAAAACAGTCAGGTGTAACAAATGCAGAAATCTCAGAAGCACATGAAGTCAGAGGCACTTGCCAATATCCTTTAACAGGTCAAGTTTGCTCACATAACAAGCTGACCCAACTCTATCAATACAGTCATCCATTCTGGGAAGAGGGAATGACTCAGGTTTAGTAACTGCATTTACCTTTCAATAATCAGTACAAAACTGGTAAGTCCCATCTGGCTAAGGCACTAAAATACATGGTGAACTCCTTGGACATCTATTGTGAACAGCAAGGCCATTTTTCAACAAATATTCTATTTCTTTACGTTTAAGTGTACGTTTAACAAGATTAAACCTATAGGCATGCTGTTTAATTAGCTGTACAGTACATGGTTTACCTCAATATCATAATATAACACATTTGTACATTTAGGTACATCAGAAAATAGCCTAGAATGAGCAGATATGATACTTACAATATCAGCATGCTCAGATTCATGTTAATGAAATAAAAATCCTTGAAGATTAGACAATAATTTAGAATTTGGTAACTTGCTGCTCGCATCATGGCACAGCCAAAACCAATGAAATTTCAAGGCCACCCAATGTAACACCCTGTTTATTCTTTAAATAATCTTCTACACAACTTTGATACAATTTCAACATATTAATATGTGGTTAAGAAGTGACGTGATGATTAGTGAGCAGCAGTATGGTTTCATGCCAAGAAAGAGCACCACAGATGCAATGTTTGCTCTGAGGATGTTGATGGAGAAGTTTAGAGGAGGCAAGAAGGAGTTGCATTGCGACTTTGTGGACCTGGACAAAGCATATATGACAGGGTGCCTCGAGAGGAGTTGTGGTATTGTATGAGGAAGTTGGGAGTGGCAGAGAAGTACGTAACAGTTGTACAGGATATGTACGAGGGAAGTGTGACAGTTGTGAGGTCTGCGGTAACAGTGACGGATGTGGAGTGGAGGTGGGATTACATCAGGGATTGGCTCTGAGCCCTTTCTTATTTGCAATGGTGATGGACAGGTTGACAGACGAGATTAGACAGGAGTGCCCATGGACTATGATGTTTGCTGATGACACTGTGATCTGTAGCAATAGTAGGGAACAGGTTGAGGAGACCCTGGAGAGGTGGAAATATGCGCTAGAGAGGAGAGGAAAGAAGGTCAGTAGGAACAAGACAGAATACATGTGTGTAAATGAGAGGGAGGTCAGTGGAATGGTGAGGATGCAGGGAGTAGAGTTGGTGAAGGTGGATGAGTTTAAATACTTGGGATCAACAGTACAGAGTAATGAGGATTGTGGAAGAGAGGTGAAAAAGAGAGTGCAGGCAGGGTGGAATGGATGGAGAAGAGTGTCAGGAGTAATTTATGACAGATGAGTATCAGCAAGAGGGAAAGGGAAGGTCTACAGGACGGTAGTGAGACCAGCTGTGTTATATGGGTTGGAGATGGTGGCACTGATCAGAAAGCAGGAGACAGAGCTGGAGGTAGCAGAGTTAAAGATGCTAAGATTTGCACTGGGTGTGACGAGGATGGATAGGATTAGAAATAAGTACATTAGAGGGTCAGCTTAGGTTGGATGGTTGAGAAACAAAGTCAGAGATGCGAGATTGTGTTGGTTTGGACATGCGCAGAGGAGAGATGCTGGGTATATTGGGAGAAGGATGCTAAGGATAGAGCTGCCAGGCAAGAGGAAAAGAGGAAGGCCTAAGAGAAGGTTTATGGATGTGGTGAGAGAGGACATGCAGGTGATGGGTGTAACAGAACAAGATGCAGAGGACAAAAAGATATGGAAGAAGTTGATTTGCTGTGGCATCCGCTAACGCGAGCAGCCGAAAGAAGAAGAATAATATGTCATAATTGAGTTTTACATTTACGATCAGGAGTACAGATAAGATAATCCTGGTCATTTACTTTTCTATCAGTTACATAAGGACCAGAAAAATGAGCTTGCAAAGCACAATCAGGGACGGGCAATAGAACTAATATTTTTCCTCCCGGATGAACACTTCGACTCACAGATTTTTCTTTGAGAGGACTCCAAAGTTTTTTTTAGCTGTTTTACAAGCATAACTCAGTTTACCATGAAAACATGATGCAATATTTTGACAAAAACTATGATAGTATCCAACCATACCCAAATGGTGAGAAAATTAGAGGAGCTTATTTCACTTCACGTGAGTGTGAGGATTCAAGAGTATGGTAGCACACGTCTCCCTGTTTCTTGTGTCCCATAAACCGCAAAGAGTGAGAAAGAGGGAGTGTAGCTTCTAGGGAAGTTTGTCTCAGCCCTTCTTTATCCATGCAAGAACGAAAAAAGCATGGTGTACCATGACAACTGTAAATATTGCATTCTTTTCCTTGTTTTCCTTCTTTTAAATATTTCACTGCCATTTCATTTTAAGTTTAATTTATGTGAGTTGAAGGTCTACTGTACAAAGTTTCATTTTGGAATTCTAATGAGAATATGCAAAGTTTATTAATTTCCATTTCATGCATATGAAAAGCAAGAGATCTGTATAATGCCTACTTGAGAGACTGCTCTCAATAAATCTTAATTTAATCTGGTTTACCATACAATTATCAGAATTATAGCACCATCTTATAAATCAACAAGATAACAAAATGGAGAAAATCTAAAATAAAATGACATTTAATATACAGGGTGGGCCATTTATATGGATACACCTCAATAAAATGGGAATGGTTGGTGATATTAACTTCCTGTTTGTGGCACATTAATATATGTGAGGGGGGAAACTTTTCAAGATGGGTGGTGACCATGGTGGCCATTTTGAAGTCGGCCATTTTGGATCCAACTTTTGTTTTTTCAATAGGAAGAGGGTCATGTGACACATCAAACGTATTGGGAATTTCACAAGAAAAACAATGGTGTGCTTGGTTTTAACGTAACTTTATTCTTTCATGAGTTATTTATAAGTTTTTGACCACTTATAAAATGTGTTCAATGTGCTGCCCATTGTGTTGGATTGTCAATGCAACCCTCTTCTCCCACTCTTCACACACTGATAGCAACACCGCAGGAGAAATGCTAGCATAGGCTTCCAGTATCCATAGTTTCAGGTGCTGCACATCTCGTATCTTCACAGCATAGACAATTGCCTTCAGATGACCCCAAAGATAAAAGTCTAAGGGGGTCAGATCGGGAGACCTTGGGGGCCATTCAACTGGCCCACGATGACCAATCCACTTTCCAGGAAACTGTTCATCTAGGAATGCTCGGACCTGACACCCATAATGTGGTGGTGCACCATCTTGCTGGAAAAACTCAGGGAACGTGCCAGCTTCAGTGCATAAAGAGGGAAACACATCATCATGTAGCAATTTCGCATATCCAGTGGCCTTGAGGTTTCCATTGATGAAGAATGGCCCCACTATCTTTGTACCCCATATATCACACCATACCATCAATTTTTTTGTTCCAACAGTCTTGGAGGGATCTATCCAATGTGGGTTAGTGTCAGACCAATAGCGGTGGTTTTGTTTGTTAACACAAACACAATGGGCAGCACATTGAACACATTTTGTAAGTGGTCAGAAACTTGTAAATAACTCATGAAAGAATAAAGTTACGTTAAAACCAAGCACACCATTGTTTTTCTTGTGAAATTCCCAATAAGTTTGACGTGTCACATGACCCTCTTCCTATTGAAAAAAACAAAAGTTGGATCCAAAATGGCCGACTTCAAAATGGCCACCATGGTCACCACCCATCTTGAAAAGTTTTCCCCCTCACATGTACTAATGTGCCACAAACAGGAAGTTAATATCACCAACCATTCCCATTTTATTAAGGTGTATCCATATAAATGGCCCACCCTGTATATACAGTTCCATTTAAAATTATTCAGATCACTTCATTTTTTTCACATTTTGCTGCTTTGGAGGAGCATCAAACAACACTCAAATGCCCCAGAAACAAAAACGAAAAGCTGAAATATCACATTATATTGATCACCATTGTTTTTACACATTACTTGTAGTCCACCTGTGGTTAATTCAATTGATTGGACAGGATCAGGAAAGGCCTGTCTAAAGACAGATATCTTTAGGTGGTCCTACAGTTGACAATTTGTATCAGAGTAAAAACCAAGCCATGAGGTTGAAGGAATAACCTGCACAATTTAGAAACAGGATTGAGCCCAGATCTGAGAGCTTACAAGATCTGAACAGATGAATGGCAAAAAATCCCCAAATGCAGGTGACAGCATTATATTTTATTTTTAATGCATTTTCAAAAATTTCTCAAATCCTGTTTTCACTTTGTCATTTTGTGATATTAAGTGTTGCTTGATGGGTTAAAAAATACATTTAAATGATTTTTGCACAAGGCGGCAATACAACAAAATGTATAAACAGTGAAGGAGTCTGAATACTCTCTGAGGGCATTGTAACTAACTGAATAAGTATACACAAAAGTAAGCATATACATATGCAATAAGACAAAACTAAAAAAAATGTTAAAAATAAAGCAAACAAACACAAAACAGTAGAAAAAACTTTCCCAATAGCCACAGAGAAAGTGCATTGTCTGAAGAGACTGAAGTTGAATACCAGCATGCTTTGCCCTTTATCACATCAGCAATCAATGCTCACTTTCATCCAGCAGTCATTTAATAATCTTACTAAACACTTCTGTAATAGGGCACCTTTACACTGTATAAAGGAGATACAAGTAAAAAACTATTATACAAGGATACTTTAAAAATGAAATAATATTTTGAACCTCACAATATCACTGTAAAAAAAGCACACCTACATAGACCGATTTGCATATCCCATCAATTCAAAGCCTTCAGTTAAATTGTAATTTTAGCATTCAGGAATTAGCATGAGATTTTGTTTAATCATTCATTTCATTTAATTGCTCTTATTTAATTTTAAATGTCTCTTTGGGAGTTCTGTAGCTTAAAGAAAACTGGATATTTTGAGTCAAAATGTAGTTCATGACCTGTAGGCATGGTGCAAAAAACAAGGTGTTGCAGGGTGTTTGAGACCCCCTGATTAAACCTTTGGCTCCTCTGGGTGAGAAGGCTGCCATATTTGAATGCTTCACCGGCTGGGCAGGACTGCATATCTGAGTGGCAGAAAGGATATGCTCCCTTTGACAGTCCTCAGCAGGATTCAAGTAATGAGGCAGAGACTTTGAGAGGAGCACCGACACTGTTGTAGTGCATACCTTGGTTTCAGTGATACTGAGGAGTGTAACAATAAACAATAGAAAGTGGCAGAGATGGCTTATACTGTAATATGTGCAATGTTCAGAGGGCACTGCTTTAATCTCAGAATGGTGAGCTTGCCACCCACATTTAACTATGCAAATGCAGATAATTTTACATGGGTGGGTCTGAAATCCTAACCCCACCTGTGTATGTGAACACCCCTCGGAGTTCTGAACCTTGCTACTCTGAGCTCCATCCCTGCCTCATCAGCAAGGACCTTCTCCGCCTATGTGCCCACTATGTGCATGTGCAGTAGTCTATCCTGTTAGGTTACATGAGACAGTGAATGCATGGACTCTCAAGGCATGTTTTTGATTGTTTTTTACAAAGTGAGTGACATACTTGATAATTTCAGCTCACACATCATTAAAACAACAATCATATCGCACACTCTTAAGTACTGTAACTAATTTATGGTGCATTCCTTAGTACCAGCATAAGATTTCAACTGTAACTGCTCAGCTAACAGTGAAGCGCTAACGGGACCTGTTAATTTCCATGGGGTATTTTGTACACTAGTTATGGGGTCACTTGCTCCTTTAAGATTTAGAAAAGTGCAGTACAGTCTGATGTCACACAATGTGCTAAGCATGAATGTGTTTTATCGCACCACTGATTTGAGGTAGTCATCTGCCTCGGGGTTAAAATTACACAATGGGAGGTCTCATTGAAATTAGCCAGTGTACTTTTCCTTTCAGTGGCATGTGTTCAATACTTTAATTTAAAATAAATTAAATTATGGCTGCAAAAAGTGCTGATGGACTTACAAACATAGACAAGTGTTTTAATTCATTATAATCTCAGAGGATGCACAAACCAGTGTGTATCTTCGTGCCAGTCCCAATGTCAGAGGGGGACATTTTTTGTACACTGAGTCATTCCATTTCTCTCTTAGGAAAAGAAACATGCCAATATTACACTTAAAACCCAGCAGATGAACAGGCAATAGGCACCCATTGTTGGCACTGGGGGGTGAGAAGTTAAAAGGCTGTCTGTAGGATATCGGGTATTTGCTGTATTGCAAAGGAGTCACCACTTTGAAGTTTTTGGCTGGTTGAGATTACAAACAATACCAAGTTGTGATAGCAGAACTGCTCCTTCCTTGGAGGATGTCTGTATTTACGTGACTTGGAAATTAACATGTTTGACAATATTCGTTGCTAATCAGCAGATCTGTACTCATTAATGGTTGGTAACAATACATTTTGTTAACTTGCATTTTCATTAATTGTTAAATCCAGGAAATTTAGATGTGCCATTATTTAATCCATTTGTCCAGAACTGATAATGGCATGGACTTGAAGGAGATTTAAGCTTCTGAGCAGAAGAAGGCAAAAGGGGGACAGTCCACTGAGAATGCTGCCAAGACTCGCAGAGAGCACAGGGGCTCACTGGCAGACTGGGGTACGTGACTGGTGCAACATGAGGGACACGGACAGCAACACTTACCCTAAGGGAGGAAGAGACAGCTCCACAAGGAGACGCCAGTTGTGGGTCCAGTGAGTGCGGGAAGCTTCATGAAAGGACCAAGCAAAGCTGCAAGATGAGAAGTGAGGCGTGCCTAGGTCACAGCAACACAAGGAGCCCAGAGTGGAGAAAAAGAACGACGAGGAGACGCTGACAGGGATTCCACAATTGGACAAAACATCTGTTGGGAAACGAGTCTCCAGTGAACAGAGTGCATCAGTGGACAGTTGGACGATTAATTGTTGGGGTAACAGTGCACAAACTGGACTCTGCACCACCTAAGGTTTTTGATGGACTTTTAGAGTGTGGACTGTGTGTTTTCCTTTTAAAACAAGGAAACTTGTTCTTGATATTGTAAGATTTGTTTAAATTCATTTATCTTTTTAATGTACTTATTATTGTCTTGTGTAATAGAAGTTACTGTTGCTTTTCCTGAAATTACTGTTGTGTCTTTCATTGTGTGTTTACTAACCGCCCGATTTAAAGAAACCTGTGTGGTATTATTGGTAAATTTCAGGAGTTCCCAGTCTCTTAATAAAACTGGGTGGCGTAATCGGATATTTTAATGGTGTCTAAGTTAGATTACCTGTAAGTGTGACCAGACACCTGTCACATCCCAAGCCCAGATAAATGGGGAGGGTTGAGTCAGGAATGGCACCCGGTGTAAAATTTTGCCAAATCCATATGCGGACAGATGATCCGCTGTGGCAACCCCTAACGGGAGCAGCAGAAAGAAGAAGAAGAAGAAGAAGAAGAAGAAGAAGAAGATAATCTGAAATAGCAGTAAAAGTCCAAAAATGTTTAAAGGTGCTTTTAGCAGGAGGCAGGGGCTCTGTCTATGTCATTTGACTATGATTCTTCTATTTTTTTTTCTACAAAGTACTCATGTTTTAAAAAAAAAGTAAGCAAAGTACCTACCAACAGCACATGCATTTCTATTCAGTAAAACACTTTTAACACTTTTCAAAAACTAATGTCTTAATCACAAGAAGCTCATTCTCATAAAGATACTGCTTTAGAGAAAGGAAATGAGCCATAAGGAAGCAACAGTGATGTCTGAATAAAATGCTTTGACATACTGTACTAATATGAGTTCACAACAGATAAAAACGTATCAGAAAAAATGCATTTTTCATTTGTATCGTCCCCATTCTTTGTTATTCAAAGCAGAACGTGTTTCCAGTTTTTTTAAAGAAATTAGGATTACAGTACACAGCAAGGGGATTTCAACACATTTCCTTGTTTTTATATAATTCTAGTTGCTTTGAATTTTAAAAATCTTTAACTTTTACAACTCCTCTGGGAACTTTCAAGGATTTCTCTATTACTTCTCATTTAAACAGATACACAATTCTGAAAATAAAAAGATTTATGAGTTATAGTGGACTCAACACCATCAGCTGCCACACTGTGTTGAGAAACCATTAAGAAGGCAAACAGAATGTTAGGTTATACTAGGCGGACCCGCCTTTTAAGGCGACCGACTTTTAAGTTGACCACTTCTTAAGGCAATTCCATATGTAGATCAATTTGATATTTTATACAAACTCATTAATTTGGTTATATTGCATTTGAGCGGTATTACTTTAATACTCATAGTTTCTGTTATTTTTGTGATGAAATTTAAACTTTTTTTCTATATTGAGGTCGCCCTTTTGAACCCCCTGATATTTACTACACGGTGAGGCATTTGTACTCCATCAACATTAATTATTTCCAGAGACATAATTTTGTCTATTTTTCCAGCGCATCATGCACAAAAGCAAGGGAACGATGGAAGCACCAGAACTCTGCTCACATCATGTCGCTTCGTACCGCAAGCTGCAAGTAGTAAGTCTGTGATAAGCGGAATACCGCTACGCTTTCCACTCACGGGATGGAAGAACAATCCCGACCGCTTTTATATAGTACGAAAGAAGAAGAAGATATCGCACAGTCTGGAGTAGAAAATCATCTTTTACCTGGAAAAACGAAACTACAAATCCCATCGTGCATTGCAAAATGGACAGGGCGTGTGTGAAACTCCGCGCCTGCGTAGCACTCATGGGACGGAAGGACAATCCCGACCACTTTTATATAGAAGGATTGCACGGTGTGTAGATTACAAGTCACAGGAGGTTCTGCTCAAGCTTTATAATGCACTGGTGAGGCCTCATCTTCAGTACCGTGTGCAGTTTTGGTCTCCAGGCTACAAAAAGGACATAGCAGCACTAGAAAAGGTCCAGAGAAGAGCGACTAGGCTGATTCCATGGCTACAGGGGATGAATTATGAAGAAAGATTAAAAGACCTGAGCCTATACAGTTTAAGCAAAAGAAGATTAAGTGGTGACATGATTGAAGTGTTTAAAATTATGAAAGGAATTGGTACAGTGAATCAAGACTGTTATTTTAAAATGAGTTCATCAAGGTACAATGAGACACAATTGGAAACTTGTTACAGTAAATTACACACAAACATTAGGAAGTTTTTCTTTACACAGAGAACCATAGACACTTGGAATAAGCAATCAGGTGGTGTGGTAGACAGTAAGACTTTAGGGCAGGGGTGCCCAATGCGTCGATTGTGATCGACCGGTAGATCGCAAAGGTAGTGCAGGTAGATCACGTTGCATTCCAAAAATTTTTTTTTAAATCCTTATATATCCTCCCTATGGCATTTGCCACTTGATTCACATACAGGGCGGCCAGTCTGAGGTCATCCCGCATGCACCATCAAACGCGCGACCTATTGCAAAACTCCGGCTGTGATCTAGTTAGCCTTCCAATTTATATCGACTAAAGAAGGGATTTAAAAAAAAAATTGTTTGGGGAGGGTTTGTGCCGGTATGTGGAATTGGAAGAGGATTTTTTTTCTCATAATGTCACAATCGAAGTGTGTTTGTCTGATCTGTCAATCTATCATTGTTATTCCAAAGAAGGAAAATGTGGAAAAGCACTTTCGAACTGTTCATAAAAACTATGAAACTGACTTCCTTCCAAAAAGCGATCTGAGAAAGAGAAAGGAGAGGAAACTAAAATCGCAGTTAATTGGACAGCCGTCATTTTTCACTCGGGTGAATTCAAAAGCTTCTTGACTGAATTATTCGGCTTTACTTATTTATGTGAGTCAGCCTTTTCCCACATGAAGATTATTAAATCCAAATACTGTAGTGACCATAAATGTATTGAATTGTTATTGTGCCATAAAGGCTATTCAGTTATGCAAGGTACAACAACATATATTTAAGTATACTCAGTATATATATATATATTGTGGTCCCCGGCCGGGACGCCCAGGAGGACCAGAGGAGGGCTTGTGACTCCTCCAGACCGCGAGGGGGGGCCCAGCCCTGTAGGGACGCGTGACCACCGCCAGGCGGTGCCCCGGTGCCTGAGGAACCCTGGAGCCCAGCACTTCCTCCACACCAGGAAGTGCTGGGGGTAAGAAGACAGGAGACACGGCTTCCGGGTGCACAGCCGGCACTTCCGCCACACAGAGTTGTGTCCAAGGGGAAGTGCCGGGAAGCAGCTGGAGCCCATCCGGGTTCCTACTTAAGGGGCCGCCTCCCTCCAGTCGTCAGTGGATGTCGGGTGGAAGTGGACAGAGCTGGAGAGAGGACTGGAGGCGGCCAGGAAAGAAAGGCACAGAGACTGTGAGGCCTGGACATTGGGGGAATTGGTGCTGGAGGCACTGGGGTTTGTGGTGCACGTAATTTGTAAAATAGTGTAAATATACAGTGTGTGGTGGAACTATGCTGTCCGTCTGTCTGTGTCCGGGTCCCAGTCCACAATATATAT
>JANRMT010062791.1:248374634-248390158 GCA_026402145.1 Polypterus bichir lapradei
GTCATGAAAATAAAGAAAACACATTGAATGAGGAGGTGTGTCCAAACTTTTGGCCTGTACTGTATATATATATATATCATTTTTAATGTAGGTAGATCATTTCGACCTGTCATTTTAAAAGTAGCTCGCAAACTGAAAAAGTGTGGGCACCCCTGCTTTAGGGACTTTCAAAACTAGACTTGGCTTTATTTTGAAAAATTAAGTGGATTGGACTCGTGAGTTTTTTTGGGATTAAGGGCCTGTTCTCATCTAGATTGTTTTAATGTTTTAATCAAACCTTATGCTTGACAGCATCAATAGATTTTTGCACATTGTTGTATATTGTTATATATTACACCATGGTTCATGGAAATACATTTCACTTTGTATGTTTACACAGTTGCTGATGAAAATAAAGTAACCTTGACTTTAACTTGACTTCCTCATTGTAACTGGAATAGCTAAATTAAATTCCAGGTAGGATATCCAAAAAGAGGCAAACTCTCTACTTTTCTGGTTCTGTTTTAACCTTTGGGGCAAGACACCTGTACTAATGGCTGTTTGAACTACAGCACTTATTGTAATTGATGTGTTTTATAAATTACAATAAACTGGCACATTTTAGTGAAGTGGTAGGAAAAATGGAGTAGATATGGGGAAAATGTGGAGAGTTCACACATGCAATAACCAGAAGTGAGGTTCAAGTCCATGAAGGGCTATGCTAACTACTGTGCTACTGGGCCAGCCAACTCATCAGTATAGCATGTTATTAAAAGTGTAGCAAATATTGTTGTTACATTTCCAAATCTTTTTTTGTTTTTACATTTAATATGGTTTTAAACCAAACAATGTATTTGATACTTATTTCTTCATCCTCAAGGAATGATACTGTATTTCATTATTGGGTTTCAAGACAGGAAATAAAAATAACAGATCACTAAAGTGCCAGTAGACATTTGTGTCACTTTCAGATATTCAGCCCTCATTTATCAGTTGCACATTGCTTATTTTCCCAATTTTTCCAGAACATAATCTAAAGGAAGGCGTGAGATGTGCTTATAAGGAAAGTATGATGTGTTTTGACCTTCGATGAGTTGCTGTTCTTGTTCTTTTTAGAGTGTTTTTTGTATATGCAGTGGATGTAAAAATGATTTAGTGTACAGATTCTAGCTCTGGTAAGTGTTTCAATGAAACCATTATCTTTACATATAATACACTACCGTGGTTTTCCGTTTGCCTATCCAGGATTTTAAATCACTTGTAGTTCGCAAACCGTTTGACCTATTGACCTGAAATTTGATACACATATACTACGTAACGTCTACTATCCACTTTCGGGATGATGATTGACCTCCAAGGTTATTCCTCTTTTTATTTTTATTTTATTTTATTGTAGAATCAACTCTCGGCAGTGGCCAGCAGGGTGGCCATGCGGAGCATGCGTAGAGGCGCCGTTCTCATCCCTACCACCTTCGCTGTCACTTCACCTACCTCTTCATATCTTAAATCATTCTTGAGACAGATTGAGGACTTCAGTGCCAGCTTAAGTGAAAAATTAAGGAAAATGTACTAAGTAATTGCAACACAAACACTGACTTAACCCTGAAAAGATGTTGACGAAAGAAGAGAAGAAGAGGGCCGCTACGGTGGAGAAAAGAAGAGCTGCTCAGGAAGCAGCAAGCCCATCAACCTCTGAGCAAATGAATGTTAAATGTACAGAAAAAGAGTAGGAAAACTATGAATGCTCAAGTCAAGTGCGCCATTACTGGTGTCAAATAATCCAATTCACTGTTGCGGTGGGCTGAAACCTGTTCTGGTATCGCTGGGTACAAGGACTGAAACCACCCTGAGTGAAATCGATCAAAGGTCCCATTCATGCATATATCCACCCGGGGCCAGTTTATGGTTGCCAATTAGCCAACTTTGGGAGGAAAATCCACGCAGACATTCATAGAGTTGGAACCCATGACAGCGGATCTGTGAGTCAGCACTTCTCTTTTAATTTGGAATAGTATACTGCCATTTGTCTTCCTGGACTTGTTATCTGAATGTTGGACTGGATGAAACTGGCAGCTAAATAACATAAATGTAAATGTAAATCTACCCCTGCAGTCACTGCTTGACTAAATGATATAACTTCAAAGAGTAATAAGCTTGAAATGCTTTAATCTCTGAAACAAAGGGCAGTGAACCTTCCTGAGCATGACAAGCTAGCTGACCCTAATCTGATTTAACGCTTGAGACAATGTCATAGGTTTGCTCAATGTTTCGTAATCTTTTAGAAAGAAGTCAATGAATAAGCACATTACTCTGATTAATTCCCATATACCAGGTAGCTGACATTCAAACATTAATAATTATTTAAGAATCTCGGTTCAAGACGCATTAGCATAATGTAATCGTCCACATGCACTGGAAACTGAATGTGCCCAACTTTCTCAAAAGTCACTCCATCCCCTGTGCAATAGGAAAACAACAACAGCTCTAATCTGGGCACAAAGTATTTCACTCTGTGCCTGATAAGCTTAGCAAAGGGCTCATCCACAAAGTAAAGATATTACACAACACTGTAAGCTGATACCATGATGATTCATGCTTCATGATGCTGCCTCCGTGATAGATTTAAAAATACCATAATGATTTGTCCTCAGTGGTATTCCCCAGCACTTGGCACTGTCTTTTGACAGTTTATGCAAGGGCAGACAGTAAAAACAAGCTAAAGGCACACATTTTTTTACTATTTTTTGCATTGTGTATGTTAATCATTGCTAACTGCATAATTTCCTTAAACAAGTATAAAAATGTAGTGAAATCTGAAAAGAAGAGGAAACAAATATATCTTGCAGTCTTCAAAGCACTTTGAAATCAATTGTACCATTTATTTTTTACATGCTCTTTATAGTGCCTTCCATTAAACAAGACAACAGGCTGCAAGAACTTACATTTAATTCATTCTTACATTTAATTTCAATAGTGGGGTTCTGCAGAAATTCCTCTTTGCATCATCAGCTCACTGTCCAGGTAAGACGGAAGATTTAGCAGCTACTTAGCCAGTTAAATAAAGAGGGAGATTTAGGAAGGCTGGATTATGAAAGCTTGAAAAGAAACTTTTCCAGGACATAAGGGTTAGCGTCTCTGTTCTGGTGAATAATGCTAACTGATTTTTAAAGACAGGCCTTTAATGTTGACCTTGACTTGATATATCCTTTGAAAGACTGTGGCTCAGGAACGCAATGTTCTCTGTGCTCTGATTACTGTATTTCTGGCATTTTACTTACTAAAACTGACTCTGGCCTGAGCATATCTGTGCCATGATCTCTAGTCATATTAAATCATTTTAGGAAGTTTAAAAATACTTTGATTATTCATTTTAATTATTAATATTTGTTGTTTTTTGTTGTTGTTGCCATATCAGTGGTACCATTTGGTTTGTAGGACACTTTACTGTCACCATACTGTAGTTGTGTGTATGTCAATTGTCACACACGTGTTCATGGGAGGCAGCTAAAGGGCTCAGAAGAAGGTAATTCCCGGTTAGACCAGGGGGTGGCAGAGTGCACTAATCCTTTCTCTTATCTCCCAGCAGACCAAATATGAGAAATTCCGCCTGGCTCTCAGGACAACGTCACTTCCAATTCCGGTCTCAAGATCTCTCCTCTTCCTGCTTTTCATATACAGGTATATATATATATATATATATACAGTAATCCCTCGCTATATCGCGCTTCGACTTTCGCGGCTTCACTCTGTCGCGGATTTTAATATGAAAGCATAACTAAATATATAACGCGGATTATTCACTACTTCGCAGGTTCTGCGGACAATGTGTCTTTTTACTTCCTGTATATGCTTCCTCAGTTGGTTTGCCCAGTTGATTTCATACAAGGGACGCTATTGGCGGATGGCTGAGAAGCTAACCAATCAGAGCACGCAGTTAAGTTCTCCTGACTGAGAAGCTAACCAATCAGAGCACGCAGTTGAGCTCCTGCGTGCTAAATGCAGTGTTAACCAGGAAGTCTTGTCTCGCTCATTCAACATCAACGTGTTTCGCTGTGTAAAGAGTTGTGCTCTTTTGTGTTTATCTTTGTGCATAGTCAAGCCCTTCATTATGGCTCCAAAACAATCTGCTACTGCTTCAGGGGCCGTGCCCAAGCGCAAGAAGAAGATGTTAACGATTGCCGAAAAGGTAAACGTTTTGGATTTGTTGAAGGCTACGATTCTTTTTATTTAAAAAGTAGGAAAGGAATATAAGATCTACGGCCGCAGTGTCCTTTTAACCAGGGTGCAAACGAGTTGTAAGTGGATGTAATAAGGCAGTAGTCTGGATGGAATCTGCTTTAGGGATTTGGATTGAAGACTGCCAGAAGAAGAACAACGGCAGTGCTACACAATCGCCTGAAGTGGCTCCTTTACAAGGGCTGTAACGCTCTCCTTTGTTGTGCAGTAAAATTAAACTCATTGTTATCGGACCAGTCATCGTGTCATTGTTGGTGAGTAACCATAATAAATTTTCTTCTTACAGTGCTTAGTACATGTACGTACGCTTAGTGTCACTGTACACACATTTACTGTATACTATTTTTCTTGCATTGTACGTATTTATTGCTGGTGGCCTGTCTATCGTAATGGCTGTAACATATGTGATATCGGAGACACTCAATATCTTTAAAATAATATTTAGGTTTTACTGTATATAAAGAGTGTGTTTATATACATAATTTCAATGAATCTTACCTAATATCTAAGAGAATACAAAGGGATTATGCTGTATAACTCTGCGGGGAATATTTATAAACAGTGCGGGAGAGTTTATAAGGGCTTAAAATATATAAAAATAACCATACAAACATATGGTTTCTACTTCGCGGATTTTCACCTATCGCGGGGGGGTCTGGAACGCAACCCCCGCGATCGAGGAGGGATTACTGTATATATATATATATATATGCCATGTTTCCTAACTGTTTCAGTTATGTTCTGTCTGTAAAGACCTTTGCATCAAGCTTTTTCTTGCAATCAGCAGCCAATTCTCAGTTATACGGGAGGCTGCCCCAGAACTCTTTACTGTGTCAAGGCTTGATTATTATCACACAATAGTATGTTAAAAGCAAAATTATTTAAGAGCAAGGAGTTGCGTTAATTATTCCTTACAACTTACAAAAATAGAAAACAAAGACACTTTGTAAAAAAAGAATAAAAGCAGATTTTTTATTTCAAATTTACAGGTTCACAAATATACCTCTCTTGACTACGATGCTGTAATAAAAAGGTTTGTCTGATTAATTGGCCCCTATTTAACATACAGTTAGGATTTAAGCATCTGTGATTAAGCCTCAGCCAGTAATGATTAAAAGTGGATTAAAACAACCAGTAATGTCCTGTTTCAATTGAAAGATGTTCTTGTTGGCTATACTCACCATGTAATGATCACTTTTACTTTCTAAACTGCCCAGCAGAATATATGGGAACTCACTTTAAATCACTAGTTGCATCCATTCATCTCTCTGTTCTTGAACCTACTGAACATAGTCTGAGGTTGCAAGCAAATGCAAAGAGTGATATTTTTTGCCACACTTACAGAGACCCTCACAGAATCATTGATGCAGTGTGAGGAACAGTTGTCAGATTATCCACGGTATATGCGCTCACCTGCATTCTCGTATTAATAGTGAAACTTACAGAAAAACAAAGCAAGTGTTCCTAGTCATGAAATGAAAGGTGAGAACTTACCATGACATGCAGGTTCTTGGTCCCCGTAGTTCTCCATATTGTTTTCAGGACAACACCTTCAAGTTGTTACATATGCACAAGATCACTTGGTAACTTTGAATATGGTGCGCCAGGTCAATGCACACGTGTTTGTGAGGGGACGCACAATGTCAAGCACTGGACGGAGGGAGGAAAGTTACTTTGGTTTATTAGTGATGTGGAAAATGATTTTTTTAGTGATTCCATTAATTTCGTTCTGTTCACCAAAATGATTTGAATCTTTGAATCACTGATTCATTCACTTCAAAAACAACAAGCTATATTGTAGTTTAAAATCTAGAATAGTATCATAATAGTGTAACAACGTTAACCACTAAAACTATAAAGCATATAAAAAGCAAGCAAACAAAATAACTAATTTACACATAATAATAATAATAATGTCCTAATCTCCTCCTCGAACCGCCACCTTATTGTGGTGGAGGGGTTTGCGTGTCCCAATGATCCTAGGAGCTCTGTTGTCTGGGGCTTTATGCCCCTGGTAGGGTCACCCAAGGCAAACTGGTCCTAGGTGAGGGATGAGACAAAGAGCGGTTCAACCAAACCTCCTATGAAGAACAAAAACCTTGGATAAAGTTTTCCCTTGCCCAGATGTGGGTCACCGGGGCCCCCCTCTGGAGCCAGGCCTGGAGGTGGGGCTCGATGGCGAGTGCCTGGTAGCCGGGCCTGTACCCATGGGGCTCGGCCGGGCACAGCCTGAAGAGACAACGTGGGTCCCCCTTCCCATGGGCTCACCACCTGTAGGAGGGGCCAAGGAGGTCGGGTGCAGTGTGAGTTGGGTGGTGGCCAAAGGCGGGGATCTTGGTGGTCTGATCCTCGGCTACAGAAGCTGGCTCTTGGGACGTGGAATGTCACCTCTCTGAAGGGGAAAGAGCCTGAGCTAGTGCGCAAGGTCAAGAGGTTCTGGCTAGATATAGTCAGGCTCACCTCAATGCACAGCTTGGACTCTGGAACTAATCTGCTTGAGAGGGGCTAGACTCTCTACCACTGAGTTGCCCCCGGTGACAGGCGCCGAGTGGGTGTGGGCATACTTATTGCCCCCAGACTTGGAGCCTGTTCATTGGGGTTTACCCCAATGGACGAGAGGGTAGCCTCCGTCCGCCTTCGGGTGGGGGGACAGGTCCTAACTGTTGTTTGTGTGTATGCGCCGAACAGCAGTTTGGAGTACCCACCCTTTTTGGAGTCCCTGGAGGGGGTGCTGGAGGGCATACCTTCTGGAGACTCCCTCGTACTGCTGGGAGACTTCAATGCTCACGTGGGCAATGACAGTGAGACCTGGAAGGGTGTGATTGGGAGGAATGGCACCCCTGATCTGAACCCGAGTGGTGTTTTGTTATTGGACTTCTGTGCTCGTCATGGATTGTCCATAGCGAACACCATGTTCAAGTATAGGGGTGTTCATATGTGTACTTGGCACCAGGACACCCTATGCCTCAGTTCGATGATCGAGTTTGTGGTCATGTCATCGGACTTGCGGCCACATGTCTTGAACACTTGGGTGAAGAAAGGGGCGGAGCTGTCAACTGATCACCACCTGGTGGTGAGTAGGCTTCGATGGTGGGGGAGGGAGGATGCCCGTCAGGCCTGGTAGGTCCAAACATGTTGTGCGGGTCTGCTGGGAACGTCTGGCAGAGTCCCTTGTCAGAAGCAGCTTCAACTCACACCTCTGGCAGAACATCGAGTCTGAATGGGCCATGTTCCGTGCCTCTATTGTTGAGGCGGCTGACCGGAGCTGTGGCCGTAAGGTAATCGCTGCCTGTCGTGGCGGCAATCCCCGAACCCGTTGGTGAACACCGGCGGTGAGGGATGCCTTCAAGCTGAAGAATGAGTCCTACCGGACCCTTTTGTCCTGTGGGACTCTGGAGGCAGCTGATAGGTACCGGCAGGCCAAGCGGAATGCGGCTTCGGTGGTTGCTGAGGCAAAAACTCGGGTGTGGGAGGAGTTTGGGGAGGCCATGGAGAACAACTTTCGCAAGACTTCGAGGAGATTTTGGTCCACCCTCCGGCATCTCGGGAGGGGGAAGCAGTGCAGTGTCAACACAGTATATGGTGGGGGATGGTGCACTGCTGACCTTGACTTGGTACGTTGTGGGTTGGTGGGGGGAGTACTTCGAAGACCTCCTCAATCCCACTAACATGCCTTCCAATGAGGTAGCAGAGCCTGGGGACTTGGAGGTGGGCTCCCCCATCTCTGGGACTGAGGTCACCGAGGTGGTTAAAAAACTCCTTGGTGGCAGGGCACCGGGGATGGATGAGATACGCCCGGAGTTCCTCAAGGCTCTGGATGTTATAAGACTGTCTTGGCTGACACGTCTCTGCAACATCGTATGGACATTGGGGACAGTGCCTCTGGATTAGCAGACCGGGGTGGTGGTCCCCCTCTTTAAGAAAGGGGACCGGAGGGTGTGTTCCAACTACAGAGGGATCACACTCCTCAGCCTCCCTGGAAAAGTCTATTCGGGGGTTCTGGAGATGAGGGTCCGTCGGACAGTCGAACCTCGGATTCAGGAGGAACAGTGTGGTTTTTGTCCTGGTCGCAGAACAGTGGACCAGCTCTACACCCTTAGCAGGGTCCTGGAGGATGCATGGGAGTTTGCCCAACCAGTCTACATGTGTTTTGTGGACTTGGAAAAGACATTTGACCGTGTCCCTCGGGGAATCCTGTGGGGGTGCTCCGGGAGTATGGGATACCGGACCCCCTGATAAGGGCTGTTCGGTCCCTGTACAACCGGTGTCAGAGCTTGGTCTACATTGCCGGCAGTAAGTCAAACCCGTTTCCAGTGAGAGCTGGACTCCGCCAGGGCTGCCCTTTGTCACTGATTCTGTTTATAACTTTTATGGGCAGAATTTCTAGGCGCAGCCAGGGTTGAGGGGGTCAGGTATGGTGGACTCAGGATTGGGTCACTGCTTTTTGCAGATGATGCTGTCGTGTTTGCTTCATCAGCCCATGATCTTCAGCTCTCTCTGGATCGGTTCGCAGCTGAGTGTGAAGCGGCTGGGATAGGAATCAGCACCTCCAAATCTGAGACCATGGTCCTCAGCCGGAAAAGGGTGGAGTGCCCTCTCAGGGTTGGGAGTGAGATCCTGCCAAGTGGAGGAGTTCAAGTATCTCGGGGTCTTGTTCACGAGTGAGGGAAGAATGGAGCGTGAGATCGACAGGCGGATCGGTGCATAGTCCACAGTAATGCGGGCTCTGCATCGGTCTGTCGTGGTGAAAAAGGAGCTGAGCCATAAGGCAAAGCTCTCAATTTACCAGTCGATCTACATTCCTACCCTCACCTATGGTCATGAGCTATGGGTAGTGTCTGAAAGAACGAGATCGTGAATACAAGCAACTGAAATGACTTTCTTCTGCTGGGTGTCTGGGCTTTCCCTTAAAGATGGAGTGAGAATCTCAGTCATCCGGGAGGCACTCAGAGTAGAGCCGCTGCTCCTCTGCATCAAAAGGATTGAGGTGAGGTGGCTCGGGCATCTGATCAGGATGCCTCCCTGGCAAGGTGTTCCGGGCACGTCCAACTGGGAGGAGGCCCCGGGGAAGACCCAGGACACACTGGAGGGACTATGTCTCCTGGCCTCCCACGTAATTGAGTGCCTGCCCATATAAGGCCGTCTGTCAGCAGCAATCCAATAGACACGCTGCCGCTAAATATTCGCAGGTGAAGGACTGTGCTTATGCAAAAGTGCAAGAGAAACTTTTAAGTGCCGGGTCTGAGCTAACATTAAATAAAGCCGTGGACATCACAAGATCGCACGAGATAGCACAAGCACAGCTGACAACCTTCGATGCATGTACTCCGAGCGGCTCACGTGAACTGACTGTGAACGCAGTACGCTTTGTAGACATATCAATAGGAAAGCAAGGTGTAAAGCTTAAGTTTAAATTACGTTCATAGACACGCTGCCGCTAAATATTCGCAGGCAAATCCACAACTTAATACCGGGAATGCCTGTAAAACATCTTAGATTCACGAGTACCGATTTGGGTAGTGATCACTTCGATGAATGAAACCTGTTATCTTTACAACGGTTGACAACGAAGATGAGATGGTCAGGGATAGACTAGTAAAACACGGAATGTAACTTGAACACAACACATCCTCCAAACACGAACCTCATTAAAACAAATAATGATAATCAAATCCTTGATGACAGCAACACTCATAACAGTCACAAAACAATTACATTGACAATCATGTTACGTTATTTTTAAAATGTTTCCTTTTCTTTTTCATGACTTCTTTAACACACTACTTCTCCGCTGCGAAGCGCGGGTATTTTTCTAGTAATAATAATAATACAAATAATAATGTTCCTCTTTATAGAATTCTGACAATAAATAAAATTTCAACAATAAATAGAAAATAAAAACAATCATACATTTAGAACCTTAGAATAGTCTAAACGAGTTTCTTGTATAAAATTAGCTCCTTGGTTCAGTATGCAAACTGATCTTTTAGTGAATTAGTTCAGTGTACTGTAGTGCGAGACTCTTGTCTGCAGTTCGTGAACGAATTTGCAATGGTTCTCCAGATTAGTAGGGGGGCATACTGGTTCATTCATTCAGTCAGTGTACGTACTACAATGGTCATAGACATTCAGTCAGAGTGAACCGATCAATGGGAGTTGCTTGGTGTCATCTACCAAGTCACTCATTGGCTAGTTGTCATCATGACCATTTTGCTGAAACAGTTTACTATTTTCCGAAGACAGCAGCCATTTAAGTGACATTAAGATGATAGCTCTGGACTGTCGTGGAATGCAATATAAAACGTAGCACGCCCTGTACATGCCTTGAAAAAATGTGTTCTTTAGTGTAATTGTACCAGTGCATTCAGTCAGAGACCAAGAAAAGTACAAAAGAATTACTTTGTTCATTCATTGCACATTGTTTAATTTCACCACAAGGTTGTCAGTACCGTTGCTGTCTTTTGGTTTTGTTGACCAGTTGATTTAAATGTTCCTGTTAGATTAATGTTGTGTCCTTTTTAGGTCACGTTAACTCCCTTCCTGGAACAGTTATTGGTTTCACCCTTATTGAGGAGACTTTGAGATATAAGTCTTGAGATGACAGAGGAGGTTCGCTTCCTCCCTGCGTGGAGTTTGCATGTTCTTCCTCTGTCTGCATGGGTTTCCTCCGGGCGCTCCGGTTTCCTCATACAGTCCAAAGACATGTAGGTTAGGTGCATTGGCAATTCTAAATTGTCCCTAGTGTGTGCTTGGTGTGTGGGTGTGTGTGTGTTTCCTGTGGTGGGCTGGCGCCCTGCCCGGGATTTGTTCCTGCCTTGCGCCCTATGTTGGCTGGGATTGGCTCCGGCAAACCCCCGTGACCCTGTGTTAGGATATAGCAGGTTGGATAATGGATGGACGGATGGATGACAGAGGAGGGTATTGAGTGTGTTTGGCTAGAGGCTTAGAGCACAGGGGATATGATAGCTGTGTGACTCAGTGACTGACTGCCAGTAGGAGCAACATCTCCTCTAAGCCAGTTTTGGGCTCCTGATTTCACAGAGGAGCTTTATTTTTGTTTATGGGCTGTAACAATGCTTGAACTGTTATTCTTTTTATAAATAGTGTTCAAGGCAATCAGTATCTTTGGGTTCACAAGAAGGTAGCCTTGATATTTTTTTGGATTTTTGCATTAAAGTTTTTTTTTTGCTTTTTGTATTTTTTTCATTAGGGACACAGGTTTAGTGACTCTGGGACTCTTTTCTTTAATTTCTTTCACAATATATATTTTTGCACCCTTAACAAGAATTTCCAGGGATTGCTGTAAATAAACAATCATTATTTATCAAAATTGTGACATATCTACCTTTCTTTTGATGAGTGGTCATCCATGGTTCTATTCGCTCCCGACTACTAGCAACACACTCTTACAGGTGGGTTGTGACAGAGACAAAAAAGGAATAGGTTTTCTACATAGCCAGAAGTATGATATGTATGTCTGTTAATTCTTTAATCCAACACAGAAAGTCAGCTGTGACGTCAGATATGACTCCACCAGTCAGCACATCTTCAAAACAGCACCCAGTATCATCAATAAGCAATCTATACTACAGTAAGGAAGAAATAATATATTCACAATTAAGGGGAGCAACAACATGAAGAATTTACATTACTTTCAAGAGTGGTCTAAGTGACTCAAGCAATGAAAGGAAACAAAAAATTTCAGTAACAGACATAGGAATTCCAATATGCAAATTCAACAGGTTTTACCCATTCCAATACCTCGATACTTTGTGTTAAACAAACTACAATGCCAATTTTGAAATATTCAGCTTACTAATCATTTGAAACTGAAATTTCAATGGCCAGCATTGTGGCACATTAGTTAAAAGTACAGTGTAACAATGCCATTAAGCTGGTTTCAAATCTCATTGTTCTTCTTGCTGTGTTGGTTCCTCATATTTTCAACCAACATCCCAA
Source organism: Polypterus bichir lapradei (assembly GCA_026402145.1). NCBI lineage: Eukaryota > Metazoa > Chordata > Cladistia > Polypteriformes > Polypteridae > Polypterus > Polypterus bichir. Next base: position 248,386,809 of record JANRMT010062791.1, read on the forward strand.
AGGCAGACATAGTTGTACACTATGTATCCATAAATGTGGCAGATAGAATTGTAGAAAAATGCTTGTTAGCAAGTAATTAAAATAATAATTACTGGACTCATGCAATCCAGGGTCAGGTGCTTTAAGGGACAAAGGACAAAGTTAATGCCATGAACTAATTTTTTCAAAGATTTTCCATCCCACTGCCACCTTCTTCAAATGGTGAGCCATAAAAAACACACAAAAACCATGCCTACTACATCAACAACTCCTACCACAACAACTGGAATAGCCAGTGATGAGTTCAATGCTGACCACCAGTATGGGCTGTCTATAACTGAAGACCAAGTAAGGAGACAACTGTGGAAGCTACACAGAGGAAACATTGCAGAACCAGATACAGTCAGTCCTCAGGTTCTTTAAGGCCTCAAGTTCTAAACAACTTTATGGTATCCTCTGTCACCTGTTCATTCTGTCATTGAGGTTCCAGAAAGTGTCCCTGCTGTGGAAAACATCCAGCATTGTTCCTGTTCCAAATGATTCCAGTTATCTTTTGGTAGACCACCTGGACTCACTGCAGCTTTCCTATCAGACAAAGACTGGAGAGGAGGATGCAAGGTTTATTCTGACCTGGACAAAGCTGGCAGCACTGTGAGGATCATGTACTTTGATTTCTCCAGTGCCTTCAATACCATCCAGCCATCCCTGTTAAGGGGTAAACTTAGAGATATGCAGGTGGATAAGCCTATGGTGTCTTGGATAATGGACTATATGTCAGACAGACCACAGTTTGTGAGTCACAAGGACTGTGTTTCTCATATGAATCTGAGCAGCACTGGAGCAGCACAAGGAACAGTCCTGTCTAATTTTTACTCTATACAGCCTATAAATATTACACCAGGTCATGTCACCTGCGTAAATTCTCAGATGATTCAGCACTTATGGGGTGTATCAATAGGGGGAATGACAGAGAGTATAGGAGTTAGTTGGAGAACTGTGTTGGTGCAAAAAGAATTGTCTGCACCTTGGCATCAGCAAAACTAAGGAGCTGGTTATTGACTTTCACCTTACAAAAGAGCATCTATGTCTGATCACTATTCAAGGAGTGAATGTACAGTAGATCTGGTGCACATCTACAAGTACTTGGGGCTCCACATTAATGACAGGTTTAAGAAAGGGCAAAGCAGGCTCTTTTTCCTTAGCAGATATCCTTCACATCTTTTACATCCAGTGAAGTTTTCTGCACTGTGGTGCGCTGAGATGGCAACATCACTTCAAGAGAGCCCCACCAAATCACCAAGCTAATTGAAAGGGTAAGCTTAGTTATGGGATGCATGCTGGACCACTTGAAGGTAGTAGCAAAGAAGAGAGTTAAAACAAAAGTTAGTGTCATTATGAACAATGCTACACATCTTCTTTTTGTCACACTCCCACTGAGGACTTTCAGCCAATGAAACCTTTAGCAGAAGTGTGTCAAGAAACACTACTGGCACTCCATTATACCAACAGCAATATGTCTGGATAATGCTTCACTGTGACTGTGACAAACAAGGCAGAAGATTTTCTTTGTTTTTAATTATCTTCCTTTTTAATAATTCCAGTGTGTTCAGATTGTAGTCTATCTATCTATCTATTGAGCTTCTGTAAAAAGCCAAATTTTCCCTAGGGACAAATAAAGTTCTATCTATCTAAATCTAAATTCTAAATTTCAATCTAATTAGACTGAATATCTGGGTCACTCAATCAGTATATCAAAGACACAAAATCTACAAAATCTACTGTCTTCAGGAGCATCACTTGAAGATGAGATTTGCTTATTGTTAATGATAACCACCAGAGATGTTCTACTTTGGATCACTCTTTTCTTATCCAGTATGTGTAGACCAGACTGCTAATAATAACCATACCAGGAGATCAAGGTTTCTGTCAACATAGTTATAAGAATCACTGGTTGGCATAAGTTCATCCATCATGTCAAGGTCATGATCCTAAATGAGGTGAACTGGGAAGGCCACTGACCCTACTACACCCTTTCAGATATCAAATATACCTTAAAAGTTATGACCTTTCCTTGGATGTCATTTATTTTTTCTGTAAGTTCACGGAGGGTGGAAGTATGCGATGATAGTGCATTGCTGCACCCAGCACACAACAAGCCAACTGGATTGGGACCTGAGTGCAACTGGTGACACCTCAGCAGTTCACTGACTTCCCAGTAAAATGCCCCTTACAAGAACCTATCAATTCCGCACCACTTGAAATTTTTATTTGAGGTTATTTCACTTTGACCAATGTGAACATTTCCTCATTTGAATATTGTGGATTTTTTTTTTTCATCATTCTGCAAACAATCTGGGTTTAACTGATGAATATTTTATTAATCTTGGCATGATCTAGCTGGAAGATGTTCAGAAAAAGAATTACAAATAAAATCACTCGTATCTAAAAGTTCATTGAAAATAAATATCTGAGGAAGTATGCAAGTCAACTTATGAAGGCAATTTTCTGCTCAATGAATTCTGTGCTATAATAAACCTGCAAAATGCATTGAAATTTGCCAGATATATTGCTAGTAAATGGAAAAAGGTTCAGTGCATCACCACATTTTAATACATTTGAAAAGAATTTAACTGTAGAGGGTGCCACATACAGTACATCAATGATAAGAACACAGCAGATGCATTAACGACTAGCATCCTTTATTTTGTAATTTTATGTTTATTTTATTCTGTTACTGAATATAATTTTAAAATTGCTATTTATAAATTTTAAGATTTGACTGATTATTTGCCTGCTATCATTGTAATTAATGGTAAAAATGTATTGCCCTTTATCTGCAAACACATGCTTGAATGCAACCTCTGAGGTTCGCAATCAAAATTTTCATATTTGGTAAGTACTCTTCAATAGTTGAGCTTTGAATTCCATGTAACACACATTAAACTAAGCTGCCTTGTCTCGGAGGTTCTATCCTTAGTGTTCTAAAACATGTTCAATGGAAGGGTGCTTAGTCTCTGAGGTAGTGTATAAAATGTTATTTATGTAAGAGTTGCTAAGTTACCTATTGTGAACCCGGCCCGGACACAGACAGGCGGACATGTTGTTACTCAACCACCACACGTTTATTTTCAATATTTACAATAGAAATACGGGTCACACAGACCTCAGCAATGGTCACTCAGACCCAGTCCGTGCACAACACCCCAAAATACTCAGTCCTGGCCACAAATGCCTTTCTTCGGGCCGCCTCCACACCTCCTCTGTGCTTCGTCCTTCCTCCTCCTGACTCCAGCGCTGAATGAATGGAGACGGCCCCTTTTATGCAGTCCCCGGATGAGCACCAGGTGTTCCCGGCATTCCCCACTTGGCCA
>JANRMT010062791.1:248390168-248410916 GCA_026402145.1 Polypterus bichir lapradei
AGGTGTTCCCGGCATTCCCCACTTGGCCATGCCCCAGCGTGGCGGAAGTGCCGGCTGTCCTCCTGGCAGCTCTCCGGGTGTCTCCCAAAGTCTTCCCCCCAGCACTTCCTGGTGTGGCGGAAGTGCTGGGACAATAGGTCCCCAAGGCATTGGTGCGCCTCCTGGCGGTGACCACGGGCCCCTACTGGGTGGGGCTTCCATGCCCTGTACCTGTGGCCCCCAAAGCAACCAGGAAGGCAGCCCCCACGTGGTCCCAGATTGGCGCACGCCCACTTCCGGTCTTCCAAGGCATCCCGGCCGGGTCATCGCCCCTGGCATCCACGACACTATTTAACCACTGAAGTTTTATTACTAAGCACATGCTAGTTAAATAACGCTTAGCCTCTGAGGTTACATATGAAAAACAGTTTATTGGCAATAGTCTGATTGATTTTCTAGGAGTTTATAGCCTAGAGCATTACGGACAATAGCAAGCTATGCTAACTCAAGTATTATAGTAACTTATAACTAATTCATCTCATAAAGAGAAAATTGGTCTTTTAGAAAAAAAACTATTTTCAGTCAGACTATTGACCCACACTTCCATTCTGTCACTGGTTAGGAAGTTCAAGGCTATAGTTAAACTGGTTAAGTTGAAAAACTCTGCATCTGTTTCATTTCATAACCAGGTAAGACCCCTAAAAGAGCATGGTTTTGCATACTGAACACACACACAAACACAAAATCAGCTTTATGTATTACATAACGATTTTTAATTTTACATTGAAAGAAAGCAATTTTTCAGTTTTACATCACATTCAGAGTATGCTTAATGAGAAAACATTTAATTGCAGTTTAAGGAAAACAGTGCAAAGTAAACTGCAGTGTGTAGAGGAACTTTATAATTTAACATATGAGAGTTACGTTAATATGTTTGTTCCTTGTGAAGTGCAGCCTTTGGATCAAAAGAGCTCATAAGGAATTAGACTTACAATGACTTTTCATATGTATTTTGTATAGCCTTTCATTCATAGTTTTCATAGATTTTCCCAATGATTATTGTGTTGGTTGCTTTGTAATTTATTGATGATTATTAAAATAATAATATGCCATTTCTATTTTTGATTCCTTATGGCCACCACCATTTGTTATGTTTCCCAAGAATCAAGACAAAGTTGTATGGTGTGTAACATCATTGGAGCAGGACAGAATAAAACTGCTTATTTTTTTTATTTCTAGAAGTAAAATATGTTTTAAATTATAGCACTGCCTTCTGACAAAACTTTCCCATGAAAATGGAAATTCTATGTACAAAAAAAGTAACTGAATCTTTACCTTAATCGTAAGTAAATATAAAATGCTTAATTACAAAATGTAATGCTTTCTTTTTGATGTCATACCACATGCACTTCAGAACAGATAATCTACCTAAAGGTCGTCATGTTCATTTCTGGCCAGTACTTGGATAGAAGACCATTTAGGCAAAGCTTAGGCTACTTCAAGAACAGGTGCTGGTGAGGCCAGCTGGTCTGCTCACCCTGTGGTCGGTGTGTGGATCCCAATGCCCTAGTGCAGTGACAGGGACACTGGGTTGTAAATATGGTGCCATCCTTCAGATGAGAAATAAAACCAAGGTCCTGGCCCTCAGTGGGCATCAATGATGTCTGGTTACCCTTTGTATAGAGTAGGGTGATACTTGATGTCCTGGCTAAATTGCCCACCACAGCCTTGTTATTCTGGCCCGCTAATCATCCCCTGTCCCTAACTGGCCAACTATCTCTCTCATCCCTCCACCACATAGGATAAGGATTTTTTTTTTTATTTAGAGTTCTTATTGTGAACTAAAGGTCTCTACTTGCTGGTTCATGAGTTTGGAGCAATGTTCCCTCTAAGCTGCGCAGTCACCTTAGAGGGAACATCAAAAAGAAAGCACCTTGTACTTTCTAAATGGTGGGGTTTTGAGGGTAACATAAACATAATTAGTAATATTTTTACTTTTTTATAGGAAGTACTGAGTAATCCTGTTACATCCTCAGAGAAATAATTAGCAATATCTATCAGATTATTTTCTTTGAATAATTACTCTGCTTCAAATTGTAGACAGAGGCTGAAATTCTACTAGTAAGACTGAGATATGCAACAGGGTCATTGTTTTCTTATTTATTATTTACTTTGAAATCCCTTTTTTTTTTGGTTGTAATTTTATTAAATAGACATGCTTTCTGTAACGGTTTCACCTCTTTAACCTTTATGCTGGTCTTAAGGTCAACTCATGATTGTCTCCTATTTGCAAAAATAATTGCTATGGAATGGAAATAATTACTGTATCTCGGTGAGTGGGATGGTAGGCTAGTGTTCAGTAATTAGCACTGCTATCGCAGAGACATGGGTTTGATTTCCAATTCTATCACTGTATGCGTGTAATTTGCACATTTTGTATGTGTTTTCGTGTTTTTTTTTTTCAAACATATTGTGGTATCCCTCCCATGTTCCAAAAACATATGAATTATCTGTTCTAAACTGGCCCACTTAGAGTATTTGCAGCTGTCAATGTGAGTGTGAGCAGTGACAAAAACGATGTCTTTCCTGTCTTGATTCCTGCCTTACACCAGACGGTACAAGGTGAGTCTCTGGCTCCTTCTGATATTGTAATGGTATACATGTGTTCAGCTAACCACAAATTGTCAGTGATTTATGGATTTATGGTTGTGGTCATTTGCATATTAAATTTAACTCAAATAGGGCTATCAGTAGGAAACTATATGATTTTTCTTTTGTAACATTTTTATGAATTTAATTATTTTTGGAGAAGGGAACCAGGTATAAACTGTCAGTTAAACCGCAAATAACCCAAATAGAAATTCATAAAAAGAAATAACATTTGTCAAGTAATGATTATACTGTGTTAATAATAACTAATGAACTCTAGTAGTTAAATGTTAAATATCTCAAATCTGTGATAAGAAAACAATGCCAGGCAAAGATACTAAACCTACACTAGCTTATAGCAAACCATTTCCCATAACACTTGTACAGCTTAACTCAAGTAGTTACTAAGACAGCTACTGAAGCATGTGGGCTATAAATTATTTTATTTGCTTTTCCTATTTTTTTTCTTTAAAACATTAATAATATCAAGCAGCACAGGAAAATGACTTCAGTTTGTGTCTAATTCGTTTAAACAGTTTTATTGCCTGATGTCATTGAATAGATGTCAGCAAGTGTATTCATTAGCCCATGAAGGGACAAAACATCTGTGAACATAGTCTGAAATTTATTTCTCATACTTTTGGTACAGTTTACCCTTTCTCCTTGAATCCTTGGCACAAAAAAATTCAGATACCCGAAGGGACAAAAAAAAAAGACTATAGGTGGCCCTGTGACTTAAATGTGGTTTAAACTGCTTAGAATATTGTCCTTGTGGAGTTTGCTTATTCTTTCAGTAAAGTTGTTGGTGGACCTAGGCCAAAAACTCTGCTTCCCAGCTGAGATTGCATCTACCAACCTCAGACCTGACCTTGTGCTATGGTCAGAATCACTCCGGCTCATCTACATCATTGAGTTTACTGCACCATGGAAGGATGCAGTGGAGGAGGCCTATGAGCGCAAGAAGCTGAGATACGCTCATCTCGCAACCGATGTGCAACAATGCAGCTGGAAAGCTAAGGTCCGACCAGTCAGAAGGAAATGTATGAAAACTAAGTACCTTGTTGTACTGAAAGCTCAACATAAAGGTAAACAAACAATGTTCAGGTGTAGAGCTCTCTGTACACTGAAATTTAAACTTCTTTTTCTCGGATATTCTCAACACTAAACAAAAATCACAACTGCAGTATGGACAACGGAAGTGACTGAGCTAGCTGAGATTTCACCAGAAGTACGTCAGCATTACCCTGTGCATATATCCTATTTTATCACAAATTTAAATCATCTTAGCTAAAGACAGCATCCAAAATAAGTAAATAATATAAAGTGGTCTTACAAAACAGACAGATTTAAAAGCTGCTAAAACTGACTTCACTCAGATTGCAATAATGTGTTGCAGAGTCATGAGATGTATTTATATTGTATTCTATAAAGTAATATTAGGAGTAATTATACCATCTAGCATGATTTCTTATAGTGAGGTTTGCCACTGTTTTGCATAAAAATGGTTATTTGTGTTTACACCTATAAGCACAGACTAGCAATTTTCTGCACTTTCTAGTGTTATAAGTTTACCCAGACTGTATCTCACTTTCTCCAGACTCTGCACTCAGTGAGCTACTGGAAGTTAGATGGCTTTAACTGCATGTAATGGTCACTTCTTGCCAGTGCCTCAGAATCACTTTGCGGATTGGGCAGCTGTACATTTCCTCCAAGACGATCAGGCTAGAACTCTTTGTAATGGTCCTTGCACCTGTGAGCTGTCTGTTGTTTTTAAAGGAAAAAGTTTTCTAGGGAGTCTCAGTATTGCCTGCTCTGTTAGAATGACAGGATGATTCCAAATATTTCTTTCTTGGATGATATGCCCTATAATCCTGCTCCATGTCTTTCATTGCCTTGCTCTCTATTTGAGCAATGGGCAACAAAATCCCAGTCAAGTGTAAATGCTCAACAACAGACATCTAGCATCCTGTGGTAACTCTCTTTTCACCCTTGTGCCAGTGCTTCTATCCAGTACTGTCCTGGGTCATGCAGCATAATGGTAGGAATGACACATAGTGTCATGGTATTCATAATGACATCTGCTGGGTATTTTCTGCTACCAATTTGGCCTCTTGCCTTGTTTTTTTTTTTCTTTTTTTTGGTTCTGTGTGATTTCACCCAACACTGTTCTGTCTTGGTAAGCTGCCTTTGATCTCTAATTTACTAAACTAAATAATGACATTGCATGTTTGAAAAGTGAACAAAATAATAAGAAAAAGTTTTAATTTCATTCTGTTTGCGGTCAAAAGAGGTTCAGAAATTGTGACTTTATAATATGCCTTATGTAGTTTGTTTTCTGCCTTTTTCAAGAGTTCACTGGTGTTGCTTAGATGGTTGTTCACCCAGAAGGGAAATATGATTCATGCATCAGTAATTTTTGAAGAAATTAACTAGCTTGCCCTGGCATACTGATTGTAAATGTCAAAATAGCAATGTTTTAAAATATTATATATATTCAGATTTTAAAACATTGCTTTATTTCTTTATTTTAAATAAAAAAAAACTCCTAAAATCAACAACAATAATAAAAATAATAATATAGCACATTTTATATGTAACTTGAGGCACTGGAAAGCAAGACCTGAACCCAGAATGCAAATAATAGAGTTCAGAGTTCCAACACAAAAGGATGTATTAGGGAAACTGTACATAGTGGTATTATATATAATAGAAGGTATTGTGGAATGATGGTTTATGGAATATAATACTCATAGGAAAATGATAGATACTTGGTGTTTCTGGGCCTTTCTAGATAAATCAAAGCTGGTATTCTCAATTTATTTTCCCAGATGCATTGCATCTTTTATGGAGTTTTATATCTGTTTATCTGCTGAAGACTTGAAAAGGAGCTTCAGCATACAATATTTCTTTTCAGTTTTCAATTATGGATATATAATTAATAACTAACACTACAATTCCTGAAGCCTACAAAAAAACTCGTAATCCCAACCCACCTTAAATCCCTTTGCACTTCTTCATCAGCGTCTTTTGTCTTGTAAATTTGTTTATCAGCACAAGCAGCAAGTAATCTGCTATCCCATACCCCCACCACCGCAGAAAGCTCTACAAGCTCAAGCCTTGTTTATCTGGGAGCTGTAGAGGGTAAATAATATATAGTTATTTGGAACACATGCAAGAAATGTTGAACACATACCTAAAAGACAAACTTTTTTCATGTTTTAGTACTAACGACAAAATTTTGACATGAAGTGTATGATGTGTGAAGACTGAAGATCAAATATCAAATAAACACTTTCACAAAAGGTATAAGTGTAACAAAACAACTGTGCTTTTATTCAATAATATAACAGAAGAAAAAGAAATTGGGTTAGTGTACTTCATTGTCATATCTTTGGTAGTACAGCAGTAAGAACTGTTGACTCATTATCAACAGGTCATGTGTTCGATCCTGGCTGCTTCACAAAATAAACGTTTTGAGTAGTGAGATGCTCTTATTATTACTATTAAACAATAAAAACATACATTTGATTTGAGTCTGTAACAGCCGGTGTAAATCTATAGAGCTTGTAAAAGTTAGTACTATAACAGAGGTGAACTCAGAGGAAGGATGAGGGTTCTACATTGGAGAAGGTCTCCCTTCAAGAAAAGTCCACTCACATATAAGAACAACGAAGCTGCACCAGGTGTAAAGGTGAAAGATGACACTGTTTGGATGCAGGACGAGGTCCGGTGTCATCCTGCCAGTCAGTCTGCCCCACACCTGTCCTTCAACAAAACAGAGCTCGTTTTGTGATGGTCTTTACATAAGAAACATTTATTTGTTACTTATATAAAAGCTAGAGCGAATATTATTTAGCTTGATTTATTTACTTATCTTCCTACAGCGTAAAGTCACAAGTAGATTGCAGAGCCTCGTCTGTTTGAACGACATAGGCATGCTCACAAAGTACATGTGTTTAATTGTAATTCTTTTTATTGTTTATAAATTTTGTTTTGGTTTTAATGCAGATGTGATTTTTAAGGGAAAGTATATAAGAATCTCTGCCATTAGTGAGGCAATAACTTAGAATTGAGCATTCCTTGTTTAACTGCAGTCACTTTAGGGCTCTAGGGGACACCTTTGAGTATTCCTCTATTAGTTATATACTGGGTTGAAGTAAAGTAGTGAAAGTAAAGTTAAACCTAAACAGCCAACTTTAACAAGCTCTTAGGGCTGAAAGCATCATAGGTAAGAGGTTACAGTTAATGGTCGTATAGTTCGTTTTGACATTTCTTCCTATCTCAAATTAAGAAAAGAACCAAAGAGGTTGGTTTGTATCTTTCATGTTAGGTGCACATCATAGGTGATTTGATCACTTGATAGAATACTGGGGAACATTTCTAGGTCAGACTGACTCCCACAAAACCATTATTCACTTGTTGCCACTTGTCAAGTGGACCAGTAACTTTCATGAACAAGTCCCCCAGCCTTCATTTATCTTGTTTCCCATCCATGGACATCCTGAACGTCTTTGCAACATGTTGTCTTTTACTGTTCTGCCATGGTTAAAAAAGGTAGAAGCACTAGATATAAAAAAATGTCATCAGAAACCTTAGTGAAGCTGTTTGCAAAAACATTTGCCAAAGCCTGATATGTAACCCAAAATGTCCAATAAAAGAATACCAAAAAGACAATCCATTAGAAGTAATGAGCTCATCCATTGATTTCACTCTGTACATGGCCCAATGTTCTTAAATAATAAGTAATATAACACAAAAAATGAAATATTTTTTCTCGATTAACTATAAAGTAATTTTTCTATAAGTTCATCTTGATTTTATGCAATAATATTTTCTTCAAATAAAATAAATAAAAAATCTGGTTATTGATTATAGGTTTTGTATCGTGAAGTATATACTTAAAGGAATACTCCACCCAAAAAATATATTTTTTAATATGTTAATAACATTAATAATAATACAAGTTAGAAAATTGATGATTATTATTATTAATAATAATAATAATAGTTAAGCATTTTGACACCAAAGGACCCTGTACAAACATATTTACAAACCAAAAAGACAATCCATTAGAAGAAATGATCTCATCTATTGATTTCACTCTGCACGTGGCCCAATGTTCTTAAATAATTAGTAATACAGTATAACACAAGAAACGATATATAATTGCACTGTGACAGGGATACCCAAGTTAATCCAACAAACACAAGCTAATATCACAGGTGCTTTTATTACCAGTAGGTGCAGACATTTCATAGAAGATAATGAACCACCGTCTTACTCTAGTATTGTGAATAAAATTAGTTTACAGAGTTCAAAAAATAATACATACAATGTGCGTTTAAGTGACCACACACTTTGTAAATGGTTCCTAACTCAATTTTAACAAAAATAGATATTTAAAAATTGCTTTCATGCTATGGATCAGAAGAAAGGGGTCAATAATAAATAATAAATAAAACCCAGCAAATCAGTACTCACTCCTCTTTCCTGTCCTCCCCTAAAAGGCACCAGTACCAGTTTTAAATCCCAGTAACTTTGGTATGTAAACTCTCCTGAAGCTACCAAAGCTCACGGCATCTTTAGCACAACCCAGTTCTTTTTCATTTTTACCTTGAACACTTACAGAGGGGCATGTACATTTTTTGCTCTTGTGGGGGATAAGTCTGGGCTTCTAGGTTGTGTTTTAATTAAGAGGCTAATAACATGGCAGGACTGGAGTTGGTAGGTAAAAATTCAAACACTAAGAAAATCTCTTATTAGAAATGACTATGGGTCCAAGGTTCTTACAGTAATTAAACATCTTCAAGCTTCCCCTTGGCCAAAAACATGCAGACACAAATTTTCCAATGTAAGCAAGTAGCAATAAAAAAGATGAGGCCACCGGTCATCCTGGGGGCCTATGGGTCAAGCAACATAGGGCTATAAGAAAGATACATGCACTAAGATTAATATAATGAAAGTATTGTTATAGTCACATCAAAGGAGAAATATATAGCAGCCAAGGCAAAATGTAGGTCATCTAAAACCTCTCTTCTAAAGCAGTTTGTTGAAAAAAAAATCTAAAATGAACGTGAAAGTATATTTGAGTTGAGGTACTTAGAGGTAGACAGCCTAGTGCACAAGACATGATTTCTTCAATCAAACCCAGAAAAGACTTCTTGTAATTTTTGCAATTTTCCTGCAATGTTTAAAGTAGTTAAGTAAGTTAAAAAATCATGGGATACTTTTTATGATAATTCTAGCTTTTGGGGCAGCAGTTTCAGAGACCTGAGCTCAGATCTCTTTTTTTTTCTTTATCTTGCCTTATACAACTTTCTGTATTAGGAATTTGTTAGTTTTGTATACCCCTTGGGGTCAGAGCACAGGGTCAGCCATTTTACAGCACCCCTGGAGCAACTGAAGGTTAAGGGCCTTACTCAAGGGCCCAGCAGAGTAAGATATCTTTTGCCAGTAATGGGGATTCAAAGTGGCAACCTTCTGGACACTGGCACACATCCTTAACCTCAGAGTCATCACTTTTAGCCCATTTACTGCCAATGTGGACTTTGCAGGTTCTCTTTATGCTATTGACTGTTTCTCCCTTGCTTCTTCAATTTAGTTCTTCTTCCAAAAGTATTACAAGAAATTAGGTGGATATGTGCAATTTTGGGTGTACTCCTATGTATCAGGAACATGATACATAAAGCATTTGCTTATATTATTTTCACATGCATCTGTGTGATATTACAATTTATTTTTATTTGCTTTAATATTCTTTTTCATAATTCTGGGTGACCATTTGGATTTCTGCTTTTTAGTGTTTATTGGCGAAATTTGTCAGAGCATTTTTCGCAGCGATTTTTTCCCGTGACCTTGTTTGGCAAATATTTTCATGGAAATTCTCTGTGCGACCAGTTTAGTTTTTTTTAGGGCCCCTGATGCCATGCAAGACCAGCATGACATCATGGGGCTGTAGCAGCCATATGTACAACTTTCACGCAGGCTTGTTATAAGATTGTTGCAGATCTGCTTGACATATTGGGGACATCACCTCCCAGTCAATACTGCCAACAGATATATAACACTGATCAATGTTGCATGTTTAATAAGCGTGTGTCCAGCTACAATCTCAAATCAAAACGTGTCAGAATGAGACCCTGTTAAATAACAATAATACAGTTTACAAGGCATTTCTTTCTTCTTGATGGAAGGAAAAAGTGTGATGCTTCTGCACAGATACACGGGGAAATGAAAGATGTTCCAATTGCACCTGGAACCAACAAACAATGGAACGAGCCAGTCCCACAGTGCCGCTTCATGGTACAACTAATGTGCACTCCAAGGTTGGAACTCCATTAGTCCATTGTATTTTATCTACTTATTGCTAGTTAGTGTCTGTTTTGTGAATTTTGTTTGTGGTATTTGGTCCATCTCGCGGTAGTGCAGTGGTTAGAACTGCTGCCTTACAGCTCAGGTGACATTTTTGCCCACAGTAATCTGTTCAGCATAGTTAGCAGATACATCCCTAGCCCTCAGGAACACTTAAAAGACCATTGCACCATCATAATCCACTCAAAACTAGTTCAACTGCTCCTTTCCCATTGACTTCAGAACATATTGTGGAGTTCGGTGAAGCATCTGAACATTTCCATGATTTCGCTAAACTCACAGTGAAGCTAACATTGCATGGTTTACTACTACATTGTTTTGTAATTGTTTTCTGCTCATTTGCTTTTGATTTGTTTTCTTTACGTTTGGTGTTCTTAATTTATCTCCATCCCATTACCATCATCTTTGTCAATTAGACCTCTCACAAGCTGCATCACAGTTACCTGTGAGTTTCATACTAGCAGTGAGTTGCTGTGGTATTTGTTTGCTTTTAAAAGTGCATTCTTTTTACTCCCTCTCAGGTCTTCACGATTTGTTTCCTTTTGACTGTTTAGAATTTCCTGGATTTTTTTTTTGATTGACTATAAAGTCATTTTTCTATAAGTTCATCTTGATTTTACATAATAATATTTTCTTCAAATAAAATAAATTAAAAAATCTGGCTATTGATTATAGATTTTGTATTGTGGTTAAAGGAATACTCCACCCAAAAATTATATTTTTTTAATATGTCACCTACCCCATGTAGTTTGTAGTGATGGCCAAAAAATATAGAATGTCATGTTTTCATGGAAAATGGACATAACAAAGTTTATAACTGAATGGCACGTAATAATGACCAAAGCTGGACAACAGCACACAATATCAAAAACATCCATGAAAAAATCTCACATTACTCATGTTGCATTATCCACATGACAAGTCATCCAGTCATATGCTTAAAACATGCAAAATGTATGTTGTTTTTAAATAAAAACAGCTCTGGAAAATGAAAGAACTTCACAAAGAGGAGGCTCCTTCACCAGGGGTCACACTTTTAAAGAAGCTCTGCCTCAGCACATGCTCTCAATCTTCTCTTCCTCCTCTCCCCCTTATTCATTGGTCAAGAGTCCTGTCTTTTTGGGTGGCATATTCCTTTAACAGTTGATTTTGTTGCAGTTTTGTTAACCAGCTGTCGTTTTCTTTTGTCTTGAAACTCTCATTTGTAATCATTGATAAAGCAGGTTTAGAGAATGAATTAACATAATAATGAAAAGATAAATTTATTTAATTGGAAACACTATCTAACATTAAAACAGCACTGTGCTCAAAATGCTAAAACATCTCAATTTGCCTGATAACAAATTCCATCCACTGTTGGAAAAGCCAAAGAACTGGTATAGTAGAAGTGCTGGTAAGACATGTATGTTTTGCTTTTTCTTTGCATTTAGACTCAAAATAATGTTTTTTTACTATTTATTACATTATCTGTAAATATTTCGAGGATATCTATATTAAATCGGAGAGAGTCCTCTGCTGTTCTTTAATGTAGGCAAAAAGAAAAAAAAATGTTGAATTCATTTTGTGGCATTTTAAAATTTAATAAATAGCTGTTTTATTATGCAGATAAAAATCATGTTGGGCTTCACAGCTCTTTAGCTGCAGAATTTCAAATGGCATGCCATAAGTGTTCCTACTTAGCAATTCATGTAGGTCAGCCATGACAAGAGAAACTGAAAAAAAAACAAAGTTTAGTGTGTGTGATATAAATTCATCTAATTTGTGCTCTTAAGAAATGTAACTACTGCCATATAAAGGAAATCTATTAGTAAGGAGACACTGCTTATTATGCACATCCTGGACTCCCACGACTCACTTGATTTATTTAGATAAGCACAAGATGTAAACAGGTGAAAGTGGCTCAGCTCTTTTTCTGCTTTATCGATAACTGCAGTTGTATGTACAAACAGTGGTTGATCTTTTCTTTGATGGGTTCATCTGCAAGCCTTTTTTTTTCCTAAAACTTTATTCCCTTGTATTGGTTTCTATTAAAAGTCTATCAAATCTTCTTAAGCCTGGCACAATTTGTTCAGTTGCTGCCTAAGACAATCATAAAGGGATAATGATGATATGCTGGCATGAATTTTCAACTGGGAGATGAAGCCAGCAATAAATCATCAATAAAACTGTATGATAGAGCATTATATGAGTGAACTGAATTGTCCTAAATAATGACCTGTATAAACAAGAGGGATTATAAAATGACAAGGTTCTGTATTCAAAGAAAAAAAAAGCACAAAACCATATAAGATATTTGATTAAGGTTGAAGAATGTTCGTCTGTAGCATCTGATTTATTCATTCATTTGATATTTCTAAAAATCAGAGTGCAGATGAAATCTGTTTTCATCATTGTACATAATGAGTGGGGCTGACTGTATAACGCCTTTTCATGGCAAGCACCGTCACAAGAAAATTTCCCAGATACAGTCCAGGTATTTCCATATTTCAATATTACTGGCAGCCTTAGTGATTCACTCAGTGCCACCCTGGGTGTCAGTGGTGAGGACAGCATCAACAGTTTTCTAATTGTACTGTGATTTTTAAACATTGTACACATCATGCCAAAGTGCTTCACAGCTTCAGGTCAGTTGGTTTCATATTTCTGCCAATGGAAGAGTCACACAAGGATGATGAGCTCTCCCTCTGCTTTTCATTTTATAGAATGCCATTCCAAGACATTGTAGTGCAGTTGTTTCCATATTCCTATACTATTAACACTGGCTGGGTTAGGGATTAACACAGGGTCGCCCAGAGTGTCAGTAATGGGGAATGGACCAGCAACCTTTATATATATGAGGGGAGATCCAAAAATAATGAGAATTTTTTTTCTGGCTGCTGGAGGAGCATTAATTCTGATGTTTGCCAGATAGGTGCTTGTACTAGACTGCCCTCAGCATCATTTGGCTAAGCAGCGTCCTTGGGGAAAGGTCTGTAAGGTCAGTGTAAATTTTTTTTTCTTCAGCCTCTGTTACCATCTTCATCAATTTTGTGATGGCAGACTTGAAAGAACAACATGTTTGCATCAAGTTCAGTTTCCTTTTGGGGAAAACAGCAGCAGAAGCTATCACAATGCTTTGAGAGGCTTTCAAAGAAGAACCTTTGAGACAGGCAAGGTTTTTTACCTGAAAGTGCTCAAGTGATTGTGTGATGCAGTATGGAGAAAACCACCCAAATTGTGGTGATCGGGTAAGTGGCTTCTGCATCACAACAACACTTCCGCCCACACAGCATTGTTGGTGCGGCAGTTTCTCACAGAAAACGGGATGACAATGGTTTCCTCCCAATGGACCTTGCGCCCTTCAATTTTTTCTTTTTTCCAAGAATGAAGAGGGACCTTGAAGGAAGAGGGGGTCACTTTAGGCAATCACTTTGCAAGAGTTTCAGAACAGTTCTGAACAATTGAAAAAGTGGTGTGACAAGTGTATGTCTCAGGGAGAGTATTTTGAGGGTGATTAAGTTTTGGAGATATTCAGAGAAACATATACGATTTTTTTTTAAATATTCCTGTTATTTTTGGGTGCCCGCTTGTATATATAGTTCTGTATGTAGAGAATACAACAAAAGGTATTTAACAAGCTCACCATTATTTATTTCATACTTCTGTAACTGTAGCAATGGCAAGTGAATTGACTTACACAGGGTGTCACAAGGAGTCAGTGACAGAGCCTGCACCAACACCCAACTCATTTTATGTATTGGCTATCCACAATTAACTCCGTGACATGACATTCTCAGACCTGCCTAATCATAATTCTGGGCTGCACGGGGCTGGCAGCTATTCAAGCAGGAAACAACCCTGGCCAGACTGCCAGTCCATTGTATGGCTAACTCATACTTTTGCCTATTCAGGACTATTTAAAAGCTGTACAGTGGTTTCTGTATTCAACCACTGGAGCAGTCAGACTCTGTGGTGAGGTCTACACCATCAGTTTCCTCATTTTCAATAATTTTCTTCCATAATGAAAGCCTTTCCAAGGCATTACAGAGACAGTTGTTTCTGGCACTTATTGTCATAATTCTTTAGTACTAACATTGGCAGGCTTTCACAAGGAACGCTCAGGGATTCAGTGGTGAGGGACTGAACCAGTGGTCTCTTGGTTTAATAAGGTGCTATTTGATAGAAAACATCACCTCATGGTATTTTACAAGTATAAAATACTTCCATTTTTGTGCATTTGAAGCACCAACAGGCTAAAGGTTATGCTTGATTTGGTTCTGAGGTATACACAGGCTATCTTTCATTTTTATAGTGGTTTACACATTCAATATCATATCAAGGTGCTTCACAGATTGAGTATAGTTATTTCTATGTTTCTTTGGAATAAGATAGAATAGATTCATTAACCCACTCACAAAGAAAGAAAGTTGGGAATTTAACCAGCCATTATTATCTGGCTCACAGGGCAGCATATTACTCACTAAACCACAGAGCATTCTGAATCACATTTGAAAATATGCAGCTACTAGTTGCTGTCAGGTTAGGCTTGGACTCTTCTTGACCCTGAACATGAAAAGCATGCTTGAAAATGAATGAAAGGATAGTGCTTATGAGTGTTATAACGTTGTTCAGAGGCAGGACAGTTCTGACATGTTTAGGAAACAGTTAAAGTGATGCTAGCCATGCACCTTCCCTTGTTTCTGTTTCTTAATGATGTTGATCGGAACATGACAAAAGAATTCATGACAAGGATGGACCATTTATCTAGGCAAGGAGCTATGCTTTCCTATTATAGTGATAGCAAATATCTGCCAAAAAAAATAACAGATTTTCAAGAATGACAAATTTGGCTTCTCTCAATCCTGAAATAAGTTGTGAAGTAATTTTAAAATAATAAAATGTGTAATGTAGCACACTTCTTTTGGACTAACATTGCCCTAAAATGATGGGAAAAAAGTGAATAGATCATTGTATTTGCAGGAAAATGTTCACATGATATATCTCTTTCAAGTATTACCATATATACTCGTGGATAAGTCCCCCCACAGATAAGTTGGGACTTGATTTTACAGTATAATTTCTGGTATATTATAATGTCGGTTGTGGCAATGCGCTGTATCAGTGCGTGCGCCTAACCTGTCTCTCTCTGTCTGTCTATTGTGTCTACGTGACCACACGGTAATACCCGAACTATTCCGAAGCAATGTGTGCACTGATTTGTGTTTTTTTGTATCTCATACCATCATACACCTTTATCGTAAGAGCATCCCTTTTTTACGATGGACTGTTCAATCAGAAGAAAATATGAAGCTTATTTTAAATTATTTTTGAATGGGCGTATAAGTCGGGGTCTGATATTATGATTGATTTTTCAGGTTTCAAGACCCGACTTATACATTAGTATATACGGTACTCACATCTCCCTGCAATGACAAATTCTGGAAATGGAGTATTGTCAAATTACCCTTGGTACAGTGGGCTTTAAATAACCAGGATACAGATTAATGTTAAGGCAGTGTCCTTACTAAAGAATTCTAGAAAACTGGCCTAGTTTTGATTGTTTCAAAAAAGTGCTAGGGCATCTCAGTAATATTATCCTTATGATGGTGGACAGGCAACCCAGGAACTTTTTTTGGACTCCTGGCCCTTTAAATGATAAAGAAGAAACAGAGGTGTAGAAAATCATCTTGTAACTGGAGGTCACTGTGGTCTACTTACCCAAGACTTTACACCTTGTCCAGAAAGAGGAAAAGCATGACAGATGCATATCATATTATTTATCTTGATTTTCATAAGTTATTTAATGAGGTCTGATATGAGAGATTGGGCAGCAGTCTAAAAGCAGCAGGAATTCAGGCACAGTGTGTAGGTGGATACAAAATTGGCTCAAATACAGGAATCAAAGGGCTATGTTGTGAGGGACCTTCTCAGAATTGGCTGATGCTAAGAGCAGTGTTCCACAGGAATCAGTGCCAAGACCACTGTTTTTTTAGTATACAGTGGAACCTCGGTTTGCAAGCTTAATTCGTTCCGGAAACATGCTTGTAATCCAAAGCACTTGTATTTCAAAGCGAATTTCCCCATAAGAAATAATGGAAACTCAGATAATTTTTTTCACAACCCACAAATATTTATATAGAAATGATTAATGCAAAATCTTCACTCTAACAAATGGAATCCCTGTTATTTGTTG
Source organism: Polypterus bichir lapradei (assembly GCA_026402145.1). NCBI lineage: Eukaryota > Metazoa > Chordata > Cladistia > Polypteriformes > Polypteridae > Polypterus > Polypterus bichir. The sequence goes on from JANRMT010062791.1 coordinate 248,406,340, forward strand.
GCTCTCTGGAATCTTTTTCTTTTTTTGCAGCTTTAACAAGGAACCTATCCAATGACAGATGGTTTTGCCTGAAGAGTCACTACACTTAAACACAAAATTTTAAAAAATGCTTTACGCACTGTAAGGTTTCTAAACTCTTTTGGGATTCCCCCCCAATGGGACAACACGCGGAAGAGCGTCCCGAAGCAAGCAACCGCAGGCTCCCAGCGCTGTAGCAGTTTGCCGTAAAAGTGAATCAGAAAAGATTGCTGTCAAGCTATAAGCGCCTGCTGTTGATGGGTGATGCAAGGAACATTATAAATGCAAGAGCACAGTATTACTTAGCCACTAACCTGGTCATGGCCCTGACTTATTGCTGTGTCTCTGTATAGGAGAGTGGTAGATCCCGCTACAATAAATAACTGTGCTGTTCCTGTTTCACACTGAATAAAGCTAGTTTTGCTAAAGTACTGAGACTCAGCCTTGTGTTGACAGGAACTCACACGTTACAACACACACACACGGTCACCATGCTATAGTAAACAGTATACGCTCGTATGGATGTTTACTATATGAGTGAGGCATGCCGACTGAGAACGAACATGGGTGATGATTACCCACAATCCCCACATGATGCTCGGCCGACAAAGCGTATACGTACTACTCATATTGCAAGACCTTGCTCGCTTATCAAGTTAAAATTTATTAGAAATTTTAGCTCGTCTTGCAAAACACTCATAAACTAAGTTACTCGCAATCACTGTATAAAAATGATTTTGACAGGAATATAGTATCAACAAGCTGGTAAAGTTTGCAGATGATTCCAAGATGGGTGGATTAGCAGATAATTTGGAATATGTTATATTATTACAGAAGGGCTTGGATAGCATACAGGCTTGGGCAGATTACTGGCAGATGAAATTTATTGTTAGTAAATGTAAATTATTACACATGAGAAGGATTTAGGAGTTGTAATGGACTCACACTACTAACTTCGTGACAGTGTTCAGAAGCCATTAAGAAGCCAAACAGAATGTTAAGTTATATAGCACGATGTGTGGGGTACAAACTGTGTGTAATGGTAATAATCTGGAATGTGTTGAATCATTACAGAGGGACTTGGACAACATACAGGCTTCGGCAAATTTGTGAACGATGACATTTAATGTAAGTAAATGTAAAGTATTACAGGTAGGTAGTAAAAAAGTTAGATGTGAGGTCTAAAACCTGAAAGTACCACTAAGAGAAGGACCTAGAAGTCACAGTGGACCCATCACTGTCTACATCAAAAGTATAGAAGCCATTAAAAAAGCTAACAGAATATTAGGTTATATATCATGATGTGTACAGTTCAAGTCAAATCAGGTTATGATTCAGCCACATAACAAAATGGTGAGTCCTCAGGGTGTCACGGTGATAGCACTGCTGTCTCACAACATGTTCTCCCCATGCCCACTTCCTCCAGGTGCTCAGGTTTCTTTCCACAGTCGCAAGACATGAAGGTTAATTTAATTGGTGATGTTATAATTGGCCTCTGATGTGTGTGTTTGCACTATGATGGACTGGTGCATGGCCCAGGAATTGTTCCTACCCTACTGTATACACCCTATGCTTGCTGAGATAGGCTCCAGCTTTTTCATAACCCTGCTCTGGATAAGTGAGTTAAGAAAATGGATGGGAGCTACAAAAAGTCCAGAGAAGGACAACTGGGCTGACTGCAGGACTGAGGGGTATGAGCAAAGATGAAAGACTAAAGGAATGAAACCTTTTCAGTTTAAGCAAATGGAAATTAAGAAGTGACACGATTGAAATGTTTCAAAGTATGAGAAGGATTAGTATGGTGGATCTAAGCTGTTACTTTAAAATAAGTTCAACAAGAATGCAGGGTTGGAAATTTATTATGGATAAATTTCACACAAACATTAGAAAGTTTTGAACCATCAACACATGGAATAAATTAGCAAGTAGTGTGGTATACAGTAGGATTTTAGTTACGTTCAAAACTCAAGTTGATTTTATTTTGGAGAAACTAAGTGGATGGAATTGGTGAGCTTTGTTGGGCTGTTCTCCCCATAATTCTCATTTTCTAATGTTCTAAAATGTTAATGAAGCTTCCAGAGACAGTTAATCTGAGATCAATGGGTTTGAATTAGTGTTAACATTCACCTTTGACATGATAAAACAGGAACTACTTGAAAAGGCATGAAAAGATGAACCAATAGATTAACATGTTGATTGTATTCACAGTTTGATCAACCTGAGTCTGAATCCTGCGTGTTGCCTGTGTGAAGTCTGCACATTCCCCCATGTATCCCTAGGTTTCCTCCCACATCTATCAAAGACATGCTGCTTAGGATGACTGGTGATTCCACATCAGCTTTTCTGTGAGTATGGGAGTATGTGTAAGTGTGCAATGAGAAAATGAAAGCTGTTTCCTGCTTTGTACCTAGAATTGCCAGGATAGCCTGAGACCCTGACATGGAGTAAGGGGGCTTGAGATTGTAATGTTGTGCATGTTTATTGTACAGTATATGGCAAATATAGGAATGCTCTTGTAGTAGGAGCACATTCAGACACGTGGAGAAACACAAGTCTCCACATTTATTGTCCATCTGGAATTAAGGAGAGTGTCATGTTTGTTCTCTTTTAATAAAAAAAAATGATGTCAAAACTGTGAAAGTGGGCTGGAAGTGCTGATAAATTCCAAAAACTTGGCCACAAAAACTGGAACTGGATGTTAAGTTTACGGAACAAATTATTTCTTGAATCCAAAATTACAATTTTTCACAAATTGTGCATTTCAAAGAAATTCTCCATTATGAATAGTGCAGAATGATAATAATAATAATAATAATAATAATAATAAAAAAAAAAACTACTGCTAAGTTATTTTGTTTGCTTAACGCTGTGCCAGGGATTGCAGACAGCCTCTGGACTGTATTTGAAAACAGAAAGACAGACTTTGCAAAGGCGGATTAAAGTCTCACTTAAATTAGGTCAGTGTGGGAAAAATATTTGTACTGTTAAGAATGTAAATTTTCCTCACAAGAAACACTTTGGGCAATTTGGATTTTATTTCTCATACTGATTTGTTAGAAAAAAAATTGCTATAATAAATTTGTTGCTGATATGTGGTATATAAGCAAAGGCACAATATACATTTATAAATATTTAATAATGTGGAGTCAGATAACATTTTTTTAACTTAGTAATACTTTAAAAAATGTTTTACCTTGAGGATTTTATTGGGGTTCTAGTATAAAAAAATAATGCATTCACAAAAATAAGATACTACTCACTGCTGTCAAAATTAAAAAGTAAATGAATGTAACTTGCACTGCTATAACAAAAACCTCAGTAATGTGATCACGCAGCATAGTTCCGGTTATTTGAATTGTCTGAAAAGTGAGAGGAAAAATTACTTGAAGCACCCAAAAATAAAACATAGTAATTTGTAATCCTTCTGCTTTGTAAGGATACCTGAATGAGCTTTCTGGATTGATGACAATGATATATCAGTTTAGAATAAGACTTGACTTTATAATAGAAGTGTCAAACTAGGGATGCCAAACGCAGATCCAGGCGGACCACCATGGTTTATGTTTCAGCCATGTCCTTAATTAGTATCCAATGACCACTGTTAATGGAACGGACATCTTTGCAACAGATGTCTGTTGCCTTAACACTGAAATTGAAATTTTAGTGATTGGCAATAATGGATTCAATGAGGTTATCAGAAATAAACTTGATGCATTAGGATTAAAAGTTAAGACGGGAGTAAAAAACTTAGGGGTAACTGTTGACTGTAACCTGAATTTTAAATCGCATATTCATCAGACCACTAGGACAGCATTTTTTCACTTAAGAAACATAGCAAAAGTTAGACCTCTTATATCATTGAAAGATGCTGAGAAATTAATTCACACTTTTGTTTTCAGTCGACTAGATTACTGTAACGCACTCCTCTCAGGACTACCCAAAAAAAGACATAAATCACTTGCAACGAGTGCAGAATGCAGCTGCTAGAATCCTAACTAGGAAAAGAAAATCCGAACACATTTCTTCAGTTTTGATGTCACTACACTGGTTACCTGTGTCTTTCAGAATTGACTTTAAAATTCTGCTTATGGTTTATAAAGCCTTAAATAATCTCGCTCCATCTTATATATCGGAATGTCTGACACCCTATATTCCAAATCGTAACCTCAGATCCTCAAATGAGTGTCTCCTTATAATTGCAAAAGCAAAACTTAAAAGAAGTGGTGAGGCGGCCTTCTGCTGTTATGCACCTAAAATCTGGAATAGCCTGCCAATAGGAATTCACCTGGCTAATACAGTAGAGCATTTTAAAACACTGCTGAAAATACATTACTTTAACATGGCCTTCTCATAACTTCACTTTAACTTAATCCTGATGCTCTGTATGTTCAATTCATCTTAATAACTATTTATGGTGCCTCTAAAATCCGTACTGACCCCTACTCTCTCTTCTGTTTCTTTTTCCGGTTTTTCTGTGGTGGCGGCCTGCGCCACCACCACCTACTCAAAGCATCATGATGCTCCAACATTGATGGACTAAAAGCCAGAAGTCTACGTGA
>JANRMT010062791.1:248441313-248458187 GCA_026402145.1 Polypterus bichir lapradei
ATATATATATACATAAATACATACATACATATATATATATACACATACATACATACATACATACATATATATATATATATATACATAAATACATACATACATATATATATATACACATAAATACATACATATATATATATATACATAAATACATACATGCATACATATATATATATATATATATATATATAGTGGACGGAGTTGCCCCGTTAAACCCACCAGACGTATGTCCAAGACACACTTATAAAAAGTTCCAAGAAGAATTTTAATATTTTTCTTCCAATACAGTGCACAAAGCACCACACTCGCCACAATTCTCAAATATCCAATAATAATCACAATAATCAATTACAATAACACAATAATCCAATCCTCCACTCCCAGTAGCTTCGTCACCCAACCTCCCAACTCTAAGTCTCCCTGCTGGGTCTTCACCAGTCCTTTAAATAGTCCATAACCCGGAAGTGTTTCTCTTGGGTTCAACGCCACATTATCCTTTCTTAAGTAGCCCAGAAGTACTGTGGGCTTCCGTCCTTGTGACTTCAAAGTACTTCCGGGTTGTCGTAACAGTAGGAGTCCCCAGGTTCTTTGTGAGCTCCCCCTGGCGGCACCCACGGCACCCAACAGGACTGGGGAAACGGACTCCACATCCCAGGATGCTTTGAGGGAATCTGGAGAACCGTTGCAGTCCAGGGGAGCTACCATCTAGCGTCCCCGGGGGATGCAGTGCCCTGAAAAGTCTGTCTTCCTCCATTCTTTTCCTTCAGGGACATCCCAGCCAGACTGAACCGCCGGCCATCCCTCACACTACTCCTCCCCCAGCTGAGCATCATATTGCGAAGCGGCCAGCCCTGCTAGGGTAGTCCTTTCTCGGGAGGGACTGTCTGTACTGAGCGGACCATGGCTTCTTCCTAAAAAACAAGAGCAGGAGAACAATGGGGAGACATTGCATTTTTGTTTTCTTGTAGCCCCCTGTCCGGTTCTCCCTGGACGTTCTAGCCATAAGTGGCCCGGCCAATTGCATTCATAACACAGCCTCCCCCCTAAGTGTAATGTTCTGCGGGACTGGAAGCATAATATAAATATATATACGTATTTTTTTTATAGAAGAACAGCACATAAACTCTGAACAAACAGAACTGACATTTTATGTAGCCCCACTGCATCCGGGTATCCCCATTTAATGTCCAGATGAAAATAGAGCATATTAAGAGAAAAGAAAGGTTTTCAATCTTCATTGAACCAGTCTTCATGAAGTCTAGTTCTTCAAAGACAATGTCTACTGGCAAGAAGCGAAATGGAACTAGACAGGCCAGGCTGAATACGGTTACCAGTGGAAGTGATGTCAGCAATCCTCAGCAATGTCATTCTCCACTCTAGGGCAAATGAAAATCAGGTTTGTGGTGTCACCTTCAAATTCTTTTTGCATAATTTTCAAGCACATGTCCCTGTTAGATACATCCTAGTCTCACGTGCTTAACAATACACATAATAATAGCACTAACTCAAGCAGCAATTAGGTGATGTTAAAAATAGTGTCCCAGAGGGATCAGTGCTTTGGCTGCTGCTCTTTTTAAATTCTTTTAATTATATTGATAAGAATTTATTAAAAAAAAATAGTTTAGTCTGGAGATTATACTAAACTTGGTGGAAAAAGAGGAGCATGCTAGTCAGTAAAATCAAAATAGATGGATGTTGACAGAATTCAGACTTGGCTAAATATAAGGCAGGTGATGTTTAATGTATATAAATACATTTAAAAGTAAGTATGGTAAATGTTTAAGCAAAACTATTAAAACAGATTACACAGTTGCAGGTATGATACTTGAAAGAACATCTTTTGAGAAGGAGTTATTAGTTATAGCAGCTAGTGTCTGTCCACAAACAGACTACTCACAGAAGTGACTAAAAGGATGTTGAGTTACATGGCACGCTGCAATGAAAGTAAATCTTAAGTCATACAATGCTTTTGTGTGCAAACAGTCTGCCAAGGCAAGCTGAGAAAGACAGCATCCTAAGGATGTGGACAAAGGTGGTAAGTAAGCTACCAAAGTTTCCAGACAACAGTAATCCACACATCATCATACATCCCTCTGAGGGACTGGCATCATTAACATTTTTTTCTATAGCAAGTTTGAATTATCACTAGTTAGTAATCATCCAGTCAAAGTATTGCTTTCTCGTGTTTACCTTAAGTAAACAATAAGCTTTTACAACCTTTTGCTAAAAAAAATAAATAAAAAAATAAAAAATGAAAGCACGGAAGCTTATTTGAGCTGACGAGAAAAAATAAAAATAAAAAAGACACACTAAAAAAAGTTAGCACATTCAAGAAACTGAAGCCTTGGTTTTCTGGAATCAGGAAGCCTCGAAGAACTTGAAACAGTTGTGTCAGTTTTGAATCACTGATATTTAAGTGATTATCCTATTTCTGCAATCCTTGTGGTTATTAATATAATATAATATTAATACACTGTTTTTCAAAACAAGTGTGATTTACTTTGATAGAAGTCTGACAGAAAGGATTCCCGAGTCACAGAGAAAGATAAGGAAAATAAAGAGGGAGCAATATGAAAAAGTCCTGAACTATTAGCTAGCTAATTAAAATACCAGCCCATCTGTCCCACACGTGGTAAATATTATCCAGTTCTGACGATTTATTTGAATCATACTTTTAATCCTTGTAGAATGTATCTGTCTCTCTCTCTCTAGGCTGAAAATCAATAATACTCGCTGTGGCTAATGGGGGGTTTCATTTCTTCACCTTCGAATGAATTGGGAGCACATGTTGCTAGGATTATTGTTATGGCTAAATTAATTCAACATAATAAACAAGCAACTCCCGGGACCCCCAAGATAGAGGCAGGCACTTAATGATGCCTCCACAAACACAACACTGTGACCAACCAAACAATGCAAACAAATGTTAAAATAATGATTGAAAATTATGGCCCACAATTGAACATACTGCTCTTTGAGACATCGGCTCTTGACAGTATATACCCAGCACATGGTCTTACATGGATGTCCATCCATCCATTATCCAACCCGCTATATCCTAACTACAGGGTCATGGGGGTCTGCTGGAGCCAATCCCAGCCAACGCAGGGTGCAAGACAGGAAACAAACCCTGGGCAGGGCACCAGCCCACTGCAGGGCATGCACACACACATACACACACACACACACACACACACCAAGCACACACTAGGGACAACTTAGGATCGCCAATGCACCTAACCTGCATGTCTTTGAAAACCCTCAATGTTTGACTATCTAAATCCAAGGCTGGACCTAGGTCCAGGTTTATTATAGAGAACTATAATTACCTAAGTTAAAATCAGACTACATGCTACAAGAAACAATGGGGTGAAAGTGGAATGAGCTTGGCCAGGCTAAATTGCCCTCAGTGTTACATGATCCTTAATGACCCTATGGATTCAGGAACAAAGGTTACAGAGGTCCTTTTTTGTTTTAATAGAGGAAGTCAATTGCTGCAGCATCACACTTGACCTGTATTCCACAGAGTCATTCCTGGGGTCAACAACAACTAAAAAAAAGCATTGTGGCCAGTACACCAAAGGTGCCTTGGTTGCCCCCTAATTCCATTAAATTCCTGGGATTTGGTACATATTTAAAGAGCAAGGCACTCAAGATGGCTGCTGGGGTGGCTTGGCCTTGTCAACGCTAAACAGACCTGTATACTTCCTACCTGCTTTTCAACTTGACCCCTTCAGACTTCCAGAATATTGCCTCAGTCTTCCTTTACTTCACATTCACTTTTCCCACTTTGGATCATAATTGCAAGATGTCAAGTTGGTCAGACATAGCTACCCATACCTGCACCAATATTTACCAGCTCCTCCCGAAGAACTCTCAGATGATGCCAGGCTAGTTGGCATTTAGAATACCTCCAGCATGTCTTATGACTTCTCCCTACCTGGAAGGTTCCTGGAGGAATTCTAACTACGTGGCCAAATCATTTAATTTGGTTACTCCAAGTCAAAGTCCGCTCATACTGGCAAGCACATCACTCGAATTCTGCATAGAACTTTCATATTCTTCTTTTGCATGTTTGGAAGCACTTCAGTTTTATCACATATCACAAAGATGTGCTTTGTAGGTTAAATGCACTGTTATCTCACTGAGTTTTGCTTCCAGCTTTGTACCTGAAGGTGATTTTTTTTAAGGCTTTAATTCCTGCTAATTCAGTCAATCAGTCATTTTCCAACCCACAATATCCTAACTACAAGGTCAGGAGCCAATCCCAGCCATCACAGGGCATAAGGCAGGAACAAATACCAGGCAGCGCGCCCTCCCACCGCAGGGCACACACACACACACACACTAAGCACATACTAGGGACAATTTCGGATTGCCAATGCACCTAACCTGCATGTCTTTGGACTGTGGGAGGAAACTGGAGCACCCGGAGGAAACCCACGCAGACACGGGGAGAACATGCAGACTCCACAAACCCAGGTCTCCTTACTGAGAGGCAGCAGTGCTACCACTATGCCACCGTGCTGCCCTCCTGGTAATTCTATAATCTAAAAGTGGTTAGAGCAATGAATGAATTGGTTTTTGTACAATAGGGAGTAAAAATTTTGTTACAATTAAATTTCACTTGAATCTCCTTTGCCTGTATTCTTTACTTTGGCACGTTCTCCTCTATTAGAATTCTTGTAATTCACAAATTGGTAACTTTGCTGCTAGTAACACCTGCCTAAGGCATTTCACCCTCATTATCATGATGCACTATTTGACGTTAATTTTAACTCCAGGAAACATTTTGTAAACACTAATTCATGTCAATCTAACTTTGTCTGGCAAGAATCAGCTTGAATTCCATAATAAAGGTAGAGCAGCAAAGCATGCAAGTGTTTGAAAACCAAATGGGAATGTGTAGGATAAATCTGGGGGCTCCAGGGCATGTAATGGGGTAAAAAGAAAAAATGAAAAAACAATTCTTGGTCATGGCGCAAGGTATGGTATGGAAAAAAAAGAAACGTCTTTACAGAATGAATAAAGACAGAAAGGGCTGAGGCTGAGACTGAACCCACTGTACATGTTAACCCTTCATACAATGCTGGCTCCGTCGGGCAGTACGTTATTAGGTTATCAGAAAAAGGAGTGAGCACAATGAGCTGGAAGGCCTGCATATAATTGCTAAATATAACATGGCCACTGATTTTCAGCCATTTAACTTGACATGGTCCAGTGACAAAATCAGACATGTCCTACAACTAGAAAAAGAAGAAGCAGAACGTAAAATTGGCTTTAGGGTATCGAGATGACAGAAAGTGGTGTAAGGGATCCTAATAAAACTTATGGATGTCTGTTGTTATGTGCTAAGTAATTTTTTCTTCTTTGAATAGTTAACATTACAAAATTTGTAGTGCTTTCAGAACTCTGAGTACTCTGTTCATTTTCCAAAATAATTTTCCAAATGATTTACTGTACTTGCAACTATATATGTAAATTTATTTTAAAATCAAAGTAATGTACAAATGTCCTTATTGAATTTGCAAAAAAGTGACATATTTTATAATTAAGACCAGCCTGTATTCAAATGAACAATTCTTAAGGTCATGTTATTAGTCAGCCCATTATAACTTTGAAATAAACAAACATAGACAGAGCCATTTGTATTTTAAAACCGGATTGTTATACAAAACTAACACTACTGCTGTCAGAAGCATTATGGGCCAAAGGCAAATAAGAGTTGGCGATTCTAGTTAAAACCTCTATGACTATAGCATTAAGCAAATAGTAAATGTTTTGGCAAGAAGAAAGATGACCTTGAACATTTAAATGTTTCAACATGAATGAAAATGAAGCTTGATCATTCTAAGAGAATGTCTAAGTGAAGTGTCAAAACAAATAACAAAAAGACACATACTGCTAATACATACCAAAAGTGTCAAAGAGGTTATTTAAACTATTTGCTGTCCATGGTGCTGTCATATTTACAATATTTATAACCCCTAAAACACCAAATGGTATCTTTTCAAACTTTAAATTGTACTAAAATGAAATATATATATATTTTTAAAAGATTAACATGCCTTATTTATTCAGCAGTACCTGAATATGATACACTACAGATGTGCGTTTTGGTACAATATCATATCATAGTATAAGACAGGCAAAAATGGACGAAGAAATACTTTGTGTTCTGGATGCTTTCATAAATATTACTATGATAAGGAGCATACAGTACATGGATAGTCATATTAGCACAGGTTGCTATATGCATTAAATCATAGGTTCTTAAACCATGGGTCATGTGCTGTCTGATTTTGGGTTGCACAGACTCGTGTTTCACAATTGTAATTAATTGAAAAGGGTTGCTACAGTTTGGAGAGTGTCTGGATAGTTTAATGAAATGCAGGTCCTCTGATTTAAACTGTGTTGGTGATTTTCCATGGAGAAACACATGAAACACCCTCCCAACCACCCCAGGGTGACTGTCGCCAGGGGATTTTCCAAGGGAACGGCATGATTGTAGGCAGTGATCCTGGGTCTTGAAGACACAAAAAAATACAAAATTGCGTAACAGAGGGAAAAAGTTTAGGAACCACTGCACTAAACAGCTGGACCCCAGTTCATTGCCTTAAGTCTCCATAATGGAAGTGACAGAAAGATAGATTAAAGCTGATCCATTAAGAACCCTTCCATTACTTTATTTCTATATCAGTATTTACAGCATAATAATACCAGTAATATTTTTCCCACAAAAGTTTCAAATGGTCACTTTACCTAAAATACTAAATCAATGCAGCAGACTCTGATGTCAAGATATCAGGGTGTGGCTTAGTGGACTAGTGATGAGTGACAGAAAAGGAGTTCATTGGATTAAACAAAAAATCCAACCCAAATATGGTTATGAAACTCACAGATAAATCTTTTGATTTACCAGTCAGTCTGCAAACTCATCCTCATCCTAATTTATGGTCATAAGCTCTGGGTGTTGACCAAGGTAATTCCAAATAGCCAAAATGAAGTTCTTGCACCAGCTTACTCTCTCGACTCTTAGACATCTCAGTCCCCAAATAAGTCCAGTCAGTCTCCAGAATTTTTTTATAATAGACCAAAACTTCATGTAGGCGGTCTCACCAATGTGTTATATACTCTAGCTTTAAAATGTTTGGAACCCCCCAGAATTTTATTATATAAGTTTAACAGTTTTAACAGAAATTGAAGATACCTTTAATGTTACATATTCCTAATGTTGCAAATGTCTATCACTGCTTATAATGACTGATTTAGAATTATTCACATAAGTCTCATTTTCAGCAGGCAGCCATTACTTGAGTGTCCTAATGCTAAACTCTGACGGCTCATATTGAACTAATCATGTTTAAGTGTTGTCCTGAAGTATAAAACTTTTAATTCTTTAAACTGCTGATTTCTCATATTAAGTTTTAATTTAGCTCAAATTAACCAGGATGAACTATAAGGCATCGTAACTACAAAGGAATTTAAAGGACCCTTACAGGGAACAGAAAACTCTACAGAGGTGTGTACAGGATGAACACCTTTGAGCAGTTAGCAATCACAAAGACAGGTAGCCAATCAAATATGTGTAATGTCAAATGTCCCAAAGCCGCCATGTGGAATTTGAACATAAATAATGACCTGTCAGATGGACCGAGGAGCAGAAGAACTTCAGAGACATCAGAGACCATTATATGTCAAAAAGAAAGGAAGAGAGACATTTTGTCTTAACATCGGTGAATGTAAGCTTAGGCATCAGATGGATAGTTAAATTTAAAAGCAGCTCAAGACAACATCCACCCTTGACATTGCAGATTTTCAGTAAGTATTTTTCAGTAAGACTATTTATATCCAGACTTTGCAATCAATTTTATTTTCCGTTATACTCTTTTTCTATTACATTAATCAATATCTCATAGCTTTCACATTTCTGTACTGTGTCTTTATATCTAGAGTGAGTAATGAAATACAGCCATATGTTCCCAAAGTTTGGGAACCCCTCTTAATTCTTTGGATTTTTGTTTATCATTGGCTGAGCTTTCTAAGTATCAATTTCCTTTTAATATATGACATTCCTTAATGAAACAGTAGTGTTTCAGCAGTGACATTAAGTTTATTGGATTAACAGAAAATGTGCAATATGCATCATAATAAAATTAGACAGGTGCATACATTTGGGCACCCCAACAGAGATATTACATTAATACTTAGTTGAGCTTCCTTTTGCAAATATAACAGCCTCTAGATGCCTCCTATAGCCTTTAATGAGTGTCTGGATTCTGAATGGAGGTATTTTTGACCATTATTCCATACAAAATCTCTCCAGTTCAGTTAAATTTTATGGCTGCCGAGCATGGACAGCCTGCTTTAAATCATCCCATAGATTTTCAATGATATTCAAGTCAGGGGGCTGTGATGGCCATTCCAGAACATTGTACTTCTCCCTCTGCATGAATGCCTTTGTAGATTTCGAACTGTGTTTTGGGTCATTGTCTTGTTGGAATATCCAACCCCTGTGTAACTTCAACTTTGTGACTGATTCTTGAACATTATCCTGAAGAATTTGTTGATATTGGATTAACAAGGGCCCCAGTCCCTGAACAGCCACATAGCCCCATAGCATGATGGAACCTCCACCAAATTTGACAGTAAGTAGCAGGTGTTTTCTTGGAATGCGGTGTTCTTATTCCACCATGCAAAGTGCTTTTTGTTATGACCAAATAATTCAATTTTTGTCTAATCAGTCCAAAGCACTTTGTTCCAAAATGAATCTGGCTTGTCTAAATGAGCATTTGCATACATCAAGCAACTCTGTTTGTGGCGTGAGTGCAGAAAGCGCTTCTTTCTCATCACTCTGCCATACAGATGTTTTTTGTGCATATTGCGCTGAATTTTAGAACAATGTACAGATACACCATCTGCAGCAAGATGTTCTTGCAGGTCTTCAGAGGTGATCTGTGGGTTGTCTGTAACTATTCTCACAATCCTACGCATATGCCACTCCTGTATTTTTCTTGGCCTGCCAGACCTGCATTTAACAGCAACTGTGCCTGTGGCCTTCCATTTCCTGATTCATTCCTTACAGTTGAAACTGACAGTTTAAACCTCTGAGATAGCTTTTTGTAGCCTTCCCCTAATCCACGATACTGAAAAATCTTTGTTTTCAGATCTTTTGAGAGTTGCTTTGAGGATCCCATGCTGTCACTCTTCTGAGGAGAGTCAAAGGGAAGCACAACTTGCAATTGACCACCTTAAATACCTTTTCTCATGATTGGACACACCTGTCTATGAAGTTGAAGGCTTAATGAGCTAATCAAACCAATTTGGTGTTGCAAGTTATCAGTATTGAGAAGTTACATGCATTCAAATCAGCAAAATTACAAGGGGACCCAAATTTTTACACAGCCAGTTTTCCACATTTGATTTAATTTCATACAACTAAATACTGCTTCACTAAAAATCTTTGTTCAGAAAACACTCCAGTACTCAGATGTTCCAGGAAATGAAAGACATACCACTGTTATCTTTTTTGTTGAAAGTAAATTATTATGCAGGCTGAGAGGTTCCCAAACTTTTTCATATGACTGTAAGTATTAGGGCACCTAGTGTGGAGAGATTGCTGCTTTCTTGTCTACAGGTGTTATCAAGACTGAGAGGCTGCACCTCAACAGAACAAAAGGTATGATATACCGTATATACTCGCGTATAAGTCAGGTCTTGAAAACTGAAAAATCGATCATAAAATCAGACCCCGACTTGTACACCCGTTCAAAAATACAACAATCCAATCTCACACCAGTTTCACAAACACTGAATTTTTGAATTGAATTTTTGAATTTTGTCGCAGCAGTGCAGTTACCAATTTCTTTCGCCACTTCAACGACTTTTAATTTAAAACCAACTTCATATTTTCTTCTGATTGAACGCTCCATTGTAGATAAGGGATGCTCTTACGATAAAGGTGAATGAGTGTGTGAGACACAAAAAACACAAAACAGTACAAATCTCGCTTCAGAATAGTTTGGGTATTACCGTGTGGTCACGTAGGCACAATACATAGAAAAAAAAGGCAGTGTGCTCCGTGGTTACTCTCTGAGGTGGGCGTTAACATATCATAATTCTTGGACCAATAGCGTGAGTTTTCTGCATTCGACTTATATGACCGAAATTATAAAATACCAGAAATTATACGGTAAAATCAAGCCCTGACTTATCTGCGGGTGTACTTAAATGGGAGTATATACAGTAATTATGATCCCATTGGTTGGTAAGTGGCATACTGTATAACCAAAAGTTGTTGATCCTTTGTGTGTCTCAGGGACATCTGTATGTTTGTTAGTGCTTGTGGTAGCAAGCCCCTATGTTGAATAGGATTGAGGCATCACTCTTATGTGGAAGGGATAGTGACTGGCAATAGGGCATCACTCATACGTTACTTCCGAGTGACTGGCAGTAAAGCATCACTCATACCTAGTTATATAAATAGTATCTCTGAGTGTGTGTATGTGTATGAATCTATGTGTATGTCTTAAGGTGCAAAAGTAAACAAACCTAGTAACAAATTTAGTTAGTCCTACCCTGCCCACAATAATGCAAATGCTAATTGGTTAATAGAGAAACATTTCCAATTGTGTTTACATCTGAACCTGTAATTCTGCTCAATAAAGTAACTTAATTGTCTTTCTTTGAGTTTTAATGTACTAGCATTCCTAAACTTCAATTCTGGATTCAAAAAGGTACAGATTGAAAAATAGCATAACTACATCCAAAGGCAAACATGCTGCAAAAAGAGATGCACTGTCCCTTATTGGCGACCAAACCCAGATTTTAGGAGCAAATGCTATAAATGAAATAAAAACTGTTGAAACTATATGTAGTAGAAGAGAACCAAAACAGCTTGATGAATAATTACTAAAATGTGTTATTTACATCTCACTTGAGCACCAAAAAATTAATCTCGAGGTTAAGTCTGAGATTATTTCATATTGTGTTTAATCAGAGAACAACACAGTTTATCTTAGCAACAGCACAGTGTCACAGGGTTTAGCACTGCTTCTTCTTGGCTCCAGGGACCTGGTTCAACTCATCACCCAGACATTATTTATGTAAAGTTGTTTCAGTAGGTTTTCTACATGAACTCCAAATTTCTTTAATATTCCAAAGATATGCTTGCTTTGCCCATGATCCCACAATGGCCTGGAATGAGTGATAAATAGACTGATCAAGAACAAAACCACTAAGGTTCGTTAGAACCAAAGCAAGGGCTTGGGCCAGACGTCAGGGTCCATCCTAAAATCCATTGGTTTATGGTAAAGCATGCCACTCACTTTTGTGGATTTCACATTTATGATTTTCTGCTTTATGACTGACTGCCAAGTGCTTGTAAAAACACTTTTATAAGCTTGTCAAATATGTTACTAGAAATTTTAATTTAAGGTGTACATAAGAATTACTCAAATATAAAATAACAGGCTGGCAAGAATCCCAGTAGTCAAAGTTTGAGTTTACAGTGTATACTTTTTCTTTCAGATTGAATAGTTATTTTATATCGTTACAGGTTAAAATCCTGTTTGAGGATGTCTGGGTTGATCCTATTTCAGTTTTGTAATATATAATGTTGTCCTTTTGGTATTATAAACTGTTGTTGTTGCCAAAGTTGTCATTGCAGGCCATGAGAGCCATCAGCTGTGCAAAGAATGATGAGAGTCTCCTACTGCTAAAAAAAATGGTGGCATGCACCACTTTGTTCCAGATCTTTGTAAAAATAACAGAAAGTCTCTGTTACAGCAATAAATTGGCAAATATTTGCAGAGTTGATTTTTAGCCAGCATGTTGGTTCACTATTTTCAAAGCTAAAGTAACTTCAGCTTCATTTGTTTGAAGACCGTGACAACAGCCATAGCAGGCACACTGGTTGTGGTGGGTTAAATTCTCTGCCTGGTTGTTGTCAGTCTGGAGTTCACGGTTGATGAATAAGGAAGTGTTTATTCCTGTTGTCATAACCCTTTAAAAGATAAAGTGGGTTCATAAAATCAGAATGATGAATGAATAAAACATTAGAGGTGTTCTACACTATAATGCTAAATCTTATTCCAGGAAAGTGTAGGAAATGAAAACTATTAATATTAAAACATTACCTGGTGCAAAACATACACAAAACTAACAAAGACTGAATTTTGTTTATTAAATCAAAGTTAAAGGTGCTGCAGAAAACTTATGTAAGAAAGAATTTGAAAATGAAGAAGTATTCTAGAATCACTTTAGATAAAGAAAATAATACATGCATGCACAACAAATGTTAACAAATTGAGAACAGAACATTCAATCCAATTCAATTCTAAGAAACTGAAGTATCTGTCTAATGCAGCAGACTTCTAATTTAATTTAACAATCTATGCATTTTGCACTACTAATATTTTTTGTAAAAGAAATTCTGCCATTTTCACCCTGTAATCCCTTTTCTTCAGTAGCATCCTCGAGGTACACCTAAGTGTTGATTAGAACTCCCATTATCGATGCTGACTTCCATTTTTTTCTTCTGCTATGTAATTTTGTTTATTGCTTTCAAGCTTTTTCAGATATTCTTTTGACGCTGCCCACAAGCCATTAATCAGTTGTTTTATCGTGGAAAAGCATTTGGGTACACCTCTTCTTAAAACATAAATCCTTTTTATCAAATGCACAGATTCTTTTTAATGTGGATCCACATTCTCTGTCACTTTTTAAATTTGCCTATTCTAAACACTTACCAGCTTTTGAGAATATAGAGTTCACAGTCGCAATACACTTACACCGAGGATTACAGTCTATTACCTTACTGTCAGTAGTTAGTTCAGACTTTACCAGATATGACAGGCACTATAACCTTCCTTCTGGGTGTTTTTCTCTCTCCCTCTCCCCTAATTGGGTTAGCTGAGAAAGGAACATGGTTCTCAGCCCCTGGTGGTAAAACAGAGCAAAGATGCAGCTAGAAAAGCAGGCTTTAATAAATTCTAATCTTTAAGCATTATTGAAATAGCCAGTGCCATAAACAAAACCAAAAGTAATTGTTAGCACCATATAACCTGATACTGCTAGGTGATTAGTCTTACCAGGCGGCCCATTTCTTGCTTTGCTTGAAGTGTCTGCAATAACTTGGAGCATTCTTGGTTTGATTACGCCCCTCTTTCTGCTTTGTTTTTTCTCTCTTTTCATTCTGATTAGTTCTTTTACTCATCTTGTAAATCTTTTTACTATTTTACAAAGTTCCTAAAATTAAAATCAGCTGCTTTAACTCAAACTTCTGACATTATAAATGGGAGTCAAAAGCAGAGCATGTTTGTATAACCTAGAAACGGCTTAGTAAATCACACATGTACAGTAGAACCTCGGTTCACAACCATAATTCGTTCCAAAACTCTGGTCGTAAACCGATTTGGTCGTGAACCGAAGCAATCTCCCCCATAGGATTGTATGTAAATACAATTAATCTCTTCCAGATCATACGAACCGTATGTAAATTTTTTTAAAGTTTTTAAGCACAAATATAGTTAATTAAACCATAGAATGCACAGCGTAATAGTAAACTAAATGTAAAAACATTGAATAACACTGAGAAAACCTTGAACAACAGAGAAAACTAACACTGCAAGAGTTCGCGCTATAGCGCTACCAACCGCTGGCTAAAAGCACTTTTTTTAGTTTTAAGCACAGGGAAGAAAATGAACATTTGAAAAAATCCGTAATTTAATAAACCACCAAGAAAAATAACATTGCAACAATGCATGCTACAAACCGATCGCTGGAAACAGAAGTGAAAACAAAATCAAGCCCAGTACATTCTTTAACTGCCTTCCTACCTTAATGCGTCCAGCTCTCTCTCGCGCTGCCTGTGTGTCTGCATCTCTCTCTCGCGCTGCCTCTGTGTGTGTGTGTGTCATGCTGCTTGTGTGTGTCGCGCTCTCTTTCGCGCTGCCTCTGTGTGTGTTGCACTCTCTCTTGCTGCCTGTGTGTCTGCGTCTATCTCTGTCTCGCACTGCCTGTGTGTGTGTGTGTGTGTCGCCCTCTCTCATTCTTGCTCGCTGCACAGGAAATTCACAGGGAGAGACTGAACATGTACAAACCGAAAGGGAAACTGGCTTGTTCGTATACCGAGTGCGTGGTCGTGAACCGAGGCAAAAGTTTGGCGAACTTTTTGGTCATAAATCGAGTTGTACATGTACCGAGACATTTGTGAACCGAGGTTCCACTGTATTATGCCAGCAGCTCTGCATTATGCATTTGAGTTAAACTGGATTTCATCTCCTATCAACAAAAACATGAACAGCCAAGCAAAACTTTACACTTTCAATATTGCAGAGCTTGCTACACTTTCTACTTAATTGTTTATTTTGATAACTTAGTTGTTATTAACTATTGTAAGAGAAACTGATGACAATGATCAAGACTGGTAGAAGCCTGGTTGCCCCGTATAACTGGACAAATACTGTCACATGATGGCAAAGTTTCTGGTTTTGAGTCAGTCCGGCAGGGAGATGTGGGTCCAGGTGGACCGACACTGGAAGTGATGTCAGAGGTGTTACATCTGGGGGAAGAAGGATTAGGCATCAGAAAACAGCACCAGCTTCAGGAGTGGCTGTAGCATTATGGTCTCTAGAGCCCTTCAGCTGTTCCCTATGTGCACACGTATGACACGTAGGCACAACTAAAAATGAGATTTCTTAACTATTAACTTCTTAACAAGTGCTGTTGTGCATGAGTTTATATTTATATTTTATAAAATTTATTATTTTTTAAAGTAAGAACCGTAACATGGTTTGGTAAGGAATGAAAAATAAAAAAAAAAACTGAAACTTCCAATTTTGAATTTACAAAAAATTTACACAGTTATATACTGTATGAATTTCTTTCAAAAGAAGCAGAAAGATAGCTTAAGTTACTGTACATATAGTCTCATGTCAGCAAAGATGAAAATAACACAAAGTAGATTGTGAAGGTTGAGTGTCTTCATGTTTTATAGGCTCACCATTGTCAATGTCATGTTCCAGTTTTGATAACTTTAAGCACAATTCTGTTACTAACTTCTGCTTATTTCTGTATTTATTTTTAAAGGAAGGGTGAAGGTTACTAAAGATTGGTAACAATAGACTCCTGCTGTGGATTAATATTAATAATATTAAGATGAAATGTAAAATACACGTTTTAATATTAATAATTGTTAAAATTCACCTTTGTTCTTCATTGTATATTATTCTGCCTCAGTCTGCCAGTCCCACAGCGGAACATTGTGAGACTGTTTGAAGCAAAGCTGAGAGTGGAGACTCAGGTTCAACTTCTTTATCTATCTACATACAACACAATGCCTTATATACTACATACAATTTCTTTTGTGAGTTGCATTACCTGAGGGATGGAGATCATGCCTGCAGACATAAACTGTTTCAGAGACTGTAGGGGCAGTAGGTTGGGTTTGCATGTGGCATTGGGGGTGGTTGCGGCCACCTTGGATATCTGCACGGAAAAGGAAACAGGCAAGTTGTCAAAAGTGGAATGTGTGTTGTGAGATGTGCTGGTAAACATTCATAAACTGCCAGTTAACATACAGGTAACCAGTACTTGAAGTGCATACTGCCTCACCTCAAGCTCTCGTTATCAATATGCTCATTTGAAAACTAGGCAAATTACAGACAATTTTAAAGATGGAATTTATATTTTTAATAATAACTTCCCTGGTGCTGCAGTCTCCAGTTTGAAAACCATTGGCTTTAATAGCAAGGGGTATCGTTTAGCACAATTAAAGAAACAATAAAATAAATCGCATATATTAATGTGTTAAGTTTGATAGCCCAAGTTTAAAATCATCTCTCTCATTAACTAAACTGGCTCATGCTTATCTCAAGTTTTATTTGTTTTTTAACCTATTAAACTATTGGTTTAATTGTATCACCGCATCTTTGCTTTGTAATTTATTTCACTGGTCTCCATTGCTTTGGTCCAGATTGTTTTGCCTTTTGGAGTACAACTTTAAAAATTTGTACCCGCTAATTTCAGAATTTTAGCTTGTTTTAATTCTGGATCATTTTTATGAATGCATCCTTTGCATATTGTTTTAGTTTCACTTGATCTCCAACTCAGGAGTATATAAAGGGTTAACTGTGAGTGGCAGAGAAAAGATAAAAATAGATAAAACTGAGTGCACTGCACCATAAAATAAAGCATATTACAGTTACAAGTATGTACTCTATCTGGTTTTATGAAAAGGAATTTCACTGTATCCTCAGATCACTGCCTGTCCTATTTAGCATTATTACTGGCCACTAACGGACCAAGGGTACATAAGTAAGCCACACACACGCACAAAAAACTAAACTGTCTAAAAAGAAAACAAATCTATTTATTTTTAAAGATAGTCACAAGAAAATGGAGACAGTTACACACAAAAACAGAAGCAAGCTAGAAGGACAACAAAGACTTAACTAGCTAAACAAAGTACATAGCTAGACACTGAACTGCTCGAGTGTCTTAAAGAGCGATTACAACTAGGATGTGTGGCTTAAAAACAATTATACTTCTGTTAACAACACCAAAAAAAAAAAAAACAACACCAAACCATCTACCCTAACTCTCGATACCTTGCTCTGTTAAACTAAAGTCCTTTACCCTCTCTCTCTCTCCCCAAACCAAACTATTCTTTTATAATATACACAAAACACACAAAATCAGGTGTAGGCAACTGAGTAGGTTAGGATAGGCCGCAATTAAGAGAACTGTTCAAAGAGAGAAAAACAAAACAGGTTTGGTTTTCAAGGCAGAAGTTTTAGAGTAAGCTTTAACAATAGGAAGTTTCACTAGATAGATAGATAGATAGATAGATAGATAGATAGATAGATAGATAG